>WAAB01010752.1:490947-561241 GCA_013389865.1 Piaya cayana
CGCGCCATGAGCGGCCGCCGCCTGCTGGGGCTGCTCCTCGCCGCGGCCGCGCTGCTGGGCGCAGGTAACGGGGCGGCCCGGGGGGCGCGGCGGGGGGTTTGCGCATGATCCGCGGCGCCGAGCCCGGCCCAGCGCCGAGCAGCCCCCTCCCCGGGAGCCGGGGGTGGGTGCGTGGGGTGGGTGGAGGGGGTGTCTCGGCACCCCTAGGGGCTGCGGCCAGCCCCTCGCTTCCCTGGCATAGCTGCGCCTCGCGGTGGGTGGATGCGCTGCGGAGGATGCGCCCCGCGATGGATGCACCCGTCCCGCGGCTGCCCGCAGCCTCCCCGGGGGAAGGGGACCCGGGAGGTCGAGAATGGCCCCCGGGGATGGCGGGGGGGGGGGGTGTCCTCTGTCCCCGCCGCGCCCCGCCCTGCGCGGAGCACCCCGACACCGCAGCGTATGGCGGGGCGCCAGCCTGCGCAGCGGGGCCGCTCCCTGCGCTTCCCCGGCTTGGGGGGAGGCGAGCGGGGCGCAACCCCCCAGCCCTCACCCCTTCCCCTCCCCTTCTCCCCCCGCTCAGCGCCGGGGGATGCTCCGCACAGGTATCTGAGGGACGCGAGGGCTCCAAACATGTCACTGGGTGACAGTGCCGGAGATTAGAGCTGCTCGGAACGCGGCGTCTGCCCCCCCGGCAGCGTCAAAATGATGCTGGAACAAAACCGCGTGATGCTGCAGGTAGAAAGCTCCGCGGCAGCCGGCGCCTTGGATAATCCGAAACGGAGCGGGGCACAGAGTCAGCATGAAGGGAGTTTGGTTTTGTCTCGCTGCTTACTGAGCTGGTGGATTAACAGATTCTCTCTTTGACCCAAATTTCTCAGGCTGATGGGTGTATTCTCACTGGCTTTTAGTCCCAGTGCTGTTTCTACAGATCATAATAGTCTAACCCAGAAACCAGTCCCACCTGGACGGTAACTGGAAATACAGGAAAAATAAAATACTTTTTTTTTTCTGGGATGGAGGGGAATTAAAATTCATGCAAAGCTTACCTCATCTTTTTGTTCTTCCTTTAAAAAGCCTCTTAAAAAGCTGTTTGTTTGAATAGAGAAAAAGTAATCTTAAAGGTTCTGCAGAGAAAACAGATGGCAGTTATGTAAAAGGCCTTGGTAAAGTTTTTCTGAAAAAAACCCCTTGCCATTAGCTGGGAAGCACCCATCAAACATTGGTTAGAGGATATAAATATCGAAACAGAGAACTGGGCTGGGAGCAGCATTTGCTGTTGGAAGAGATTTGGTTTGCAGTGAGTCAGACTGGAATTCATCTCTTTTTGCCATAGGTGCTTGCTGCTTGTGCACCTGGAAGGGTAACAACATTGCTTATGCTCACCACTTTAGCAGCTACTTTTTAAATTGGTAGATATCAGTTTGACAGACTGTGCATAAAGTCCCGATTGTAGATTAAAATAATTTTTAAAAAATCTGGTTAGTCAGCAGTAAAGCTGTTTGCATTCTGTGTTGTTTGCAACGTGGGCAAAGAAAAATGCTGTTCTGATTCATTTTGGAGTGCTGGGCAGCAGGGTCCAGCTCTTAAATATCCTTGGCTGTGTTTTTATCAAAATGAATTTCACTTAAAATTCATAAATCATTCCTGCCAGAACAAATCGTCACAGGTAATTGAACAACATTAAATCCAGCTTCTCTCTGAGCCGCTTTAAATTACCCCTCCCTGGAAATAACTGTATAAAGGTAAGCAAGCTGTGCACTTGCAGCCTCTTCTGCGCAGAGCCCTGCCACTGCCAGATGCCTAGAGGTGCTAGGATGTGGCTTCAGCCTTTCCACGTGGTCCCCGTTTCCTCCCCTGCTGTTTTACTGTTTCCTAGGGGCTCTGCCTACCCACGAGTAGGTGTTTGCTCCTCCCTCTGTCTCCCAGACATTTTGCAGCCTTGGTGGAGCCTCAGAGCCCTCCTCCTGAACCAGCTTTTGGGGTACAGGGACAGCCCCTGCACTGTTATCTCATGCCCACAGGAAAATACCAAGTGGCAGCGGGAGTTTTCCAGGCAGGGCTTTCTGCCACAGCTCCTCAGTACAGCAGCAACAGAAATCAAATTTCAATGCCTCTATTCGATGACTTATTTTTCATCTGCTGCTTTGGAACAGCCTTTCCGGCATTGATGCTGGCCCAGTTCACAGACTGTCCCATGTCTTGGGAGCTCAGAGGTTTACAAATTACCAAGAATCAAGGAGAGCAAACCAGATAATGAGACTAGGCACTAGCACAATTCCTGCTGCTGAGGTCTGGATCCACCATTGGCACTGGAGTAACGTGCGTCTTGGCTGCAGCTGTCCAGCAAATTAGGAGCAAACCCCAACTTTTAAATTGAAAAAAATATGGTAGGTTTTGGTTTTCTCTGTGGTCAAATTCCACTGCGATTCCCTTCACATGTGACTGTGCACTTCAGTGTCCCGTGGGTGTTGGAAACAGCCATGCGACATCCATTTGTGTCTCTGAGCTGCCGTGTTCCCTCTGCCCTCACCCCCATTGGGCCACAGGTGCAATGCAAGAAATAGGAAATGTTTGCAGGGCACAGACCTGTTTTGCAGCGCTGCCAAACCCTGGCATATTACCGCAGTGCTGCCCCGTGCAGAAGCATTGGAATATTTTGAGGCGGCGGAGGAAACCAAACACCCTGCAAAGCCTTTTTACTGCAGACAGAGCAGCGACCAGAGGCGAGCAGTCCCTCCGTTAGCATGTTGCACAGTGTTTGAAATGCACAGACCTGTGGCTTTGCCAGTAAGCAGTTATGGTTGAGTCATCCAGGGTTAGCCCATGTTTGTGCAGAATAAGGAAAACGGTACAACAAGGAACTCTCCAGTCATTTTTTCCCCTCTCTGTGGTGAGCCAGACAGAAACACACTGGTGTGTTTTCATGGAAAGAGGGTGCATTGGACATACGAGGTCAGTGTTCTTGAAGAAAGCGCAACATTACCTCTTACAGACTAAGCAGAAAGAGCAAGACCAGGTTTTATGCTTTACATTCTGTAAGAAAAGCTTGAAGGAAAACTTCATGATTACAAACCAGCTATGAGAATAGTTGAACATGCCCTCCGAAGTTGTTGTATCAGTGATGGGCAACTCCTCATATTGCCATCCCGTGACTTAATAGACAGCACCTCACAGATCACCTCTCCTCTTGAGTGTGACTACAATATCCCACCAGCAATTACAATAATTACTTAAATGTGAAAGTAATATTAGACAGTATAATTAGCTATTTGTAACTGTTGCACAGATGGCTGCAGTCACTGCAGGCAGCTCCTCTGCACAGTCCCCACACAACAGTGGCCAACAGAGAGTATAGAGGAAGCAGAAAGGAACCGGCTCTTTTCCAGGTGTTTTTATGGTGTTTGGGCTCTGCTTTGCAGTAGGTGTAGCTGGCAGAAGATGGGGTGCTGGTGGCAGGTGACCTGCCAGCTATGCACCCATCACTTACCACAGTTGTACCAGGAGAGCTGCAGGGAGGAAAAACTTTGAGTAGAAGCAAAAGCCTTGGTTTGTTATTGCTGTCAAAGCTGAAGGAGATAGCAGCATTGTATGAGGCATTTTCCTGCATTAAAAATCTTTGCTATAATACATTATTATTAAATTTATAATTACTAGGTATCAGCAGCAAGTTGAAGTAACACATTTAAAGAACAATTTTTACTTTGTTGGTGTCTTTAGTGTGTATGACAAAGCAGGAGAAACAAAATTGGTTTTTCTTACAAATTATCTCTGATCTTTGAGCAAATATGCATTAACTAAATGTGCCATGCCCAGATATTTATGTACATAGCTCTGGAAAGAATTAATTTCCATACTTCTGCTTGTATTTCAGCACTTTTTCTTCTACCATCCTAGTGATGTTTCTGCTTAGAAATAGCCATTGAACTCATGGGCTTTTTTTCCCCTCTACAGAAATGCAATTTTTTCCTTACATCTGTTGCAACTGTTTCAGCCCTTAAAGCACATAAAACCAGAAAGTCTATTGATCTCTGGTGTTGACTAGAATAGACTTTTAGGACTGCTCAGTTTAAAAACAAGTCTGTTTCTCCTTGGAAAAATATCTCCTGGAGGTTTAAGGCATTGACTTTACAGTTAACTAAAGGAAACCCTGAAGTTTTATTAGACAATGCTCCTGAAGCCATTCTAATAACAAAACCTATGTTTAATAAACTACATAGTACTGATGGCAAAGAGAGAACCTTTGCAATAATTCCTTTGTAATCTGACTGTTACAATTCACAACTGGTGGAAGAAGTTGCATAGAAGAAAACGGGAGAAGATAAACGTGGCATATCAAAACACAGAACATGAAAGGACCTTTTTTGAAAGGGAAACTTCAAAGTTGGGAATCCAGGTGCTGGAGTCACTAGCTGTGATTTGGGATGCAAGCACAAGAATGCATTTGTTGAATGAAAGATGCTTTTGAGAAGAAAACAGAACCCCAGTACAAGCCCATTAGCTGTTGCAAAGCAAGAGGCGAATGCTTTCTGTGCACTTGCAGGGATTTCAGTGGAGCTGCACAGGGCCAGGGTTGGTTTTGATCTTCTGAAGGCTCAGCCTGCTGGTGCAACATGGATAAAGTTACTGCTAATACATATTTACGAAATTCTTGTAGTAGCTCCAGAATCTTTTTTCATTGCTTTCCAAACTTGTATAGGAAACACAAAATTGTTCTGGGAGGAGTACTGAGGCCACAGTCAGAAGGCTGATGCTGAGTACAGGCTCCTCTTCCCCATGATATTCAACCCTACAAGCAGTGTCTCCGGGGAAGGAATGAGCCAGGTCTGCTGCAGGGCTTCAGCGCTGGCACAGCACGTATGTGTAGAAAAGCTGAAGAAAGAGGCATTGGCAAGGTTTTTGAAGTGGTGGCTTAGACAGGGAGGAGGAACGCCAAGAACAGCATTGTTCTACAGTTGGAAGGCTCTGCAGGCGAGGGGTGGTGTGGCTGGCATGGGGCTATCTCCAGTGAAAAGGGTACTGGGAAAAAGAGAATTACTCAGCATTTTGCTTACCCTCTGAAACGCTTTCATATGCACAAAGAAGCCTGGAGCTTGGCAAAGTTGGAAAAATCTTCCTGAAATTCCGCTTCAGAAAGACAGGCTCTTAGTTGGTTGTTCAGAGGCAGCTGCAGCGCAGGCTCTAGGGGTAGGAGCTTAAGGAAAAGTCTCTGTTATAGATCTCTATATGACCTACATAGGATAGAAGCAAACAGCTTGGTGGAGCACACGTCTCTCTGATGGCCAGGCACCTTCATTCAGGTGATCCTGCTGCTTCAGGACTTGGACCTCTTCCCAGACAATGGGATCTGAGCAAAGTTAACACCAGACCCAGTCTACCTCATTTGGAGCAAAAAACTCCCCAGGTTCCTCTTCTACTACATCCTGAATGCACCCTGGGCGTGCTCTCATGCCATGAAAAGATAGAAAGGCCAAGAACTAGCAAAACATCCTCATTCCCCAGCACATTTTCCCACACTGGAAGTTGTTCTGGCCAGCAAAATCCTCATGCAACCTAATGCTAACAGAATGCTGGCCTGAAGAGGTTGTGGTCCCCAAAGCAAAGCTTCCAGGTGGTGCAAGCCTACCCCGAGCATACCCTCAGCTTAAGGCAGAGCCCCTGCTTTCTGACCCAGAAACAGGCTGGTTTGTAACCACGGTGCTTCAGCTGGGGCAGGCGTTCAGCTTGGCCCCACTTGCTGGGCATCAGCTACTGCTGCTGGTGACAGACTGTCTCACACACTGTCAAAAAACACTGAGCGGATGCCATGCAGTTTGTGTGTAATTATTTGCCAGGAAATCAGAATTCATTACTTCCAAATATCCACAGAACAGCACTAAGCTTTGAGCCCATGGGTGGTTTTAAAAAATATGCACACTCGTGCCAATACATGTCTTTGGCCTCATACAGAAAATAGAGCAATTCTCAGGGAGGTTAAAGCCTATGTTTGAAAAAACAGAACATTCCATCTTTTTTTGTCATGATGATCTTCACAGAGTGAATGGTTTAGACACTTTTGGAGAGGAAATCTCAGAGCTGTAGCACTTGAATTCAAGTAACAGTTCACAAACCACTGGTTTTGTAAATGTTGGTGCTGTTTCCTCCACAAGGAGCTCAGAGAGAGCAAGCAACGTGTTGGTGGATTTCTCTTTGAACTTGGGGAGCTTTGTTTTAATTATTTCATGCCGCATCACTCACAAACGGTGCTGTGGTTATGAGGCAGCTGTTCCTCTGGTGATGAGAGGCAAAACCAGGTAGCTGTGCACCTCCTTCATCTAAAGCAGCGTTTTTATCCCAGGATTACACAGATGTATTTTGTGATTTTTTAAAAATGACATTTTAAATTATAGTAATGATTTTTTAAAAACAAACAAACATGAAATTCTTTAACAAAAAGTTTCAGACTTTGCCCTGAGCAGTTGTTCTTGAATTACAGAAACGCTTTTACCATCTGGCAGAAGTGTTTCAGCAGACCCTTCCCACCTGCATAACAGGACTTTGCTTTTGCCTCCTCCTATTACATTTGGTAGGTGATGGGAACGCGGCAGGTGCTCACCAGCTGGGTGCAGGCTGCAGACTCAGAGTAAAGCTGACTTTCTCTCCACAGTTGTAGATGAACCTAGATGCTAGGCCCAGGAAGCAGCAGAGGCTGGATGCACACCCTGAACTCCACTTCCCAGGGGACTTCTCCTACCTGCTCTAGGAAAGCAAGGAGCCAAATCCACCTGACTGAAAATGAGCTGCAAAAGGCTGAGGGTTGTGGCAGCTTCTCTTGCCATGGGTGAGCCCAGGGGGTAGGTGGTCGTGCAACTGCTGGACAGGGTGGGCACAGCAGTGGCCAGTGGTTAACCATCACCACCACCAGCACTAGTTCCTGCGCTGCCTGCTCAAAGCACAGCCGGCCTCCTTGTCTCCCCATGCTTGAAGCACCTTCCCAGGGCAGGATGACGCGATCCCTTGGCAGCACTGCCTGGATCTGCAATGCTCTGGGGAGCAGCAGAGCCACCTCACCTAAAGCGGCGGGAACGTGGCCAGCAGGTCACATCCCAGCACACCTGATGCAAGGAGGGCGCAGGCAGTGAGCAGCAGAGGCTGGATCGTGAACAGTGAGGTGTTTGCACAGTGAGGTGCTGTGGGAAGGCAAGCAGGCAGTGGCAGGGCTGTGGCATGGCAGCAGCCAGGCAGGGACCCTGCATTGCAGGCTGCGGTGACAGTGGGAGGACAAATGGCCTCACCCAGAGGAGAAGGCTGTAACCCTCCACGCTCTCCTGGGGCCTCACTCCATATGTTGGCATCGCCCAAGTCTTCATTTCCACTACTGCATCGCTTCCGATTTTAAATAGCGCAGTACGACAGGAACAGCACATCCCAAGTGATGAATCAGCATTTTTACTGTGTAATTCCCTATCTACCTCCTTTTAACTACAGCATCTCCTCTTGATCTTTATCTGATAAGAGCAATTTCTTTCCATCAGGAATTGGGTGATAAACGTTTAATCTGCTTCAGTTTTCTTTGGGCTCCTGCGTTGCCGGCTTTGTTGTCACTTGTTCTGTGCTGGGTTGTGAACAAAATGCTTTTATGCCATAATTTGTTGTCACATTGATAAACAGGTCTTTGGCCCTAGGTAAACTCCTAGTTGTTACTTAATGTGTAAGCAGAAATCATGTGGCTAATGTGAATGTACCTCATAATGTAGCATATAGGAAAACAGGAAAGCACCCCAGTTTTCAGCCCTTCACCCACAGTCATGGTTGGTGTCTGGGAGTGAGAGAAACGATCTTTTCACCCTTTAGGTATAATAAATTGTTCTTCCTTAAAAAAAAACACCCAAACACAAACAAACAGCAAAAGAGTAAAAAGAAGAAAAAACTCTCACATCAGATGTACCTTTGAATTATTAAGGGTTACCTGGTGCATCTGCCAGAATCCCAGAGGAGGTCCCAGATCCACCTTCTAGCCTCAGCAGCAGAGCTCTTGGGTGGGCCCGAACAGGCTGAGCTCCCTTGCTGTCACTAGCCCTCGGCCACAATGTCTCTGCACCCAAACCAGGCACAGAGAGCTTGGCACCATCCCCTCCTCACCTTAAGAAGAGCAGAGTTCAGGCACCCACCTAGAAGGAGAGGAACTTTAAATACTTGTGCTCAAAGCCTTCCAGCCCTTTGCTCCTGATGCAATTGATTTGGGACTAATTGAAAGCAGGTTTTGGCAGTGCTGCAGCAGAGACCTCTTTGATACAAACTTGTGAGAGCAATTGTCTTATTAAAGGTGCTTAGAAAACATCACCTGCTCTAAGTGCAGAGATTTCAGAGAGCCTTGGGAACCTTTGAGTGCTGATACTGAAAAAAAAGCCATTTTGATCAGCACCTTGTATTGCCAGAACAGGGCTACCTGCTTTCCGACCATGCTGGGAGGGGGAAAAAAACCTGGTGAAATGTGTGTTTCACATGGATTCAGAGATGGGACAGACTGCTTCAGCAGCTGCTGGTCCAAGGCATCCCATGGAAAAACCTGGTGTGAAGTCTTTCCTAGCTCCAGTAGCGCTGCCTTTGACAGTTTCCCTTCTCACTCTGAGCTGTAAAGGGTTACTGCTGGCACCCAGAAGCGTTCACCTGCCCGTGCTGGGGAGGAGGTATTGCTCTGGCTGGTGCTTTTAGGGAATATGGCCTGCAGAAGTGGGTTGAGGGGGTGCTGGTCACCTGCAGAGCTTAGGGCTCCAACCCAGCCTGAGGCTTTGCAGACACTATCATTCAGCAGATCAGCCCCTCAGTGGTGCCTGCACTGAGCTTGCCACTGGGGTGATGTAGTTCATGGTGCTGTGAAGCTGTAGCCCTCCTTGGGATTGGCACAAAGAGTGAGTGGGAATCACATTAAAGGAAGCGCAAGGGCTCTTCACTGTGCTACAAGCACCAGGGCTGTGGCCAGTGCCTGCATCCTGCACGAACAGGATGGTCCCCTGGACACTGCTCTTCCTCCATGGCCTCACTGCTCTTACACCAACTTCTGTCACATCGTGTGGCAGTGGCCGATGTGACATGATGCGTGGCATGGGTGTCCTGCACTCCTCCACTGAACTTGCATGTGGCCGTGGGGTGGGCATCCTCCCAAAACAGATGTGTGGTGCCCACGGTTGCTCGGTACGTCATCACCAGGATTAGCCCATCTCTAGCAGAGCCGTGGTGTCTCAGGGCCAGCTGGCACTTGCAGCCCCCTCCCAGCTTTAATACAGCAACATGCCGACACTGGCAGAGCAGTGAAACATACAGGAACACTTTGTTTTCCTCCAAAAGCAAGTTTACTCCTTCACATCTCAGTCCCCAGTTGTGTTTCTGTCTCTTTAGGAGCTGGCTGGGTGGTTGCGGAGGCTGGCAGGTTTGGTGGTCGAGTCTGGATGGTGGTGGAGGCTGCTGGACTTGCAGGTGGGAGTTGCCATTGCTTGTCTTCCTGCAGGCAGGTCTAGAGCAGGGATTCTTCTCGCATGCCAAAATTCCAGAGGAAGAGGCCAACACCTGTCCTTAGCCCTCAGCTTTAAAGGTTTTCTTTCATCCTTTGTGCAGGTAAGAACTGTGGGCTCTCTGTGAGCTGGTTAACAAATGCAGCTGTTGGGAAAGAAGAGATGAGGGTGCTTCCCTCTGGAGTTTTAAATCTTGCTGTGGAGGACTGAGAAAGGCTGCATGACATGGCAGCAGATGAGAAACTCCTCCCTGATGTGTTTTTCATCTGATCTCTGCAGATGGACCTGCTGGCAGCTCCCAGTGTGGCTGTTGTAGCAGAGGCTGAGCTGCCAGCTGATCCATGGCTTATGGGACAACACGGGGCATGGGGGCAGCACTGCTTCTTCCAGTGCTTTGGAAGCAACCTGGAGGTCTGTCCCTCCACCTGAGGTGGGGAGAAGGTGCGTTTGGAGCTTCAGACAGTCCCCACCCAGCATGGCACAGAGTGGATGAGCACCACCATCCCTGGGGCATTCAGCACATGGTGAGGGAGGTCCCAGCGAGGACTTTCCTTGTCCTGCTCACCAGGGCCTTTCTAGCTGAGCTCCACATCATGGTGCTAATGTTCTCTGCTGAGAAGGGGCCTGGAGCCCACCAGATCTAGGCTTGTTTTACTGGTCGCATTTTCCTCACCGCCTCCATCACTTGCTGGCTGCTGTGCGTATTGGGTACTGCTGCTGAATAATTTAGATTATTCCTAGTAAGCCTTGAAATCAAATTGCAACAGACAATCTTCCTGTCTGGCTGCCCTGGTGCATCAAAAGACAGAATTATCTTGTAGCTTAAAAAACCCAAAGAAGGTGTGTTGCCCTGTGCTGCAGGCAGCAGCGCTTGTGTGGGGATGCTCAGCATCTGTCATCCAGCGTGAGTGGCCCAGCCCTGTCCACCTTGCTGCTCGGGTGGCCCAAGGAGAGGGCAACACGGTGTGTGTTTCAGAACTGGGGTTCCTGGTGAGGATCTGGCAGTGGGGAGGGCAGCGGGGGTGACAGAGCCTGTGCAGGTCATGGCCACAGAGCCCTGGCTTTAGCGGAGGCTTTTAGGCATTTTCGTTAGTAGGTTTCATACATAACCACCATCAGTTCTTCCACAAAGAGAAAGTCTTCATTATGCAAATTCTCATCTTAAAGCTTTATTCATGTGCTTCCTGGCAGGCTTTCCTTTAATCTCAAGAGCAAGATTGCTTGGAATTACCATATACCCTTGTTAATTGCATTAAAAAAAAATCAGCAAATCAGCAGAGGTTGTTTTTGCCATAATCAAGAGTGATTTTGATTAGTACTTCTGGAAATCAAAATGTTTCACTGGGAATGCAGAACGAGGGTGGCAGTGTTACCTCGTCCCCTGTGGGGAGCAGAGGTCACTCCACCCCGTGAGCTGCGTCCCGCTGCTCTCAGCTGGCTGTGCCCAGGGTGAGGTCGATGTACCCCCAGTATCAGCCGTTGGTCCAGCTGCTGTGTGGGTGCAGGGGGCTGAGTTTCTCCCCCACTTCCCTTCCCTGGCAGAGCCCAGCTTCCCTTTGCCCCAGCAGCTGCCAGTAGGGTGTGTGTGCAGAGGCACGGCCCCAGGCACTCTGTCTTCCCTGGCAGCTGCTGAGGAGCTGGAGGAAGTTCGGAGTCTGCTTTTCAAAGCAGAACTAACTTCAGGAGGAGGTCTGTGTTCAGGAGACAGCCTGGGAATGTATTTGAAGAGAAGTGCAGCTGTAACAAAACTGTTCTTGTCCATCTGGCCCACCAGCGCTGCTCCTAGAGACCATCCATAATGCCCCAGCTCCAAAGAGCTTTGCTTTCCCTGTGCACACAGAACTGTACTTTGCTCTTAGTAGTCAGGAAGAAGTCAAGATTTGCAAGCAACTTGGCACACGCAAGTAAATTTCCCATGTGTTTGGCAGGCAGCTGGAGCCAGGATCCAGGCAGTGGTGGAGAGCATTGGCGCGTCTGAAGCTCTGGTCTGTCCTGACCAGTGTCAGTGCTCTGGCTGGTGGCACCGTGCCACCGCCTGCTCCAGGAGAGCCCCACGGGGACCCCAGTGCTGCCAGAGGCTCTCCAGCTGCTGCAGAGCACAGCTGCACCCGTGGAGGAGCTGCTGTTTGCTCCCTGCAGACCTTTGGGGCTGTATCTTTGGAGGATGCAGATGGTCACTGGCAGCACAACACAGCTCTGCACCCAAGCCCCCTCCCTCCCCAGGCCCCTGCCCACATGTGCCAGTGCAGGGAATCACCTGCACATGCTAACACCGTAACTCAGAGCCAAAAAGACAAGGTTTGTCACTGAGGAGACCCTTGTGCTTTTGGTTACCTTGGCACGTGCTTTCCTTCTGCACTCCACCAGCTGCCTGCCACATCCCTCCTAAGGTAGATTTATAAAAGTCAGGCAGTTTGAATTACTTTCTGCTGCCCTTGTACCTGCTTTGCATTCTCCTGTAATCTCTTGGGCTGTCAATCTCGTACCGTCGCGGGCTCTCTATTCCCAGGGAAGCTAAACACAGATATATTGCACAAAGAGATCTGTGGGCTGGGACTAAAAATGGAATACACCTCACTGAGTGCTGCAGACGGCCTAGCAATATACTGGGTGTGAATTATGATACTGTAATTCAGGCTTTGTCAAACAGTGGGGCTTAATTAGAATATATATATAATTGTAAAAACTAAAAAGCTGACGAGTACAATTGCGCATTTGAGCTGCCTGCTACAGAAAATAATGAGAGAATACATTAAGGCACAAAACCCTTCTACCTTCAAAGAGCAGCTAGCTCTGATTAAAAATACCCCCAGCAACGCAAGGGGATGCAGTGCAAGGCAGGGAAGCCTGGAGCACTGGCTCAGCTCTAACTCTCACCTCTGTTCTACAGCTTCCACCCAGCACAGCCACAGCCTTGGGAGTCTCTCCACCTCCCTGCTCTGGTATTGGGGGATTCATATTAGGTACCATGAGATGCCCTGGCTTGGTTTCTTTTGATTATCCTGTTAAATAAAAATATGGAAAGCACATCTTGTTGGCCATAGAGCTGCAATTCTGCAGATGCTCGAGTGCCTTTGGCCAGCTGGCCTGTGGGGCTTAAATTGCCTCCCAGCTGCCCCAGGGAGTCAGGTGCATTTTCTTCCAGCACTCAGAGATAAGAGTTCTTCCAAGGACCCCGTGCAAGGATGGGGAAAAAAGACCCCCAAACTAGCCTAGTCATCAATCTCAGCAAAGATCCCCCACTGCTCCTCAACACCAAGCAACCAGCAGAGGATGATTTTGCATGTCTGTGGTTTTATAGTCCTGTACCAGGTTGCAGACAGTGCGGTTACATCCTTCAGGGCAGGTGAAGCATCAGGGCATGCACGAGCGTGCATTACAGATAATGCAGCAACAGGCTGCTTGTGAGCTCTAGGATGTAGGAACATAGCTCAGCTTATCCCTGAGAGTACAAACTCAATATAAAGATACTTTGTGCTCTGTGTAAATTCCCATCAGAGGATGGGGCTTTGGGAGCCCGGGAGACCCACTTCTCCAGTGATCCTGGAGTGGAACCAGGGCCTCAGAAGCAAAGGGATTTGCACAAATGAGACAGCACAGGGAGCAGCAGTGCTGCCTCCTGAAAAACTGTGTTTGGAGGATAAATGCATGTACTGACTGCTGGCTGGGTTTTAAGCATCTTGCTGTGAAGCACTGGGTTTGTTACTGCTTAATAACTGAATGAAAGAATAAGAGCATTCAACTCTTATCTGTTGGAGCGAACAGGCAAGTTTGCATGTGTTTGATGGCAGCACTCAGTTATTGATCCATAAAAGGTGTAATATGTCTCTCTAACAACCTTTGCATGAAATAAAGATGGTGTCAGCTTCAATTAACAATTAATTATTCATCCTTGCCAGCACCTCGGAGATTCCTGGGTTTAAATTGCCCTGGAAAAGGATCTTGGTTTGCCAAGGGCAGGGTGGGAAAACCCTGGGAAATGGGCTGTGGCAAGCACTGCAGGTCCTAGGGAAGGTTCTACTGGATGATTCAGCATGTCTACAGTTTTCCAGACCTTCACGTGGGCTGCATGTGTGCCTCTTCCTGGTGGGGGGATTGCCCTGGGATGCAGCTGCAGCCCAGGACAGATCGGTGTTAGTTGTTTTACATCAGCTCCTTGAGGATGGATGGCTCTGAGCACCTTTCATCCCCCTGGATCCACATGTGCCAGCTGGCTCTTTGGGGAGTGGTTTTGGAAGTGGCATCTTCCTCTTGTCTTACCGGGAGAGATGCCATGGGAAGCTGTCACCAAACCCAGGGAGGTGTAAGCGCTGCTCAGCCAGTGGAAGAGCATGTATTTTTGGGCACTGGCATTCCCTGCTAGGGAGACATCTCCACAACCCCTAAAGCCCTTCAGCAGAAGAAAGGGTGAGCTGCATGCACCCCCTAGGGCCACAAGCTCCTTTCACTTTGTATTTGAGCTCCTACATCAAAGGTGAAGCACAGGGAGGATGCGCTAACAGCAGGGCTCGGTGTGTAGCAAATCAGTGCCCTTAACATTTACTTAATAATCATGGAGCAGGAGCAGAGGAAGGGACAGTTCCAAGCCTACCAGTGCAAGTCTTGGTGCTGCCACCATATCTCTCCTGCCAGCTTTTCCTGCTCGCCGTGGGGGCAAGAGGAACTGAAACGAAATGTGATGACGGCGTGTTTCCTCCAGTCAAGCGCTTCTCATCCCACCACAGACACACTGCGGTTTTCCCCTTCCACCTTTTGAAAACACGATTTAGAACAGGAAGACAAGAATCACAGAGCCCTGTTGGTTTCTGAAAATCCAGTAGAGGCCAGGGAAAAAGATAAGCTGGAAAAGTGAGCTTGCATGAAATTGCCAGAGTAGCAAGCTTTGGGCAGTTTGCCACAGCAGTAATGAGCTTGTTGGGCCTCAGCAGGGACGTGCTGGTGGATCAAGCACTAGAACCATGCACAGAATCATAGAATCGCCAGGAAGAGACCCACTGGATCATCGAGTCCAACCATTCCTATCAAACACTAAACCATGTCCCTCAGCACCTCATTCACCCGCACCTTAAACACCTCCAGGGAAGGTGACTCAACCCTCTCTCTGGACAGCCTGTTCCAGTGCCTAACTACCCTTTCTGTGAAAGTTTTTTTCCTAATGTTCAGCCTAAACCTCCCCTGGCATAGCTTGAGGCCATTCCCTCTTGTCTTGTCCCCTGTCACTTGGGAGAAGAGCCCAGCTCCCTCCTCTCCATAACCTCCTTTCAGGTAGTTGTAGAGAGCAATGAGGTCTCCCCTAAGCTTCCTCTTCTCCAGGCTAAACACCCCCAGCTCTCTCAGCTGTTCCTCATAAGGCCTGTTCTCCAGCCCCCTCACCATCTTTGTCACTCTTCTCTGGACACACAGGTGGGTTTTGGCACCCTGGATGGTCTAGCACATTCTTTCCGTTGCTTTTTCCACCAACAGACCACTTGATGACCCTGCGGCTTTATCTGAGCTATTGGAGCACAAGAGAATCACCTGTCTCATGACGCAACTATTATTTTGCCAGCAATAAGGCCCAAGAGGCAGATGTTTTGGCAAGGGAGTGGAGGGGTGTGTGGTGAGGCTGAGGGTGCCAAGCATGCCTCTCTCTGCAGATTTCACATGGTGGTAAATGACTCCACTGCTGCTGGCCATTGCTTTGGGCTTACAGGGGAAGCGTTGGCATCCTTCATCTCAATGAGAAACACAGCCATGGGCTGGGAGATGTATTACATCCTCCCCCCTCCAGCAGTAGCTCAATGCTGAGCACTTTGCCAGGGAAGAAAAGCCCATAGCAACTTCCCAGCTATAGACCCTGCATTTAAATCACCCTCAGGTTTGCTGAGTATACATTTAAATAGGCAGCAAATTAAATGAGATGGGATGTGTTAGTAAGTGAAACTGGAGCTGGAGGGTTTCAGTAGTTAGTGACCACTCTCGGCAGAAGTTTTTTACCAAAATGCTGATACCTGCTTTCTGATGGACTGGTGCCTTCCCGTTGTTATTGTCCTTGTCAAGTAAAGCTTTAAATTTATTCATGAAGCACGCTGGAGCTCAGGTGGCAATAGCTAAATCCATTTAGCAGTAGGAATAAGAGGAAAGCCATTTTAATGTTCTCTTGCAGTGCTGCAGTACTTAGCAAACCCAAAGGATATTAATTACTCAGCATGCTCTGAGATGTAAAAGCATGAATTTATCAAGACAAATACATTCAGAACTAGGGTAAGTCAACAGTAATTAACGCGATGCAAAAAAAAGACAGAGAAAGGAAGGATTAGCTGGCCCTATCGCAGGAGAACACGGCGTAGTGCTGAGTTATCCCTGGGATATTATAAAGTGACTGGAATTGTGGTGAGGCATCACTAACTAAAAAGTCTGCTCATGCCCATCAGGTGTGTCCCTGGGATGGTGTTTGGTCCTGGTTTGAGTTACCAAGGCAGAATGATGCTAAGTTGTGCTTGGCAGCCAGCAGCAGCATTTCACATTCAAAGTCTTTGATGTGGGAAGGCATTTGTGAAGAAGAGGTGTGTGTAGGGCTTTTTTGTTTTTCACCAAGTTTGTCTGCGCTGCCCAATGTTTTCAGGGTGTTTAGCAAACGTATAATCGTAAGCACTGCCGCAGATGAGTGGCAGCTCAAGAGATGAATTGGTAGGCTCGCCTTGACAAATCTAAGCATAGCATGTGTTTTTATACTGCATCCATTAGAGCAGACAAATGGAAAATCCAGACATGACTGCTCTGCAATTTAACAGTCACAGCATTTGGAGAAGGCTGATGTCTTCCTCATCACTGATGATGGGTCAGGTTCAGAAAAAAAGCAGAAAGCCCTTTAAAAACTAAAGCAATTGGAGCAAACAGGTCTAAGTATGCCGTATTTAGAGGCATTTTACTTTGGGCAGAGTGAGCACAACCAGTGCTGATTCTTTGTCTTCAGGTCATGGGGACGACCTAGATGACTTCGACCTAGCAGATGCCTTGGATGACTCCACCATCAGGAAACGTAAGTCATATTTGTGCTTTTAAATAGGAGAAAATAAGTAGTCATTAAGAGATGCGGTTTGTTGGGATCCAGTGCTGGTGGGAGCATGGAGAAGGATATGAGCTATCTCATCATCTCTGCCCAAGGGGGTGCAGTGTCTGGGCTTGCTAACAGGTGCAAGTGAGGACAATCCTGGAGAAGCTGGTTGCTGACCTTATGCCCTTTGCTTTCTCATTCCCCTAAGCAAACCGCAGAGGCACACCAGTGCTTTGATGTAGCAACAGGACTGAACACATCTTTTTGGCTTCCTTGCATTCATTAGTGACGCCTACCTTGATATGTGCCCCTATCTGCCTGGAAGCTAGTGGATTAACCACTCTCCACCTTCTCCAGCTGGTGGAGGCAACTAGCCAGACAAGGGTAGCACCAGGTCCTTCCCTGGTCCCACTGCAACGCTGCGCCCCAGAAAGGCAAACAGCACATTGGGTTGCTGCTTTGCTTCACTTAATTTCAGGTGTCACCCATGAGTTAAAGGAAACTCATTTCTGAAGGATGGTGGATCTTGCTGCTGGCTGATGTTTAATATTTGGCTTTCAAATATGTAATTTTAATGTAAGTTGAGGTAGGGCTCTGTTGCTGAGGGGACAGCAGTGCCTGCCAGAGCTCAGCCTCTGGCCTGGCAGAAACAGTGGCGAGGTCTGGAAGCTGGTTGGGGGGTTGCATCACTGTAGGCGAAGTTCAGTGGAGCAGCTCTCATTTTACACTCCAAAAAGATAATGTAACCGCTAGCACAGCAACCAATCCCTGGGGCACATCACCTACCTTCCTGCAGTGCTGAGGGCTGAGCCCAAGACTGGTCTTCATCCAGACGCCGGCTCCCCTTCTCTGCCTGGCTGCAGAGATGCTCTGGTGGAGTTGCAAATGCCTGTTCCCTGGACCGTTCACTGCCCGTCCCTCTCCATGTGGTGACCATCCCCAGACCCAGCGCCCAGCTGGGCTCTAGCAGGGAGTGCTCTGTGAGCTATGCCGGCCCCTGTGATCATGCAAAAGAAGCAAAAGCTACGCAGGCTTTGAAACCTCTTACTTTATAGCCTAACAACACACAAGATGCTGTGTCTCATTGGAGCTTATGTGGAATTAAAGTCAGGATGCTCCATGCATTTCTCCTGTGACGTGCCAGTGTTGGCAGGAGGGGGATAGGATAGACCACAGGGTATCAGACTCGGTCATGGGTCTGAGGGATCTCATCTAGGATTTTGCAAGCCCCTTGCTTTAGTATGTAGGGAGACCTGGTTATAAACACCAGCCACCTGCCTTGGGCAGAGGGAAAGCAGCTGGAGTTTCCTAGATGGGAGTCCCATCTGTGAGTGGAGAGAAGAGGCAGTGGCTGTCCCTGCAGCCTGCCCTGGCTGCTGCATCCTGGACTTCATCACATCAGCCCCGGAATAAAGCAAATGAAGGGTCTGGGTCACATCAAACTGTGCTGGCACACTGGAACTCACCAGAAGCACTGCAATATCCAGAGGTGCAAATGGAAATTTGTGGGAATAGAGCAGCCACAACAGTTGCTCATAATTTATTCACATACTTGGTTATGCTAGTTGCTATTAATAGGTAATTGTTTACAGGGGGTGAAAAAAAAATCAATCAAACGCCCCAAAGACTGACTGTAGTTTGTTTTAGCCCAGGAGTGGCTGGGGGAGCAGGAATCAACATTGGTGTGTCACCAGAATTCCTCCAGCTGACAGGGAACCTCCGTACACAATGCAGCACAGGAAATTATCTGTCATTTAACTAACTGACCAGGCAGGGAAGAACAAAGCATTGGCAGCTTACTCTTGTTTTCCATGCTGTTCTGTATGGTATTTGTCCTTGCTCTGTTTGCTGCTGTCTCCAGGAGTCTTAATTCCAAGCAGTTTATTACAGTGACACATTTTTGGTGATGCCCATGACTAACATTTTCCTCCCTGTCTGTTTTGTCACAGCTACTCCTAAGGGACCTAGGAAACCAGCAGGTGAGACAGGTGAGACCTTGTTGTCTGCACATCATTTAAGCACAGCACAAAGTTTGCTTCCCATCCCATGGGGTCTGAACCATGTGAGCCCCCCTTGGGGCTGCATGTGTGTGGCTGAGTAGAGGCTTTGGGACACCTTTGCTTACCTGTAAGAAAACAGGTGCCAGTGTACACATCTGCACTTCTCCTGTATGGAGAAAGTAAATGATATATTGATATTTCTGTCTATGCTGAAGGCAAGTGGCATTGGAGCATTTGTGGTCGTAGCTGAATTTAGCACACTTTGCAGTATCCTAATGGAAAAGACACAAATCACTACTCAGCTGCACAAAGGCTTTTGTTTCTGGCTGCACTGGCACCTGCTAGCTTTCCTTCCAGGAGGGAGCCCAGAGGATATTTTCCTTCCTTTTTTTTTTTAACTCCAAGAAATCCCCAACCTCCATGGAGAGATCCAGCCTGGTGACATTTCCCCATTCAGGGAAAATGTCTCCCTAACTGTGCCCATTAGAGGTGCTGGCTGGCTGGCTCCGCAGCATCTGCTCCAGTTGAGGAAGCTCCCTTAAGTTCACCCGAGTTTCATTGCCAGCAGTTCCTCTGTCTCAGTGCTGGCCAAACATACCTACTTAAATATAGTGTGGTCACAAGAGCCGAGGATTGCTCAACCCTGCAAGAGAAGGCTGAAAAAAACTGCAGCAGGGCAGCACTCAGAAATGAACCCACTCACCCTTGCATGAGGATTTTGGCACATATTTAAGCAAATCCAACTGGCTGGCTCCTTGGTCACCATGGTATTTGCTATGGACAAAAATATCCAGGTGCCAGAAGCACATGCAGGGCTACAGCATTTGGATCACAGCCCAAAGAAGAGGCCACGTGATCCAATAAACTCTCCCCAAGGAAATGGGGTGCATGCTGAAGCTTTGTCTCAGCAAGTTTCTTCCCTGGGGAGTGCTTTTCAGGTGAGTGGTGGCAGTGAGGGGCTCCCACAGCAGGTTCCTGTGCCCTGACCCCTTTCCTGCGCATGCTGTGCCCAGCCCAGGCTCACTCATGGGTGGCTGTGCAGGGAGCAGGTCCAGCCACCAGCTTGATCCCCATAGCACCTTCTCATCTACACCATCTCTTGGGAGATGCAGCAGGACACCAGTAGGTGTTTCTGCAAAATGGACTATTTTGGGGTTGCTTGGGATGTGTGGCAGCCACAGCTCGGATTGGGGGCATCAAACAATGGCCAGGGTGATCTGAAGGCTCTTCAATACAGTTGTGGTTGACTATTGTTGCAGCTGGATTCCCTTTTCAGCTCCATCTGAAGTGGGTGCTGGTGGCCTCCAGCAATGGTGCAACATTGCTTGCACAGCACCCAAGACCTGCCCTGTGGGGGATCCATGCTGAAAGCCTCACACCATCCCTACAAACGATGGGGGTTTTAACAATCGCTTTTCTCCCGCAGACAATTTTGATTTGGCTGATTACTTTGACATCCCTCCCAGGACCACCACCAAACCAGCCAAGCCAACTCCAAAGCCTTTCCCCAGGCCAGGGAAACCAGGTACTGTGCCCGGTGAAGGGCATATGTATGCTTATTTTTGGGGTTCTGGACCAGGGAAAATGCTCCCTGAGGGAACCGAGCGCCATCCTGGCAGCTGGGAGGCTGGTGCTGGGTGTTGGCAGCTGAGTTCTGTCAAGTTTTGGTAACCACCAATGGGTGGTGTTAAAAGGTGACCATCTTGTTCTGCTCTGCTGTCACAAGAGAGCTGGCAGCAGGAGATGCTCCTTGTTTTCACTGATGTGCCAGGAGGGTAAGCACCAGCTTGTCAGTGTCCTCAATCCCTCGCATCTCTACCTGAACCATATTGTGGACTTCACCAAGCAGCATTTGTTAAATGTTTTTAACCAAGGTGAAGCCATTACCTGCTCTAACGTGTGAGATTTCATTGACAAAAGAGCACATCCTTAAGTATCTTTCCAGCAGTGCCTGCTCCTGCGAGCTGCAGTAGCTGGTGGGGATGGTGCGAGGTTGTCCTCACAGAGCAGAGCTCTCATGAGCAGGTGGTAGCACGTGTCCTGTGGGCTGTAGGTTTTGGGGGTGTTCCTGGCAGCCCTGCTTGTTCTTTTCTTGAATTCAAGCCCCAATGACAGGTGCCCTGGCACAGGAGGTCCCCAGGAAGGCAACCAGCACCCACACTGAGGGCTTGAGTGTCCCCAGGGCACCGAGGGCAGGGGATGCCCCTGGTATAGAGGCATCTGAAGCCACAGAAAGATCAGAGTACTGAACCGTCCCAGCATAGCCTGAGCCTCCCTGTGCAGGGGAGGGTTCAGAAGGTGACATCATTTTGGTCTCCTCTCCCTTCAGACAACAGCTTTTGGGATGTCATCCACACCACCACGACCAAGCAGCCAAAAACTACAAAAGCCCCTCCCAAGACTAACCCAGGTAAGCGTGAGCTCCCAACCTCACTGGCTTCACCCAGGCTTCACTGCCAGTGCAAGTAGCGGCTTTCGGTCATGCTGGGATGCTGGCAGTGCCCCTCGCCTCAATATTACTGGTCTCTAGTCTATTTGTTCACAAGACACCTAAGGACAATAAAAACTAATAATAAAACTAATAATAAAACCTAATTAATTGCTGAGTTCCCCAGCCTGTGGCCAGTACTGCTAACCTGGTGTTGTTTTCTAGGAAAGAATCCTTCAGATTTGGACTTGGCTGATGCCCTTAATGATAAGAATGATTGGAAAGATCCTGGGAAGACAGATAACACAGGCAACGGTACGTTGACTTCTCCTCTCTGTCCCACTTGTTACCAGCTGTGTTGTCCCCTGGGACCAATGGGAGATCCTCCTTGGCCCCTCCTGGGAAGAGGCTCTTGGTGTAGGGGGCGTCCCTAGCAAGTGACAGCAGCACTGCCTTGTCCAAGGCTCCTGCCTGCAGCCAGCACCCCCTGCCCTGCCCTTGCAGAGGAGGAGGATGTTCCTGCAGGCAGCACAGACCCTTCCTTGGGGACTGCAGGGAGGGAATCACAGAATCACCAGGTTGGAAAAGACCCACCGGCTCATCGAGTCCAACCATTCCTATCAATCACTAAACCATGTCTCTCAGCACCTCATCTACCTGTCCCTTAAACACCTCCAGGGAATGTGACTCAACCCCCTCCCTGGGCAGCCTGTTCCAGTGCCCAGTGGGGAAGGAGCCCCCATCTCAGTTGTCCTTGGCAGAGAGGGGCTCTGCCTAATGACTTGTTGCCTGTCTGCACGTTTCCTTCCCAGGGTCTCTTCTGGCCCATTAAATTGTGGTGACTGTGTTCAGTTCCCAGTCATCCCCCTATCTGACAGCTATTTAACCAAGGGCATCTGCTGTTAGGGTTCGCAGTCATTGCCAAAACATAAATCTGGAGCAGGCTTGAGTCCTGGCATAACATACGCTATGGGCAGGGAGATTTTTTTCCCGTCTCTAAAATACTCCAGTGAATGAATCATTTGTCTACAAGGATTGTTCCCTTGAGCACTTGAGCTAGAAAACAGACTTTGCACGGCTAGTTTATTGATGTTGAGATGGCTGTATAACCTGCTCACACATGTAATTAATAGTCAGATATTTTATTATATTGTATTAAGTAGGTGACTTGTCTGCACTTTGATATTCTGGGCTTGTTGAAATTTCAGGCTCCTGCAGGAAAGGTTGAGGTGTTGAATCACTGGAACGTGGCACTGATCACAAACCAGCACACATGTTCCCCTGTCATTGCTGCACCCTGGACTGCCTGGGACCTCTCCAGGTTCTGGCATAGCTGGGGGTGGGATGGAAATTGTTTTTATACTTGCCACAAAGCCCATAAATCTGGGATTTTTTTGGTGGTATAGTAGTTCCAGGCTGTGAAAAGTAACCCTTCCCAAAGCACAACATCAGAGAGGGAGCCTTTTGCTGGCTTGGCCTGGGGACTCTTCTCCCATCACAGGCAATGCTGTACCCCGAGGCTCCTTCTGGGACTAAAGCTGAGAGGTTTAGCAGCTCAACTTGTTCAGCTACTGATTCCCCAACTGTGTTCATCTGCACCTGTCCTACATGAATTAAACACTCCCACTACCACTGTGTCTGAGATAATTTTTTCACCTGCCTTGAGCTGTGCAAAGTGCTCAGTCCTTCCACTGGAGCTGCTCTGTCCTGGGAAGGGAGAGAGTTGGCTTCCCAAGGGCAAGAACGCGCTGATCCTGGGCAGCACGGCCACTGCACACACAACATGCTGCTTCCTCCCTCCTCCTCTGCCAGATTAAGCTGAGCAGCCAAAACATTTCATGAACTTGCTGATAAGTCAGTCATTTTGGTTAAGAAAAATAATACAGTGGTATTTAAACTTTGATTCAGATGTATTTCTTTCAAGCTAGATTTAAAGTCCGTTATTACCTTTTTTATGACCTTAAATAATTTAGGGTTAAACATTTTGTAAACATTTGGTAATTGCAAGAGCAGCAGAGCTGCATACTGACCGATTGCTGATCTCACTGGGCATGGAGTAGCTGGCTGACTGGGAGCTGCTGGTCTAAATGGGAGCTCAGACTCCTGCTCTCAGAAAGCCCCACACGGCGCTTCAGAATAGATGGAGAGTTTCAGAGTAAATGCTCCAGTGAACAGAGCAGCCTCTGTCAGCCCAACACAGAAACGTTTCCCTAGGAATGAGCATTTGCAGGAGGCCAGTCCCACCCTGGGTGTGTGATGCTCAGGATCTCCCAGAATTCCCATTTTCTGGCCCTGCCCATCCAAAGGCACTTGGTTTTGGGAGTTCCTCTCATCCCACTGCTATTTTCCTTCCTGTTATGTTGTATTCTAGGCAGCTCTGGCTGCATTCACCCTCCTGGGGAGGCACCTTTGGTATTTTGCTGGGTGAATGTGGCTTTTGCAGGCTGAGAGGACAAGCTCCCCCACTGCCATGAGCACATGTTAGGCTTGTGGCATGTCTCCATGGGCAAGCCTGGGTCACTTCCTCCCAGCGGGGCCACATGTCCCTTTAAGAGCCAACCACCATTTGCTATCATTATTTTTAAAGGAATTTCAGATGATGACCTGGCTGGCATCGTAGATGAAGGCTACAGTCCAGACAAGAAGAAAGGTAAGTGGCGACCTATGTATGTTCATTTGCATTTGCATCTTGGGCAAGAACCACCAGATCAACCAACCTCCTAGAAACTGCTTCGCGCAGAGCAGTGCTCGCTCTTTCATTGAGGTGCCCCAGGGAGACACGTAGATTTTGGCCTCCACAGTCACACCTTGTGCCAGTGGTTGGAGCCGCTTATCCCATGGAGCTCTGCATCTCCAACTACCACTAGGGAGGATGGGACCCACATCTCCCCTACCACTTTGGAAGCAGATACCTGCCCCTGTGCCATGGGAGGGCACAAGCCTTCATTTGTCCTCCACCATACAACCACCAACGGAAATAAGGAGTAAGCCCAGCAACAATTGGATAAGGCTGCACATTTATGAGGATCCACAGCATTAAATATTAAAAGCAGTCGAGCTAAAAGATGAACACTACAAGCCCAATCAACATTTAATGAATCCCTGTGCCAAGGACAAACCGCATTGGAGGTATTAATACAATGCCTGACCTGCTTCCATAAATTCAAGATGTAAGTGACTTGGTAAGGACGGCAGCTTCCAGCAGGAGCGATTTCTCCTCCCAACCCAGTTTCTCCAGGCAAGGTGATGTTAAAATAAACTTCAAGCCAAGCGAGGATTTCCTGACATTACGGAGCTTAGCCAGGGATCTCTCTATGACGGCAGAAGTTGCTGTGTGACTATCTGACAGCGTTTCATTTGTTCTCTCTTTACGCTGAGAGCAGCAAAGGGCAGAGCTGAGGTTAACTGTTGTGTAAGCAGAGGCTTCCCCACAAAGCTCCCCCCCAAGCTTGTGCTGTGGGATTGAGCTTCACATCCCTCTGAGAAGCAACGAGAAGCTGCTACGGACAGCAGGGTGGCGATATGGGGCAGTAGAGACACTGCACCCCACAGGAGCGTGGGCTCAGCCTCAGCTCAGGGGTGCCCCTTGGGGCTGCACAGCCAACCCCTCTGCGTGCCCACTCCCTGCTGGGCTCCCTGGCACGGCAGCAGGAGAGCGGAGGGGCACGGGGCCACTGATGGGCTTGTGTCTTTTGCAGGTGGCGAGGGCAACACCGACACCAACTACAATGGTAGGTGCGCTGTGGCCACAGGGTCACCGGTGGGGTGGGATGGGTTGGGTTTGGTGGGGCATGTGGCCCCCTGCACAGCACCCTTTTCTCTCTGCATCCCACAGAAACACTGGAGACAGGGACAATCGCTGGCATTGCCAGCGCCCTGGCCATGGCACTTGTTGGGGCTGTCTCCAGCTACATCTCCTACCAGCAGAAGAAGTTTTGCTTCAGCATCCAGCGTAAGTTCCCCCCAAGAGCAAGCACCCCCCTGTTTGACCCCTAAACCTCTGCCATTTTCTGACCTGGAGACAGGCAGGGGTGTGATGTGGAGCTGGCAGAGTGAAGCCCCAGCCATGGTTTATTGAATTGTCTGCCTCATCAGGCGTTGCACAGGCAGGGACCCCCTGGCAGTGACAGCCCTGGGAGCCACTGCCATCCCCCGAGCCTGCGCACAGCCCCTCGCACACACCCACAGTCACAGCCAAAGACCAAATCAGAGACAACAAGCAAAGTAAATATGAAAAAACACATCCCAAAACAAACAAACTAAAAAACCCCCTAAAATCTCAGCAAGAGCTAAAAACTTACCAGGCAGCAGCAAAGGGAACACTGTGAGCATCTGCAGCTACAGCAGCCGTGGGTGGTGCAGCCCACCCCACCCTCCTGCAGGTGTGCAGCAATCACTGCAATTAAGTGCAAATTAAGCAGCAAAGCTTCCTTTTTGCAGAAAGTGCCTTTTGCAGGAGGTGCCCTGTAAAATGATCAGTGTAAGGATTGCAGGAGGTGTCCCGACACCTCATCCTGGCTGCCTTGGACTCATGCTGCCCATTATGGAGTGGCTGCAAACAGCTGGAAAAATGCTAAATTAATCAAATGAAATCTCCTGTGATTCTCCTTTGCTCTGGGGGAAGGGTATTCAGGGTTAGACATTTCTTCTGGAATCGTGCTATTTTCCCAGTTGTGCCTGAAACAAACTGGAGCATTTTGGTAAATTAGATCAGCAGGAAAAGTCAAATGAATGTGGTGGAATGAAACACCCTTGTATATTACCCCCACTTAAATGATATTTTGGCAAGAATAAATAATTAAAAAAAAAAAGAGTAAAGGCTTTGATGAGGGGGAAGCTGAGAGACACAAAGCCCCAGAAAGGCGGCAGGAAATTAAAGTTAATTATAAAGGAGGATTAATTTAAGCCATCAGACGTGGCATGCTGGGCTAATGTCAGGCCTTAGATGCATTGCGATGCATGTCAGAAATCTGAGAGCCGACAGCCACTGCAAAAGTGGCTTCTTATTGAAGAACATAAATTGCATTTGGTATTATCCCAGCAAAACACATGTCCTGGAGGAGGCACTGGTGGTGTGGGATGACCACTCGCTTGAAGCACAGAGGGGCAGGCTTGGCCTTCTTCCTTGCCCCATCATCCTTCTGCAGCGGTAAGGCTGTGGCTCCATTTCTTGGTTTTGAGTCTCTTCTGATCACCAGTTGCTGATTCCTCTAAAGGATGTGTACAACACTGCTCTTCATCCCACTTTGTTTTCTTACACCATGCCTCTTGCCAGCCAGCCATGCTCTGGGTTGCTGCTCAGCTCTTGCTCTGCCCTGAGCTGCTCGCTGCTCCCAGCCAGGATGGGACCTGTCAGTGCTCCTCGGACAGCTCTTCTCTTGCCTCCATGGCTTGGCCAGCTTCAAATGGCAGTGCCTGAGGTGGCATGTGTTTTTATGGGGCTTTTGAAAACAATTGTATAAACTTTTCTTCTCTCCTATACCTTGGAGGCTGCAGCTGCCCCATTGTGTTGCTTTGCCTCAACCCTGACACCGTCCCCTGCCTCCCTTCTTTCCCATGAGCCGCATCAAAACCTGGTGGTAAGGGACAGCCCTGCCACACTCAGCACTGTGTTCCAATGCATATAAAGCTCAGATGCCTGAAATTGTGTGTTGCGTGGCCGCAGCATGGATTGCCTCAGCCTGCCTTTGCAAACCAGCACGGCCCCCTCCCCTTCCCCGGTCCCTCCCTAGCAGAACATGGTGGTTAGCGCAGCACTCCCATCTCTGCCTCTTTCTAAAGAGGTTCTTTGGGGGAGCCATAGAGGATGACTGAGGGCCATATCACACCCCAGACAGTCCTAACTCAATCTTCTGCAGCTCTGAGCCAGACCACGGTGAGTGGTGCCACCCGCTTCCCTTTGTGCAGCCTCTTGCTGCATCTCGCAGTCCCCCAGCTGCCTGGCAGTGCCCAGCCTCATCCTTTGGCCTGGACTGCACTTGTTGCAAGCATTGGAAACTTCTTTGCATTTAAATAAGGGACTTATTTGGGATTTGACACCCTTTGGGATCCTGCTTCATCACCACAGCCCTGCTCTAAACTGCTTCTTGCAGCTCTGCATAACTTAGCTTTTAATGAGAATGATACCATCACTCTACGCTAAGACGCAGCCCCACTGCACAGCAGTCTCGTCCCGAAGACGTACCTGCTCCATGCACTTCTAGCCTAGCGCCTTAGCACAGTAATTAGCCTTGCTGCCTCGCATGATAAAGAGGAAGCAAGAGATGCAGAGAAAAAGAGCTGCTGCTAGAAGCTGTGCCTTCTAGGCAAGCCTTTGTGGTCACTTTAAAATCCAGCAATGCTTTCTCAGCACTGTTCATGGTTTACTGATCTTTCTGTACTGCTGTCAGTGCAGAGAAGGTTGCAAAAAGGCATCTTAGCTTTTATAGCAGATAGGCCCATTACTGGAGGTTTTAAGGCATCAAGGCAAATAATTTTTACTTTCCACCCTCCCATCTCACTGTCTTTATTTGTATTTCTCAGAGGGACTTAACGCAGAATATGTGAAAGGAGAAAACATGGAAGCTGTTGTAAGCGAGGAACCCCAAGGTGAGCACCTTGCATTCTTTACTCTGCCTGTGTCTGGCCATGAAAGTATCTTTACTGAGGGACTTGCTGCAAGACCCTGGTGCTCTACTGAGCTGCTGTGTCTCTGATGAAGACACCAATTAGGTGACGCTGCAGCTTTTTGTGAAACACCCACCATGGGTGGTTTCCCCCCTTATAACACATAAAGTCATGGTAAGAGACCAAGGAGCTCACGCTGCTAACAGTAGCAGTTAATATTGAACTTCCATGTTTTCAGCGATCAAGTGTCTTAGACAAGACACATGAGCCTTTTTTCAGTGACAAATAATCAAGGCTGCCTCAAAGGCTTTTGCAATGTCACATACCACCAACCAGTACTGGGCGCCTGTTGCTTGCACTCTGGTTCCATGTGCTATTGTACTCATGATTTTTCTTTTTTTTCTCCATAGTTAAGTATTCAGTACTGGAAACACAGTCAGCAGAACCACCAAAACAAGACAGTGTGAAGATGTAAAGCATGACCCGGGGCTAGGAAAGAATCAGTCGGCAGCAAACGGAGATCTTACATGCTTGTAATTTAGCTTTCTATTTAATTTGACTCCAAAGCTATTTAATGTGTACTTAAGCTTGAACTGGCTTCTTATTGCTCTAGGCATTAGGGTTAGAGTAGTAGTATGTGTTTATTTTTTGTAAAGAGGTATATGTTTACATCAAAGTAATAATGTAGGTTTGATGTCCAGTTGTGTGCAAACCAACAGAAGGTGCTTCAGTAGTGGTCAGTTTTTAATTAAGGGACAAGATCTTTTTTTTTAAGGAGCAGGAGAGCTTACAGGTGTGAGGCCAGTGAAGTGCCTGTCAATAGTAATCCAAAGCAATCCATCCAAAGCCCTTTGTAGAGCACCTCCAGAAAACTCCTGCCATCAGCTATGGGCATGTCACTTCCAAAAGCAGTGATGAAAACGGCACATTTCCTGAGGGTGGACTGTGGTCCTTAGTGTAGCTACACCTAAAAACGAAGTGCCTCCTTGTTCCAAAGCCAGGAGTTGAGAATTCTTCACCAACACATAGTGCTGGGTTTCTAACCACAGAAAAGGACCTTATTTTCATGCCAAGTCATAAGTACAGGTAACAACAGTGCATGCAGTGTTCACTTTTAGCAAATATATTTGAATGCTTGGCTGTGCCAGGGATGAGAAGTGCCAAGCAATACAGTTTGCCTGTGTGACATGAGATACCTGCCTTGTTACTGAAATGAAAACTGTGGATGTTTTCAAGGACAGCTTCAGATCTCATTCACACGCAAACAAATTACAGATTTAACCCAAAAGAAAATAAACAAAGGTATCCGTTAAGACCTGTAACACTCACTACTGCAAGAGAAGACGAGCTTAGCAAGATGCAGTCCCCCCACCTTCTTTTATCAGCAACTATTGAGAGCACTGCCTGGCAGTCAAGGCAGAAAATGGATATAAAGCTTCATCCTGTGTGTCACTGACTAACCTTTAATCTCCTGAGGATTGGTCCTCTTATCATCATCAAGTGTGGGGTTCCAGCAGCTTCCTGGGAAGCAGTGGGCTGCGAGCAGTGCTCACAGGGCTCTGGGCTGCTGCCACGACAGCCCCGCGATCCCACAGAAGTGCTCATGCAGCTCTCTGCAATGTTACAGAACCACGATCAAGTGCTGACCTTCACCATCATGCCAGAATTTGTACTTAGGTCTCTAATCCCTCCCCAGCCCTTTTTTATCACTGCTAAAATGTGAATACTGCCACTTTCTGATGTATTTTTCCAAATCAATGGTTGCTTAAAAAGCATGCTCTCAAGTGAAGGAAAATCACTTTATGTAAGATATATGCACTATTTGTATATGTGTTGCATTCTGTACTGTTTTGCTACTCCCATATTTTATGAATGTGTATTTAAAAAAAAAAAAAGAAAAGCCTTTCTGTTAGATGTACAAGTTTGCAGCTTCCAGGTAGACACGACTTAGAGAAGGCCTTGCCAGAAGGTGAATCACCCTAGGAGCTTTGCTGCCTAACAGCTCTGTTTGAAAGGAAATTGCCTAGTAACATGGTTAAGGATTTTGCAATGGGTGCACAATTCTTTATGCTCTTTTTAACACTTGCACTTTTAATGCCTTACGCTAGCTCTAGCAGAGCAGCTACAGTGCTATAAGGGAGATGAGTTCTAGGGCTATCTGGTGCCTCAGGTGTATTCAGGACACTTGGGCTACAATAGTACCGCTGGTAATTATATTGCTTTGCTTGATTAATGGGTTTGGATTAGAATATAACTATTTAATTATTGGCTGCTCTAAGACTGGAAGCAAAGGAAATGGAGATGGGATGCGCTCCGTGTTTGCTTGCTCCCAGAGAAAGATCTTCATGAAGGAAGAAGGGTCTACGTGACTTGGATCATCACATGCAGCAGCTCAGATGCTGGCAGTGCCACACAGCTGAATTTGTTTTCTCCATGTCTGAACACCAACACCTGGTTTTTGTTCTTAGCCAAACATATTTGAAAGCTGTAGCATGAAAAATGTTTTTAAAAAGCTATTGCAAAGGAATTGTTAAAATATGGCATTGACGGGAGCTGTTTTTCCCAGCTTGGAGCAAGTGACTGTCATTCCATTTCTCCTTTTGCCAATGACCGTGTTGTCTGTAGGTCCAGATCATCAGGTTTATTGCATTTTGGTTACTGTGCCCTCTCTGTTTGCCAAGCAGGCGGTGCAACAAGGTGCCCAGCACTGCTTTAAGGGCATAGCACCTACCCCTCCTTTAGGAAGCTGGCACTAGCACTTATGAACTGCTTGTGGGTCTGATTTAGTAGTGAACAGGTATGGTTGGACTCAATGATCTCAAAGGTCTTTTCCAACCTAGTGATTCTATGATTCTATATGAGAAACACAGGTCTAATTCACATATACTGCAGTTTTTTTAATTAAAAAAATTGGGGGGAGGAAAGCTGTTTCACCAAAAAAAAAAAACTACCTAGTTTTTAGAACTCTTAAGTTGCTCCTTTCCCCAAGGGCTTTTCTATGGCTTTGGTGAATACTCATGCCTTACTGCAATTTCTAGGTGTGTGGAAAACCATAAGTGCATAGTGAAGGCAGCACTTTAAAAAAGTTTACAGTAACAGAATTCTGGATCTGTTTCTCTACGATTTCAAATAGGAAAAGACTGACAAATACTGCAGTAAAGAAATTAAACTTTGTTTTCTCTTCAAAATTGGACAAAAGCCAAAGTTTTAATGTTCTAGATGTCTGTAAAGGTTCAAATTGCTTTTTTTCTTATTGCAGTATAAGTCTCCTTCCCCACCTGGACTCTCAGACCAGTCTCTGAGAAATGGGCAGTTTATAAATCATCTATATTTTAGTGACTACAGCAACTAAGGGGGTTCCTGTGTGTTTTCCCTGTAGTGATCCAAGTTCTGAAACAACTGACCCAGCACTAACCTCTCTAACTACTTTCATTTAATTAGTATCTATTGTCTTTAAATCTGGATATGGAATTTTTAAAGAGTACTGCACTTAGGTTCTGTGGTATGAATGTTCTCATCCTTTATAAAAAAGGGCCATAAAACACTGGAAAACATTTTTTTTTCCCTCCATCAGCCCAGAAATCGTATGTACAGCTGCCCTGAGAGTTTATGTGCTGTGAGTGCTTTTTCCTTATCACACCTCACTTCTTGAGCTTGGCTAAAGCTATTCTTACTAAAATGATTCAGAAAGCAATTCTCAATTACAGAGTAAACAGAATTGAAGGAATTTAACTAGCTCTTTTTGTGTTGTTTACTATTTACTTGAATTTTCATTTGGCAATACTGCAGTAGTTTCTTTGTTTTAGATTCTTCGGTTGAGAAGGCTCTGACACAAGTTTCACATATTTTGACACAGTAAATTCAGTCATTTTCATGCAACTCCACTATGGAACCCTTACAAGTGCTGTATTGTCATTCTTAACTACTCATTTGTTGTGATAAAAATAGAATTAGTCCATAATACCATTTCAGATTCTGAAAGAGTAGGATGAATCGACAGGCTAAGGCTTTAAAAACATGCTTCTGCAACAAAGGAGGTTCAGGAAGAAATGAACTTCAGAAACAATGGCCTTGTGAAATTAGAGAATCCTTGCTTTTGAGTGAAGTCCTTACTTAAAAGCAAGGCTTGTTTGCTGGTGCAGAAGCGATCTATACCAAATAAAGGTTGATTGTTATGCTACAAAAAGATAAGATTCATTTTGCTAATGTGCATGTAAGGATCATGGGGGTAAAAATGAGGATTAGACTAGCATTGGAAAACACCAAATAAAACAAGTTGACCTGTAAGACATTTTGGACTTGATTTTTTGGGGGTTTTTGGCTTTTTTTTTCATTTTGCAAATGAAGGGCTGTATACTTGTACATAACTTCTCTAACGACACTGAACACTTTAAGAAAAGCCAAAAAGTTGGGCTTTGTGAGAAAACAAATGTAATTATGAAAACTTTATTTTAATAGTAAAAATCAGGTATTTGCATGCACACACACACACACTCCAAGTAGTACCTGTGTCCCAGGCTGTTTTAGCACAGCTGGTTTTTGGTCCTTTGCACCACCTTTGCCTTCCTGTATTTGTCTTTGGGATACCACATGCAGTAGATGAATCTCCCGTGTACTGCAAGCTAAGCTTTTGACCTTTGTATTATGGTGCAGTGCTTAGTCTTGGTCAGAAAGGTGGTTTGTATCTCCAACTAGCTAATTCTGACTATCATGTCTTGAAGAAATAAAATTGATTCTTCCCAGCTGCTCAAGATCTGGCAGTGAAAAGAAGCCCAATGCTTAGTCCCACTTAGTTCAGCAGATGTAATCTCTCAGCAAATGGATATTCTTTTTGGTTTTTAATGTAAATGCTTCACATGGGGAACACTACAAATTTCCCAGTTCAGTTTGTTGTAGGGTGTAGTGAATGGGAGCTGTTGATCCCTTATTTCCAGCTTATAGAGAACCAGTCATGCTCAGTGTTGCTACATATGACATATGAGTTAGTACAGCCTTTCTTGGAAAACAAGAGAAAAAACTAACACTTTAACTCCAAGAGAGGAAAGCTGCCTATGCAGGGAACAAAAACAGGCAGATAAGAGTGTTTACGAGCTTTAGAAGCCTTCTTCCATTTAATGAAACAACAACAAAAGTACTGTTATCTACAAAGGAGGAAAACCTAATTCAGCTCTGAAACCAGACTAAAATGGCCAAGTGTCTGATGTTGACGATTCATTTAACTTTACAATCAAAAAAAAAAGTTTAATTTGGTCACCAAGGCTTCAGCCCATTCTGGGAAAAGAGGAAAATTCCACAGGTCAAATGCAACTGCTTGCTGTCTTTGCACATTCTCTCTATGAAAACCAAAGCAAAAGAAGATGCAGCTTTTGAATCAGGTGTTAAGTTCTGCCCATGATGCATCAGAGAGGGAACAGGGTTCTAACTCTTTCCCTACCAGTTCAATACCGACTTACTGAAAAATAAAAAGTAATGATCAAGCTAGTTGTTAAATCAGTAGGAAAAAAACTATCAAGAACCAGACAGAGTAGTCACCTCTTCCACTGAAAATTATGGTTTAACTAGCATTATATGCGCTACAGAAGACCTCTGGAAATGTCCACGTTAAGTAGATACAAAAACGTCCGTTGTGCTTACACCTATTACAGCAGGTCCCCTCCCCAGCACTCACCCTCCCAGTCAGTGAGGGCTCACTGGGCTAGGCTGAAACTTGTGGATAAACAGCCCGTCAGCTGAAATAACTGGAATTCCTCTGTGCGAAAATGAATTCTGATTTTAGCTCTAGGAACCTAAGCCCAAGCTAATCCAGTCACCACTTTTACAATAATTACAGAAAATACGTTGTGATTACCAGCAGCAATAAAGAGGAAAACTTCAAAAGGTTTTCTTTAGCACTGCATTTTAGAGATAATGTGCTTTACTTCAATATACAGTTTAAATGTCAAGGAAATCCTTAGTATGGAAGAGTTTAATTCAATACCAGCTCGACATATTTTGGCAATGTAAAATTCACTGCTGGCACACTGTTCAGCAGAACCATTTTTACAGGAAAACATCTTTCATCTATTTATAAAAAGCCGGAGGTTGACCTAAACTTTGTTCTTGTAGGTGAGTATCTATTATAAAAAGCATTCACTGTAATAAAAAGGACATGTTGAAATACCCTGTACTGCACAGTAAACTTGTAAGACTGGCTACAGCACATTAGCCTTTCCAGCTGAAGTTGCAGAAGTGTTCAGCGCCTCACACAGTAACTAGAGCTACATACACGAATGCAGAGAAACAGGAAAGCACCACGGCATATTAACAACAAATGTGCAGTAACGATCAGCACATAGGATCAATTGGCTTTTAAGAACAGGGCTTAATTCCCTCCAGAACTTGGAGCAATACAAGCATAAGTCAAAAAGCAGAGCTGCAATATTTAAGTACCCTAAGGAGAAGAACCAGATTTTCATGAGACACAGTAAGGAAAATGATCAAGGGGAAGTTTTTAGCATGCACCGTTTCTGGGCCTTGCAAGAAGGCCACTGAATAATTTTTTAAAAGGCTGGATATTATAGTAATTGAATCTCTGTGATATGAATATTTTGGCGGGGAGATGAAAGAAAGGTGGAAATGTATGTTTTAGATGAAAACACCATTGAATTATTCACTTTATAGAAAAAAAATGCTAGCAGCAATTTACAAAACAAAAAGCCGAGAGGCTTTATTTCAAGAAAACCAATTAATACCATATTATTTAAAAACCTTGTCAAACAAAGTCATTACAAGTTAAGGTTTCCAAAGAGAGTTTGGACAGGCAGGATCCATTTTCTGAATTTACAGTTTAAAACCACAGGATTATGCATATGTTCAACATCACATACACATGTATAGAAATGGACACAGCTTTCATTTTGTGTGTACGCTTTAAAACAAAACATGCTTAACAAAATGTGGAGCTATACAGACTATACAATTTACACAAATGGGTGTCATTCCAACCCCAAATATTACCATTTGCTAGAAAACAAACTTTTACTTTGTACAAGACTTTGACATGAACAAGTTTACCCCTCACCCAGGAGGCTGAAACTGAACAATAAGCTAAACAGTCAAAAGACTTTATTTTAACTTGTACAAAAGGCATTAAAAAACCTAAGATACATGCTTTACCAAATATATTACATCATACAAGTCAGTGTGGTATACTTGATAAATCCAGCTTAACTTACTTTTAATGGCATATTTAGTCAAAATGTAAAACTGACTACACTGGAAAACATTTATTTTTACCTAAAAAAAATAAATTGCTGTAGCCAAAAAAAAAATATATATCTATTACTGAGTGAAATAATGAATACGTTCTGTGTTCTGTGTATGCATCATGTGGCATTTAATCTGATTTTCTCAACCAGGCATGGTACCCTAGGCAGTGAGAGAGGCATTTTTCTGTCTGCTTGGCAGACAGATTCCTTTTTAAGATGGTTAAATTGTTAGTTGCTCAAAACAAAGTTTAATTTCACAATTGGTGATTTAGCTAGAGATGTCAAAACACATGTGGGAACTGCCAACAATAAAATACATCACATCTATTGAAGCTCTTTTTGGCCTCATCATGATAATACCAGACACAGAGTAAGGCATGTAGATCATAGCAATTACAAGTCACTCACAATCCTTTTGTGGTGGGAAAAGCGTTTCACCTTCCTCTCTGTATTACCTGACACAATTCTTTTCACATGGCTTTTGTTACACATCACACAGAGGTGTGCACTGGTGTGGCTGAATGGGAAGGAGATGAACCTCTATCAGAAGAGGAAGAAATGGATCGTGTAGCAGCTTCCCGCTGCAAATCTTCAACCTTCTTCTGAAGCTCCGTCCGGATGGCAAGGAGCTCTTTAAGGTTTTGATGGATTGGAACCTGACAGGTGAAGAAAGGAAAGGCTTACTTTACATCTCACAGTGAGCTGCATTCTTAAGCAATGCTTCCACTGTTTCCTTCAGTAGCACGGTTAATCCAGTATCTATGAATTTTGGTATATCAATATTTAGGGAAATCTTCTCTTCAGTTATTTGATATGAAACATTTCAGCAAACTGTCCCTTTCTAACACCACAGCTGGCAGGAAACCTATTCAAAATACTGTTTGCAAATGGTCTCAACAGGATACTGAACATATTCTGATAAACTTTCCCCCTATCCCTTATCAATACCACTTTCAGCTGAATTTAAAATGCCTTTCCTGGGAACTATTACATTGTCTCTGCCTGCGAGGACAGAACTTATTTTGTAAAGAGGTTAGAGTTCAGAAATCTGGCTCCATACAGAACATCTTGTTATGCTTCCAACCAGGCAGCTTTCCAAGAGTCTGACCCCTTCCAGCTTGTCAGTGAGAAAAGTGCAGCAGCCAAATGAATTGTGCTAGTGATGGACCTCCCAGAGTCACACTGACAAATCTTCCACACAAGGGGATTATGTTTCTGCAGCTACTTCTGATAGTGCCTGAAAAACACCAGAGGTGCACCTCTCTGCATTAAACTTCTAGGCAATTTTAATGCTCATCTCTCAACTATACCATCACCAAAGGAAGATGCAAGCCACACTGTTTCTTGCAGCTGCTTCTGTTACCTTAGCCAAACACAGAGAGACCTCCACTTCTTCCAAATGCCACAGAAAGGCCAAAGAAGTTTGACTGTAAATCACTTTTAATTTACTTTATCTTGTATAAACTCTAATTGTTTACAGCTTTTGGAAAGAGCAAGATGGGAAAATAATTTAATTGGGCTGGCAGAATAATCATGGGGAAATGCAGCAGTGGCAGACCTACAGATTGCCAGATGTTGTAATTTATACCCTAGGATTCTAGAATAGCAGGTTCCAGGTAACTGCATTCACCCACGAGTGCCACTTACTACTTAAAAGTGATTATAATGCTGAGATGCACACCTGAGCATGAAATTCTCGCACAGTGCTATGCCAAGAAGATATCAAAAACCAGAAAGGGTTTATCTTCTTGCCACCAACACACGACTCAGTCACAATTTATGTTTTTGTGAATTCAGGCTTTTAAAAGAAAGCTCATAAAAAAATCTATGTATTTGATTCTGACATTTAAAAAATCTAGCACTCCTGTTTCTGAAACAGGAAAATACCATTTCACTTCTAACTTTAGTTCTAGATGAAAAGAAGAAAATAGCATCAGATGGTCTGCTTTAGGTCAACATCTTTCTGGCCACAAGCTTTTTTCTTGTTTGTAGCTCAGTCCATGAACAGAAACTTCAGTGTATTCACAAAGTGCTGCTCCCAGTACCCTGGGAATCATCAATTCATCCAACATGCCATCTACAGTAACTGTAAAACTTAAGAGTCTGCAGCAGAATAATCGTGGCATGCCACCAAGCTCCAAATGACCACCAAGTCCTGTCTTTACTACACAATGAATTCCTTCTCTTTTTGCAATCTTTTCTTGCATCCACCATATGAACTCTTTAGTAAGTGCAGCCACAAGTCTACAGACAACAGCCTCCTTCACTAATCAAACAGTATGCCCTCCAGAAAGCTAATCACACTTTTTTAAAGGGGTCTATTGGAAATGCATGCACCTAAAAATATGGCAAAACTGAGTCTGGTGATGAAGATGCTGTGATACACACTCTAGAAAATTGAAATTTCATTGAAGACCAAGACTTTCTGGAATTAGTACTCCCCTTCTGATATTTTTTTCTTTCCTCAAGCAGAAGATCCTTTCCTCATGCACTCCCACTTCAGATTTCTTTTTTTATGAAGACATTTTCCTGAAACACTTAGGTCTGTAACAGAGTGATTTACCGTTGGTATCATTAGTCACGCAAGCCCCGGGTCACAAGAGATTTGTACAGCTGATTTCTGCACAGCTTAATCATGGTTCAGCATAACAGGCTAATTTCTCTTAGAGACCCCTCACGTATGCATTAGCTCCTGTGTTCTACTGCATTGTGCTCAAACACTCACAAAAAGCAGTTCCATACAACTGGCTTCTGGGTAACTCACTACAAATCCTTTCGGGATGTGCTACACAAAAAGCCACTGCTAAACTTGGCACACTGTGCAAAGTGCTACAAGGAAAAACGTGGCTGCGTATCTCAGTCCTTCTTCTGCGTTCCCCCTGAACCTAATTCAACAAGAAACATGCTCAAACTTTGACACGAGCACTGTTCTCGTCCCATGGCCATCTCAAAGAACTTGACTGTTTTCAAATAAATTACATTTTAAAAGTCTGTGTATATTCAAGTCACTCAAAAAAACTCTTCAATATTGAGGTTGCAAAATTCCACCCTCAAAAATTAGGAGGTCAGATTGAAGATTACTATTCTAAACTCAATGCAGCCTTCCTATGCATCTGTATAAAACTGTTGGTTAAATAAACATTAAAATACTATCTTCCCCCTTGTATTCCTCATTTATTCAGAGCACAGTTTGATGCTACTCAATTAGTGAGCAGTTATTCAATATTTATTTTTCTTCACAGTGCCTGACCCCATTCTTTATTTATTCTTCTGAACTTAAAATGCTTAAGTTTCCTTTTCTGTACTTTCATCTCATGTCAAGAAACAAATGTAATTTCTGCAGCACCCTAATGAGGTATGGGAGTACATCACTCCACTTTTATAGACAAGGATCTGAAGCAAGCACTTCCTAATTTTGCATGCCTTGGATCTCAAATTTCTTTAACAGAGAACTTGAATCCTGCAGTTCAGACTCATGGGTATCAAGCAGGACACCAAGTAAATAAGAAGCACGCATGGGGTGACCATTCTGCTCCAGGTATCTCCCTTACAACAGGGGAAGCTGTGGCAAAGGCAGAGAGAAACTTCATTTCTCCAGAGCATCATCCTGCTCCCTCACCCATGGGACAATTTTTCTTTGTCTGCAGCCATGCCCCCTTCAGCCAGCTTTCTCGGATTGTGTAACATGGGTTGACAGAAATCAGAGACCTCCAACACTTGGAGCATTATTCACTCCTAGTTCTTATTCCCATTTCATCACAGCTCTCTTATAGACTCTATAAAATCCATCTCTCAGTCCTTTTACTCTCATTTATTCTCAGTCCTTGAGAATTCACTGAGATTGTTCCAGCCAGAGACCTCCAAATTGGATGAATTTCTTCCAGGATATGAGCAGGCACATTTCTGAAACATAATCTCTCTTACTAAAATCTCATGTTTGCCCTGGGGATGGAATATTTACAGAAAAACAGCCATCTTCCCCCCAAAAAAGAAGTCTACAATACCATTATTTTTATATGGGAAAATATTTTTCATAGTCACATTCACATAAGCAACTGAGCTTACTTGGATGAAGTTTTATATAACAATTCAGTCTGACACACACACACCTTGAGAATATTTTTCAGGGGTCCCTGTGTCCCTAGTCCTTTTACCCTTCAGTCACACATATTGGTGACTCAATACAAATTATTAGAGGCCAGCAAAGCTGTAAGCAAGGCAGAGTAGGGTCTTATAATGTATAAAACCAAGGTCACATATACATGTTAGCTGTCTTCTATTAAGCCCAAGTTAGATGTAAGCACTCACGGTCGTTGTACAGAAATATCATCATGTCATTTCATATGATAGCGTAAACACAAATGGTTTTCTAACGTCACATCCTTAACAGGAGAAGATTCTCATTGCTTGCCATTTAACACAGCATCAGGTAGATGCACACTGATTAAAACCAAAAGAATTAAAAAAATAGGATTTCATGCACACTGATTAAAACCAAAAGAATTAAAAAAATAGGATTTCACACACTAAACTTTCAATACTTTAATTTCATAAAATAACATGTCAAATACAGCCTAGACAAACTCCGTGAAAATAGTGAAAGAAAAAGAAAGAAGTTTGTTTAATTTCCACATTTCCTGAAGATCTGTTCCTGTCTGTGTTTTCTCATACCATCCTGGGCAAATTCTTACAGACAACTATCTCCATTTTTGTCACTTTATGCCATTATATTTCAGAATCTGATTCCTCTCTCAAATAAAGCTGCCTTCAGAAAGGAACGGGTCCAACAACGTTCACAATAACACCTGCACTGGCTTGCTGTGAATGAGGTTCTCCTTTATGTTGCCACTGTTAGGAATAAAAGGAAGTGGAAGAGTGACAGCATCTGCGAGGAGCAAGAAGTTTGGAGAAGATCATTTATTAAAAGATCTTGTTACCACCTTAACCCTAGAAGTGTATACTTGCACAGCTCAAGTAGTGTCTCCATGGCAAGCTTCTATTACAGATTGTTAAGGAATCATATAATTGATTTGACTGAGATGAATTTGTTGGGAGTGTTGACAGCAGATGTATTTTTTTCTATCCTCTCATCTTGCCTCTCAGATCAGGAGTGGAAGCTCAAAAGATGACTCTGGACCCATCACCCAGTCACATTCAAGATATTGTTTTGCTGCTCTACTCCACTGTATCGATGCCAGATTATCAGAAGAGTGTGCATCCTTTCCTTTGTAACACCAGCTTCCCAGAGCGTTGCCGCAGTAATGCTGCTAGGCAACACCCAGCCACTGCAGCCAGGTCCCCATCATTTCTGCCCATACTCCAGGGGAAAGCGAAGAGCTACTTCCATTGCGCAAGGGAAGCCTACACAGGTGAAACCTAACCCGGCACCTGTGGGTTTGTTGGGCTGGAAAATTGGCTGGGTGATTACTCATTAGGTGTTGGGGGTGTTTTTCACAGGTTATTTAAACTAATACCTCCATGTGCTGAAAACCAATAAATTTAATTTCTGTTATTTAACAAAATATTCCGGTAAGAAAATGTAGAAACGTAAAGGTGAACACACCACATTTTAACAGATTTTGGTGGTTACCAGCATAAAAAAAATTTGTCATTTGACTGTTTATAAGAAATAAAATTTCATTCCTCTAACCACATACATTTTAGTAAAAAATGATTGGAAGTTGATTAATCTAAACCAAAATTGCCATTTACATCTAATATAGCTAGCAATACAACCCAAGCAGGGACAAGAGTAAGGAGCTTGCCAGTAGCACTAAGTAGTTGGGATAACAGTCTGACACCTTGGGTAGTCTGATTTTGCTCCAGATATTAATCAAAAAGCTGACCCTATGCAAGCTGAAGAAGAGTTCACCTGCAACACCTTGAGAATATTTTTCAGTGGGTTTCTTTTTGGTTTTTTCCCCCCTTTGAATTGACACTGCAATATTGACCTGGAAACCAACAAGAACATGACTAAGACTGCATGTTGTTCCTCTCTCTTTTCCCAGCCACGTACCCAAACCCTGCATCCCCAGTTCTTTTACTCATCCTGAGAAGCACCCTTAGCACTAAATATAAAGACTTAAAGACTTTAAGACAATAAAGACTTACCCCAGCTGCTTATGATTCTAGCATCATCTTTCTGTTTGTTTTTAAGCTATCAGTACGTTTGGGAATCCTTTCCCATTCAAATCCTTATTTTTATTTCATTACCCTTCTCTCACTGAGTTGTCTCAAAGAACTACCTTTTTTGTAAATAAATTAAAAAGCAATCAACTCACCAGAAAGACTTTTTTTTAGCAAAGTTCTTAGTTTCTTTTAGCATTTTAACAATTCACATTTTTGCCCAATTCAACATTCTTTTAAGCCTCCAGAATAACCTCTTCTGCATCAAGCTATGATTAAACTTAGGACCTGACTCCCCTCCTCATACAATATACTCAGCCCTATCCACCTTCTACTCTTGCACTTCTTGCTTGCTACTTGCTGCTTCTCCATTCTCTTCCTTATCTATGATGTTGCCAGCTGCCCTGTGTCTCCAGAGTTTCTTCTATGTGGTACAAGCCTCTTCCCCCTGTAAGACTTGCTATGATTCTCCCACTGCTAGTGGCACTTGCAATACTTGAAAGCCTGCACTTAACCAGCAAAACCAGCAAAATGCAGCAAAATTGAGCAAGCCAAGTAACGTTCTTCACTCGGAAAGAACCGATTGTAGGTGTGTGGGATTTTATCTTCCTGATTAGCTACCTTTGATGCCTCTTTTATTCAAAAGCAGGTACTTTTCCTACACTTTAAAGATAAGGTACCTACTGCCTATAATGAACTGAAAAATACTTAGGACACTGCTAAAGGAACATCTTTTATTGCTTCAAATACCACTGACATGAAACCTTTTTTTAAACTGAACTATCCACATATTCATTGCAGACAGAACCCGGTGTACTGTAACTCTCAGAACACGCTACTTCACAGCTATAATAAATTAATCCTGCTGGGCAAGGACTTGAAGAAAGATAAAGCTTTTTTTTTTTTTAATTACACCCACACAGAAACTAACTATATTGTATAGTTATGCTATACAATATACATACTACAACACATAAAAACCATTTGAACATAAGATAGCTTCATTAAAAAAAACCAAACCAAACATTTCAAAACTTCCTCTTCACAGAATTGCTACAGTTCACTTTCAGTATTGATTTTCAGGTTTTCACTCCCAAGTAATCCTTAAGGATTCTGGAGTGCCTTTGGATGGCAAAATTTGTCAACACAAGGATAGGTATAAAAGAAATTATAATAGCTACTCACTTATAGTACCGTCAAGCCTTAATTGGATAGATATCTACAGTATGTTACTGTACTAGCTCAAGGACAGTCATTCACATGAAAATTGTTCAACAGTGAATGCATTTTGTCTTGTTCAGCGAGTCTACTTTATCTATTTTAGCAACAAGGAAGAAAGGCTGCAGAGGAAAACGGTTATTTTAAATTCATTGCTTGACTTGAGATTGTCAGTTTTTCAAAAACCTACACTGTGCTTTGCAAAGACAATATCTTTCACTTGAGCTTTTTGTTCCTCTTCATGAAGAGCTGGAACTCCGACAGACTTACTTTATAAACCCAGTTAACAGTATTCTTATAGAAAAAGGCAATCTCAAATGATGAAAACAGAAGTTTTCAATAATAATCAATGTTTATACACTTATTGTAGAGGTATGCTCCTGGGAAACCAAGCAAACTTCCCTGGCCTTCTGGAAAAGCAATGACTAGCAAACAGAAATTATGAATTATTGCCTACCATGTGGGAACCAGAACAACTGCACAGACTTCCAGACTCAGGAAAAACCTACATGCAATAAGCTGATGCCTTTGCTTGTTAAAACTTAATGCACACTTAGACTTAGACATCTGCTACATTAGGGCAATGTTTTGAGTGCTTGCTCTTCAAAATATGTTAGAAATTCTCCAAAATTAAGATTATTTGTACAGTACTAGTTTCTCTTTTTCTGTGCGTGTTCTGATGCTGTGTTCATTACAGGATGCCAATCTTCCTTTTTCTTAGATAACTAAAGATTCTTTCAGCACACAGGATAAGCAGTTAGTCTTTATTTTATACCATAGCAACTGAATGCTGAGAATTTTATCTGCAGATGTCAAGTTACCTGGAGTAAATCAGATTCTGGAAATATTTACTTAGACACCTAGATAGAGAGAGACTATCAGTTACTGTGAGAAACTTGCCTTGTCTCAGAAGAAACACTGTGGTAAATGCAGGGATAAAAGCTTCTCAGCTAGGGCAACACTCAGGTACTTAACCTATAAGGCAATTCCTTCTCCTAACATCTCCTGCCTCATTCTTTCTCATTCTTTCACACAAAAAGTCGGACTCAAGGCTGTGGATGGCAGACCAGCAATGTTAACCAAAACAAGCTTAAGCCCTGTACTTGGAGGGTTAATATGTTGTTTCGCAGAAAACATAAAAGCATACCCTAATGACCCATGTAAATTTTGGGTCTAAATCACACTGTTTTCCTTGTCTCTCATACAGGAAGACACAGCTTGAACTAAAAGGACCAGAGCATTATTCATGCTCTGCATATATCAATAAAAGTTCAAAAATATTGCCCTGCAGAAGTGATATTCAAAAGCACCATTTGTTATGCTCTCCCCACCTTCCAGAGTTGCTCAAGCAGATAACTACCTACCAGTGGCAGCCAGAACACCTCAAACCAGTGAAAAGAAGTTTGAATAACTACACAGGAAAGATATGATATTGATGGAAATAATTCAAAAGTATCATACAATCTATCTACTCCAGACTAGTAGGGTCGTCTTTAAGTCCAGTAGCAGGTACCCACAGAGCATGCACTTTCGTATGAGAGAACAAAAGAGCTTATCTTCCACACCTCACATACAAATACATGCTGCTTCAACCTAAGGAAAGGACAAATCTGAAAAAAACGCTCTTCTCAGTCAGTGAACTCAAATAAGATAGGAATAAAATCTATCTAATTTTCTTGGGACAAGAAGTCAATAATGATGTAACACCTCCAAACTGAAACCAAGGAGCATTTTATTTCACTTATGCATTAGAATGACCTTGTTGAAGCCTAGTTTAGCAAAAAGAGAATCTACAAGATATGTCCACATTTAACCCAAAATGTTCCATGCTGTTCACTTCTCAGACACTTGAGCTTTGAACCTTATGGAAGAAGACTATGCATTTGAAGATAGTACAAGCAAGCAAAAATAAATGCTTCTACCCAGTTAGCATTCAGCAATTTTCCAATTAAAAAAATAAGGGTGATGTATGCTCATTTCCAATAGAAAAGTCAATGAAGTGCAATGATTAATTTCTCTCCATCTATTTAAAAATTCTCACTAAATAGAGCTGAAAATAAAAACCTGAAAATATTGCCACAAACCAAAAACTGCCATTTTGCCCTTGAGAGTTTCCTCTCCAATAATATAAAGATGATTGATACTGGGTACCAAACATTCATTCTTATTATATTAAAGGATTACTCTTCATCTTCCCTTAAAGTCATGAAATTAGGCATGTCTCCTTTTTGGTAGGTTCCTAGAAAGCAATAAACACTTTCTAGTTCCCTAAAGAAGTTTTTGCAGCTGATAAAGCAGTATGTGAGGTTGTCTTTAATTGCTATTCAAGAGATAGTTCTTCATTACCACTAAATACTTAGCTTTCTCTTGTTCCAGTTGAAAAACAAAAGAATCACATTGAAAGTTATTCCACAAAAACACCTTTTCTCAGTAGGCAGAGATGCCCATTCCTTTAATAAATCCACTGATTGTTTAAGAAATCTTTTCACTGAAGATAAGTGAAGACCTGCTGGGTGTCACAATGGTGATTGGTTTTTCTGCTCTTACTGAGTGGGTCTGAATGTTACTGAATTGGCTATCAGGGTGTGAAACTAGGCAATGCTAACACAGAAGATGGTAAAATCAGTATATTGTGATTACAAAGACTTATTTACTTGTTTGCATGAGTTTGTTTTTATAATTAGACTGGAAAACATAATTCTGCAACAAAACCACTAATTTCTGCAGCAAATTTATGTAAGTAGATGTGAAACATTTCTGAATATTTGTCACAAATAACACATAAATTCAGGCCAGAGACAAGAGGAAAGGCATTAGTGGATGAGGAAAAGGCTGTGGAATGTATCTACCTAGACTTAAGTAAAGGCTTTGACACCATTTCCCACAGCGTTCTAGAGAAACTGGCTGCTCATGGCTGGAACGGGCTTTCTCTTCACTAGGTAAAAAACTGGCTGGATGGACGGGTCCAGAGCCACAGTGAATAGAGTTAAATCCAGCTGGCGGCCAGTCACAAGTGGTGTTCCCCAGCACTCAGTGTTGGGACGGTTCTGTTTAGTACCTTTATCAGTGATCTGGATGAGGGTATTGAGTGCTCCCTCAGTAAGTTTGCAGATGACACCAAACTGGGCAGGAGAAAGAAAGCAGCTCAGAGGAAACATCTTAGTGAGAAAGCAAGCAATCCAGACTTTTCCAGGTTCTTAGAATATATTTCTCAGATGCCTGGACTTCGACCAGTGTACCGTCCTCAAAACTTACCTTGGAACACTATCTTTTACAACAGCCTCTGACTTGTAGATGTCTAATAAATTTGAAACTATTGTCTTATTCTAACTACTAGAAGATGAAAGCAGCTTTCAAGCAGTCACTTTACACAGGTAATTCATCACAATATGCTTAGGGGTATGTTGGAATGTTGTCTTAATAAAGAGATGGTGCAGCACACTCATACATTATGGTTGTGACACAAGCTGTTCTTTCTTCAGACTTCTGAGCACAAGAGCATATGGAGTATTTGATGAGATTTAGAGATTTATCTGAATAGCAGACATTACTTGTAAGAAAAAATACTGGATGAATCAAGGAGCATATATAGAGAGCGTCTAATCTTTAGCACACCAGCTTAAAACCGTAAAGGTCAATTGAAAACAAACATCTATGTGATGCTGAGTATAGGGAGCCTACAAAACAGGTCAGTAAGTAGACAAACGTTCAGAAACTGCTGCTATGTTCTGTATCGTTGTTGGCAAAGGGTAAAACATGATTGAAAACAAAGGTATCAAGAAAGTTAGGGCAATAAAAGTATTAAAATGTGTTACAAAGTACTACAGAAGTGTTACAAAAGCAATCTGCCAACAAAGACTGTTAATCTACCTTACACTAGCCAATAAAGTGATACTGTAACTCCCTGTTCTATCTCTGACTGTAATGAAAACATCATTTTATCAAATTTAAAAACATTCCACATCATCTTTGAGAAAACCATCTTTTCCCTATCAGTTGAAATAGGTGCAACAGATGAGCACTTCTGAAATCAAACACTGCATTCGACACTATGTAAAATAATATATTTTTACTCTGTGCTCTGCACTAAAACATAAAAAACGTGAAAACTCATACCTGAGGCCGCATCCTTGGGTTCCATCTAACATAGTAGTTCACCCATAGTTCCAAATGGTTCAGACTGGCAACAGGATACAGGACGTGGTTTTCATAGTTTACATAGAAAGGATTTGTAAACTCATCTAACTGGCTGTTTATATAGGACCACAGTGATACAGTCTTTGTGCTTACCTCCTGATTGCAAAAAAAAAAATTCATTATATGAAACGCAAATCCTTACAATATGAGGTTAATATCTACCTACCAGTCACTCTGCCTGTGAAATTTACTTTGTCTCCCTGAGAACACTTTCCATAGCTGATTATAAAACAGCCTTAACACTTTAACAAAACATATGAACACTAATTCTGGTACAAGGCTAACAGAGAAAGGAGATTCAGAGACACCAAGGCCTAGCTGAGCAAAAGAAAAGTGTACTTGTAAGTTTGAGCAGCCTTTACAGCTACTTAAATATATGGTTACACACTGACCAACTAAAAAAATAAAATTAAACTAGTTTTGACAATAAAATCAGTGAAGAGATATGTAGTTCGGAAGAACAGAACTAGCATCTGTGAAAAAGAATTATTCAGTTCTCCATGCTATTTGCTCCCATCAACTGATACTATGCTTTTAAATACCTGTATTATCTTTATTTGTACTTCTGAAAGTTGTATTATTCTAAATGCAATCAGCATAATCACAGTTAGATCAAAGATTGGAAACCTCAATGTACATCAGATTCATCTTGCAATTATATACTCCTTCAGTGTTTTAAAGCATGTGTTTTTACTACTGCTGTGTCTTAAATTGCATTTCTTTATTGAAAATTGCATCTGACTATTCATTTATGGAAGAAAGCTGCCTGGAAACACTGCATTTGCTGAGAACATGTTATTCAGCTCCATCTTGTGGTATTTACATGCAACTTTTTCCCTACAGAAGCATTAGAGACAAACAAAAAACCAGCAAAGCTAAATACGGCAAGGAATTTCTACTTGCTTTAAAAAATATGAAGTAGTAAAAAAAAAAGAAAATCACAAACAAAAAGTAAGCAAACATGCACTACGTATATTAACAAATTTTTAATTTTTTATTCAAACCCAAAGTATTTTATTGAGACCTAACTTCATACATTTGGATATGTGAATTTCCATAGTCTTTGACCATAGGTTCCATCTAATTATGTCCTAAAGGGACCTGCAAAATCATCCATAGGAGTTCCTTTGCAAACAGAGAAAGGAATGACAATATAGCTTGATAATGATTAATTAAAACTAAATAACTTTGCTAGAAATACTTGAAGGGGGACTTTCTAAAACCCTCAAGCACCTGAACAGATAATAACTAAAGAAGAATAAATGCTCCCTCATTTAATAGCAGGGCATTCAGTATACATTTCTCATATCGTGAAATTTCATATCCATATTGCCTTTTAAGACCATGTGACAAATGCATCTAAAACACCGCTCAGATGTTCTTAGGTCATGTAGTCTAAGTACTTTCATATAAAATCAACAAGTTAAAAATGTGTATTACACTAATTCCTTACCTCTTTTAATCTCTCTTTTTCACAGTTGCATAAGAAAGTCCCAAAGAGACAACTGTAAAGGTGATCCAGAATGGTGATCAAAAATAACTCATTGAATTCAAAGGCTGCAGGAAACTGAAATGAAAAAATGGCAAAATTATTTTTAACTTTATTTTGACCAGTGTAGAAAAGAAGAAACGCAAACATAAAAATCAACCAAAAGATTCAGATAAGACTTTTTCTTATTTAGTGATTAAATAAGGAAAATCAGTAACTTCAGTAACTCCCATTGCAACAATACACTCACCTACATGCTTCTTTATAAATACTCCTCAGAGACAAACCTAACGTTTGTTATGCAAGTATGTTTGAATACAAACATAGAAACATTAGCTAATGTGAAACTGGTGATACAAAACTATCCACTTTAAGGAGCTCTGACAGTATTCTAGTGTAACCCACTACAAAACATCTTCAACATATGCTTTATTTCTCTTGTCACAGGACAATAAATCATTATGGAAAAAAATATCACAATGTTTAAGAGTTTTATTTCCTATTCTAACATGTGATGAATTGGATAATAAAGACTGCTGCACGTAGAGTGTGCTTAATATATATTTCAAATGTTTCTTTCACTTTCTAACCAAGTTACTTTTCTCCCTTTCACCCCTTGAGTTTACCATCAGCTATGTACAATAAGCCTTTAATCCCTCTTCTTTTATATCGGAAAGTAAATCTGATACATCTGAAATGAAAGAACTGTTATTCCACTAAGCCCCACCAGGTATTTTATTCACAAGCAGAGGGTACCTGATACATTCCAGGAAAAATGAGCTGGAAATTTGAAAGCACTCAAAATATTTAAGCTAAATCTTAATCTGTATTGCTCTAAATCAAAAAGGAAGAAATTAATGCAAACTGTATGGGCTGCTACCTATTCAGATGGAAAAGGTCTTTCTTCAATCAAATTTTATGATAGGACTACATATGGCAACTGCTTGATGTGTCAAAATAACTTTGTGTTCAGTATAACAAGGGTCTCAAACACAGATATGGAATGATAAACATTTAGCAGAAAAAATTAGAAGACTAAAGGAAAATTTCAGAAGTAGTATTCCTCTTATTGGAAAGAGGAATGTTGTAAGAGATTGATTTTCAGGACAAATGAACCAAATTTTGTTCATTTCCACTAAAGGAGTAAATCTTTGCAGAAGTCTAAAATGCAAATTACAGATTCATAAGGAAGAACTTCCTGCTCTGTGGAGGAATCTCAAATCAATATTTTGGATCTGAAGAAAGGAGTGGACTGTTTTCTGATACATGCCACTGAAGAATACTGGACACCTTGGCACCAGTGACTTGAGCTACTTTAAATAATAATAAAAAAATGGCAAGTATAGCTAGGAGGAATAATGCAGCAATTGGGACTGCAGATGAACTAGCTGATCTAGAAATTCCCTTCAGTGTCATAAGTGATTTATGAAGGACAAATGTTTATTCATGTTGAAAGTAAAGAGTTGAGTAACACATGATGAGTGTGCTTGTATTAAACGCAGAAAGATCCAAGTTTTAAGCAACGTTCTTTCAAAAGAAGATTAACTTAAGTCAAACATTGCAAAAACATTCTCTTTCCAAGACTTCCCAAGATAAGTTATACCAAATTTCAAATGACAATTTTGACTACGGAAGTTATTAATATCATGCCTCACAAAATCAATGGGAGCCTTCCTTCTCCTGACTCTGCTATGGATTATGCACTGTTCAACAGTACGATGTGCTCACACTGGGGTTTCTCTCTTAATCACCGGTTTGTTTTCCATCACTTAGCCATTTGTTTTCATAAAACATACAGCAACTGAAGATAACCCAGTGATTCTGTGATAATAAAATTTTCTTTTTCAGTCATGTTCAAAAGTTACATGCACTTACTTCTCTCTAGGAAATCATGCCAAAACTCAATTACAGCACAAAGATGTTAACAGCACAGCTATGATTTTTAAAAAGTATGAACAGAATTTGATAAGCAGGTGTATTGAAAAAGTCAGGAGAGAATTCAGAGGGTCTCAGACCTCCATCTCCTGCATCTAGCCCAAAGCAGCAATCAGGTAGATAGCAAAAATAATTTGCAAAGGATCAAAATGATATTTTGGAATGAACTTCGAAGACAAAGCCTCTCCTGGAGGGAATCTCTTTAACTGAAAGCATTTAATGAGCCTTGTCACATTAGGGTTCTGTGTTGTGATGGGTCCATGCTAATCAGATGGATGCCGACACGGTCGCTATTCCAATCCAGTGAAGCATATTCAAAATTCCATACATCAGTGGTTGCTCTCCAACTAATTTATTAATAAGTGATAGCACTTTACTGAAACCCTGTCTTTGGATACAAGAGTTTTACTGTTGGAGCTGATGGATCAAGACTGTAAGGCTTCTATTACCACTGCTGAAAAACCACTGACCTAAAAACGCTTTCCTCTGTATTTCCAAGCCCATTAGCGTCTGTTTGAAGATTCAGGTGGAAAAAATTCCCAAATGAAAATTTACTTCTTGTCAAATCCACTAATTGTGAGAGAACACACGGGTCATTAAAATCTCCCACTTGATGCTGCTAGAGTTGAGGTTTTTTTGTAAAGGAGCTATTTATAAAAAGAATTCTCTTGTTTAAAAGGTCTGAGGCATCTGATTCAGAGACAAGCAAAACAAACTTGCTTTTAGATCAATGAATTTATTCTGTTCTACAGTGGCATTCCAGGTTGAAACACCTTGAACAATTCTTATTGTGGACTCAAGGAAGTTAACTGAACACTCTCAAATTTGGTAACTCCTATTCAAAATCACTAGAATTTACTAACACAGGAGGGAAATAATTTCACCATATGTTTTTTATTAAAATCTCATGTCTATGTACTTCTTTCAAGTTCTCTATTTTGTGTGCCATGAAGACCATAAAAATCTAGGGAAAAATATAAGCCTGTCAAGTATTAAGTTTCATTGTCTGAAGCTATCCGGAAATTTGTATCTTAGTATGAAGTTACAGGTTCTCTAACTGCATTAAGTTGACTGTTTAAAGAATGTATTTCCCAGAACCCCAACAAGAAAATTTACTTGTGCTGAACCCATGCCCAAATTCAAATTCTTACACCCTCCTGCAGTCATTAACACTTACCTGAGCTTTGGAATACTTCATATATATTTACCATAGATTCTAAAGCACAAAACTAGCACAGTTTTACAAGCAAGTGATCTACACAAGCATAAAATAGAATTCTGGGTTTCACAGGTCCCTATCAAGGTAATGACAATCTTGACATCTATTCTCTAGGTGCTGAAATCAACTGAAAAATAAAAATAAGTGGACAAGAGCTCTCCAAGAATGACATTTTTGATTTTTTCCCTGCTGTAACATTAATGATTTTTCAATGCCACTGCTGTTCATGAATTTAGGAACAGATTCTAGATCCAGGTTTTGAACAGATGTGGTATTGGCAAAATGTTACACAGATTCCCCCTCGGCCCCCATCCCCCATTTCTTTAAACTAGAGGGAACTGAACTGTTTATAGCAAGAAACAGGAGGCAGCAATGGAGATCATAAAAATAGAAGAGGCTGCTCTCAATTAAGGATGTCCCCAGAGGACTTTTGTTCCTACCAGGTGTTTAGAACTGCTTCTCTTTGCTATTGTTATTAACTTTCCTCTGAGAGAAAGGCAGAATTTATTTACTTATTTTCTCCAACCATACTAAACAGCATATTAATGCTGAAATACAGATATGCAGAAAGTCTTCAAGGGACTCCGAACAAGGGCCCAGTATTCTAGCAAGGAACTTTCATAAAACTCTGAAGAAAACTGTTCTGAATACAAGTTTTGTAAACTTTGATGTAAGCAAGCCTATTTTAAACAAAAAGGATTCCCAGTATTTTGGTTTCAAGTCAATACTTCTACTCTAGCTCCCTGTAATTCACTTTGAGGAAAAGCTTTCCTATATGTGTACAGTGCAGCCATAGCACAACCAAGTTCAGGAAAACATGCTAGTGCTCTGCAAAGGAATGTGCTCTCCAACATGCATTACATTTCCAAGATAAAGACTGAGACCTCATTCAGCATCTTACCTGCTTTGTCATTTGCCACACACAGTCAATGAATTGAAGGAAAATGGGAGATCTGTCTGCATCAGCGTGATCATCATCTCCATGTCCTACTCGCTGGAAGTCAAAACAAACTTTTCATTTCAGCTTGGTTCACTTAGAGTACCATCCCAACACTTTAAAGCTGAGTAACTTTTAAATACGTTCTAGTCATGAACAAGACAAGCAAGTCTTAAATAATGCTAACCAGCATTTTTTAACTGCTAAAATCACATACCAGTATTCACTTATGGACATATCTTTGCTATTGAGCAGATCTGGAAACACACTCTGCCAACAAAATTGTGCCACTTGTTCCCCCACCTTTCACTACGCAGCCATTGACTTCTACCAGTTGGTCAAGTTGTTAGGTTTTCATTAACTGTACTGAAACAATGAATACTCCACATCCACCTGTCATAACTACACACAATTTCTCCTAAACCATCTCAGAGTCAGAGCCCACAAAATGTCATAGTAATTTATCTCCTGATTCCCCACTTGCCCATGTGTTAAATAAACATTCACGCTTAAATCAGAGTAATAGTTCCAGAAATTTTGCTTTCTAGACACCTTGTTTTCCTTGTTTCTCCATTCATGGCATTGTTTAAGATGAAGCAATGTGTTACAATTCCTCTTCCTCAGAAAAAAAGGCAAGTGACACCTTCTTTAACCATTATGTTCAAGCCACTTAATTCTTACTTACTTCATATTACACCTCACATACAGATTTCCTGTTAAAAATGAGCAGGTCACAACTCTCTGACACTCTCAAACCATTACAAGAAGATAGAGATAATAATTAAAATGCAGCAGAGGATTGTGAGAAAACATGCTATTCAAACTATAAGCCTCAAAGGTTGCAAACTGCACGCTAAATCTTTCAGCTTACCATTGCAAATCGGTGTCCAAAACTTATCCATTCTTTCTCTATAAGAACTTCAAACCCCTTGATGGTTCTGTAATAACTGTCCAGCATAAGCATAGCTAGTGCAGTAAGCTGTGCGGTTCGATCCCAGCCATCACTGCAATGTACCACTACAGATGTTTTACCAGATTCAATCTTATCTGCAATTCTTACTGCTCCAGCCAGAAGCATCTTAAATAAACAAAAATAAAAAAGCATATTAAATATTAACCAAAACTCTACCAAAAAGAGTTATAATTTTATACTCTTAAGGTTAATATATTTTAAAATTTCAGATTAATTAATCATCTGTATGACATTGCTTTGAACTGGAGATTTCCAAATGGTAGTATACATGCTCCTAGAGGTACAAAAATGGTGTGCGCTTTTGTCCAGGAGGGAGTCTTTACCAGCTCTCTATTATTAGCAGCATATAGAAGTAGAACCTGGGAATCCCTTCTCTAAATGAGATCTGGAATCCTGTATCATGATGAAACGATACAAACGCTATAACCTATTCCAAAGGCTGAGGATTCAATACTTTCAAAGTACATTTTCACAGTAACCAATCACACTATGTTCCTCAGCTTTCAGTTCTGAACTATTAAGTTTAGAGAAAGGGACAAACTACGCAGCTAATCTAACAAAACACAAACCAAACAAACCCAGAGATCCCTGGCATGGAGCCTGTGCCCATTTGTTAGTGCGTGAAGTATACATTGTAAGCAAACCATGAAAGACCATTAACAGGATGGACTCAGAAACATGCCAGAGAGCAAAGAATAGAGATCGCTTCAGACTGAGATCACCTGTGTGAACTTTTTATTCTTCTCCCCCACAAAGAAAACCCTGCCTTATTCTCTTACGCCACTTCAGAGTTTTTTCAAAACTTGAATAATCTCTCTCTTGTGGACATTCTGGCTCTCATGACCTATCATGGCAATGAAAAATATGTGAAAAAACCCAGTCACTAGAACAGTACCACAGGAAAACTTCCTATTCTGCATTCCAATGTCAGAAATGTAATCTTGGAAAATATTTGCACTTTTCCCTTCCCAGGCATGTAAAACAGCTTCTGGGAAGCAGGAAAACCAGCATGCACAAGACCAGTCTCTGAAGCTATTTCAAGAGTCATGCTTTAGAGACAATTTTCATTGATTATACCTATCATTGATTGTATCTTTTATGGTAGAAATGAAGGATGTCAGGATGGAAATATCAGGATACACTACAAAAGTTCCTGTGGGAGAACACAGCTTGTGGTCTGAGGTACTTAATTTGAAATTACCTCAGTTACAAACCTCTACTGCACTGAAAAACTGCAAAGTACTTTAACAGAACAGTTTGGACTTCAATGAAAATAGAAAACTAATTCTATATAGCATACAGGTATGCAATAGCTTGCTCAAAATTGTCCTAGAGAGAACACAGGTGCCTCTGAAGGAGTACAGCTGAAAATAGAAGGACAGAACAGATACAGGCAATAAGCAGAGAACAGGAGACAGAAGACAGTTACTGTTTATCAGTATGTATCTGTGCAGTAGGTGAAGCACTTTATTCTACTTTGGACAAAGGCTCTTGGAAAACAGCTTCCTCCACAAACTATTATTATTCCTTATAGATGTTTCAAAACTTAGGAACCATCACAATATTTCAGTGAGGGCTCCTAAGGAATAACTGGGTTTGGATTGGTTTAGGAGAATTTGTTTAAATCAGTAATAATTAATTTGTTTAATTAATAGCACAAGTCCTACCCTGAAAGACAAAAAAGACCCAGAATGATATGAGGAAGTCTCCTGGGTGTGCTAAAAGCTCCAAGTGACTCTACTCCTGTCATTGCTACTGTCTTCACACATAGAATATTACTGGTGCCTCCACAGACACTCCTGGGTGGTCTTCAAAATCCTATGGGTGACTAGTGCTAGGAAAGTGAATTTGCAGTAATGCATCACTTTAAGCTGGGACATAACCACATTGGTCTGAGTCCAGAAAACAGAAGATGCATTAGGAGGAATACTGTGGATTTGTTAATTGCTATTAGAAGCCAAATCACATAGGCAAGGAAGGCAAGCGATTCTTGAACAAAAGCACAGGGAGTTACTGTAAACACTGCTAATACAGTAATGCATCTTTTGAGAAATCAGGATGCAGTTTGTGCTGTCAGTACTGCAACATGAAGTATCATGTAAGGGACATACTCATGAAGAACATTAGATGAGCGTCAACACTTGAAAATAATTTAAATGAGATTCTGAATTGCTATGCTATTGTCAACTGTGCAACAGTGGTTTCAAGGTCTTCTGACACCATCTAAGAAACCCATCAATGTAAATGAAAGGTGACCTCAGGCCCAAACAAGTCCACTTTTAAAAACAGACTACTGTATTTAAGGCCAAGTCAATAAGAAAGTTTCCAGATACTCAGATTCCCAAAGCTGTTTGAAATAGTCCAACTCCAACAGAGTAAGAAATTTAGACTCTTCCCAAAATATCACAAAATTTGTTTAATTCTTAGTTTAAGTGTTTGCTCCCTCTACTGGTTCTCCTGCAGCAGTTAGCAAGTGCTAGTTAGCAGAAGAGCAAAACTAATGAAGAATCCCAAACATGTTTTGCATGAGTGACATTTGAGCCAGTTGCTGATAAAACAAATTCTATTCCATCCATATTCATCATGAACAGGGGAGTGAATATGGTAATGAAATAATCTATTCTAAGAACATCTCAGAGGTTAGTGAAACAGAGTGTAAAACTGAGCATGGTAGTGATTTATTTTAATATTATGTTAAATAATAGAGCAGATTATAACCCAGCAGAGAACTGACTATAAACAGCCCATAAAAACGTAGGTGCCTGACACATGAACAGTAACATTGCATTGAAGGAGGGAAGGATGAGAAAGACTGCAGAATCTACAGTCAAGTCCTTTTGGCAGTTGTTCAAATATAATCTGAAGTTCCCAGGGCATTCTTCCAAAAATCAGGGATAACCCTGGACTTCACACAAACATTCCTTCTCAAGAAAATAAAACACTGCCTAACACTAAATACGATACAGTGCTATCAGGAATTAACTCATTATCTACCAGTACATAAAACTAAAAATACAAAGTTGCTGTGTAAAATTCCATATTCTAAGTGACCCTTTAAAAAATTAAGCTTTGACAAGTTTATCCTCATCAGTGCAACATTCTTAAACCTAGAAATCAATTAAGTAATATTTTCAGAAATGCACATTAAAAACATGGTTTAAAAAAACAATTGATTTTTCACATCAAAAGTATTTTACCCTTATATATTCCAGCCAATGTGTGGAGTCCACATTTGATAACCACCGAGTCTCATCAATACTAGGATAAACTATTTCTTTAAGTTTACGCAGGGATTCTCTCATTACGTGTATATTATGAATTTCCAGAAAGACCAGCTCTGCATTTGGGTAGGCACTTTCACTTTCATATCCTCCACCTTTTGCCTGTTATTCAGAAAAACAGACAAAGAAAAGAACATATACAGGACTTCAATATAAAGTTCAGTGTTATTTTAGTCAAGATTCTCTGACAGAGAGGATTATTTCAGAACTAACAAACATATTTCTGGCTTCTGTTTTTCTAAGAAGTACTAGGGTATTTTTTTTTAGATGAAAGAAATTCTGTAATAGGCTATATTTGGTAACACAGACACATACCTTCCCCTTTTTAATACCAAAACCTTTGGTCTTCTGTGGGCTTTAGAGTGCTGCCTTCAATTCCTGCTGGTCTTTCCAACCTGCTACAAGCAACTTAGCTTCCTTCCCATGCCCTCTTCAGAGACCTTTTTTAATCTCTTTTCAACATTAAGTTCTCATCCTCGTCTCTTATTCAATCTTCAGCCTTCTAATAAAGATGGGACTATTAGAGCTAGTTATGATACCAACCTACCTTGTTTGTATCTGCAACACTATTCTGTCTGGCATCAAAGATAATAAGTTTATGTGACTGAGCATTGGCATCCATTATTGTCTGCAAATATTTTTCGTCTTCTTTGCAACGCTTATCATTTGGGCCCACTGAGGGTTGACTGCAGCGGGTTATTGTTGCTTGGCTCTCAGGATGAATCCAAGATAACACCTGGAATACAAGAAAATTGTTTTAGTTTACTACAGTACTACAAAAGCAGCAGGCCAGAGTGCAAACAGACAATAACAATGCCTGCATGGCATTATTTCCTGGCAAATCAACAAATGCAAATTTAAGCACAAGCTGATGCAAAATATTATTGAGAACACACTAGCACTGCTCATCTTGAATCTGAGCTTGAAATACAAACTGATTCCACATTACACTTTCCGCACCAAATCAAAACATAAGCTAATATGTGAATTCACATCAGGTACCATTATGGCTTAGAAGTGTTAGCTCCAAACAAAAATTTACTATGTGGCACAATAACCATGCGATTAGACTCACCTTTGAGTTACTTTCTTCAGTTCTAAACCCATTGAGCCTAATTCTTCCTTCTTTGCCCACCCACCCCTCTTCAGGAAGGAAACCAGCCCACTGTTATTTAAAAAAACCCAGATCCTAAAAGAACTCAGATATCAAATTTCTTATAAGCTACAAGAAGATGTAAGTGCTCTACAAATTTGTAAAAGTTTCACTTACTGGAACTCTGCCTTTTGCTCTAAACGCTGCCACTTTTGAGAGGTCATCATCCTTCACACTGGTTGGCACAACAAGAACAGCAGGATATGTATCACAAAGCTCATAGGTGTTGTTAATTTTGGATATTTTCCAGCTTTCATTGGGCAAACCCTGTATGAAAGCAAAACATTTTTAGTATTATTCAGGTTAGACCTTTACATATCTGAGTTTTGGGTGATGAAAACTCCTGTGTGCTACGTATTTTATTAAGAATGTGTGCTGATATTTTTATTTTAAATAAGCTATAAACTTCAGATCTTCATATCAAACCATAAACCAAAACACTGAAAATCTTATTTTTTAAAATGACACACAAAATAGCTATTTGAATAGGTTACACACTGAGGTAAAAAAAGTGATCATATAATGAAATAAAAACACTTTTGCAACTAGGAAACTGTAGATTTACAATGACAAATGATAGTTACTCTTCCGTTTAATGCTGTCTATTCAAAACCAAGTTTTTATAAAGCCTGTATTTTCAGCAAACAACACTTAGAAAACAATTTGCTCAAATACTTAGCCCCTGTTATGTCCATCAACTTTAGCAGCCGCTCAAAAATCAAAGTCAGACTAGAACTGAAAATGTTGAGCTTTAATATTTTTTCTTGTTTAAATGGGTTTATGGAGAAAAAAAATACACCAGCTACTCACAGAACTTACCTGCCTTTTATATTCTGCCATTGGATCATACACTTTCCAGCCATTAACAGCAAACTTTTCTTTATAGCTAAATGCAAAAAGAGGCTAAAGACAACAAAGCAAAGGCATAAATAACTGTCTGATGGGCTGTATGCACAAGATCCAAAACAGTGAATCTTCTAATATTTCAAACGTAACACTTCTAAATACAAAACCTTCAGCCAAGACTGGACAACACTGTGTTAGAAAGAAAATGAAAGTCAGCTAACTTCTTCAAATATGTGATATATAATTAACAAAATCAAGATGGTAAACAATAAGACTGAGCTGAAGTTACTTGCCTGTCATCATACAACATGTCAATGGCAAAGTCAGAATGAGGAAACTGGTCTCCTACCTCCCAACCAGATCCCTCCCCCCACAAGCAAATGAAATCGCATTCTGCAGTTAACTATTAAGTCTAATTATACTTATTTGTTGTTTTAGACAGGAATTCTAGACTCAATTATACACTGCAGAGAATAAGATTTGGATACATATATACTTTTAATCAGCAACATTAGGCAAATCTCGAGGCTTATGTACAAATTAACCAGTTTCACCTGCAGCAGGACACAGTATAAAGTTCTATGAATTGACACAAAAATAAAATGGGGTCAGAGGAGCTTGACTGCTCTGTAACAGATCTCATGAATCAACATTTCGATGTTTGTCATACAGCCCTTGTATTTCTGCACCTACACTTTCCATAAAGAGCAGAGCCAGTGACAGCCTTTTCTACGTTTTAAGACTTACCAACCCATTAGAAACAGGAAACGCGCGTGTTACAAGGTTTTCAAAAATCTCCAATCTGTTCTGCTCTTCCTGCTTATAGGCCAGCCGCAAATTTCTCATATCCTGTCAAAAATAAGTTACACTATTTTACTCTATGATTTTTTTTTTAAGAAAAAAGAAGTTAGAAGAAATTTGATAGAAGGAAGTTGTATATGCAGGACTAAGGCACTGGCATTATCTAACTCACATTAGAGGAGAGTTCTGTGAGTGTTCACATCAGATGACTAGGATCATCATTACAGTTGCTAGATATCATAAAATAGCCATTTTTCCTTTGAATTCACTCTTGAGACAAAAGGCAGAAGTGTTTAAGACTGTAAGTGTCATAAGAGGAATTGAAATACATTATTTAAAAGAAGCAGAGTTCAAATACAGGGAACTGATTAGACAGAAAGAGTACACGTGCGTGCAGATTCCTCTTATGGAAAAATGAAATGAAAATACTTCAAGATGCATAAATTTCTACCATACCACACCTTGCAAACTATTTCTATACCACACGAGTTGTCTCCGTGGGTCTGTACTCCAATTTTTTCAACTCTACTAATGACTCCAAGAGGAACATCAACAACAAAAGGTGGATCCTGAAATTCACATATAAAATAAATGAATTTTGTTAAACTGGGAACACAAACTACTATTAATCAAGTATATTTCATTAGAGTCAACTGTCATTCCTGTTCAACAGACTGCTGCGCAACATCATGCTTCACTTATATCAAATTTGTCACTTTCTGAAATCTATTTGAGCAACATTCCTACTTGAAACAATGCGTAGATAGATAGTGAAGTCTTACCCTTTCAACACTTTTGATATACATTCTGAAGTCCGTCACTGTTAGTGTACCACTGACTGCTCCCATAAATGGACAGATATACATAACATCTTTAGCTGGAAAACAGACGAGTTAAAGTTTTCTTTTACTATTACAGATATATGTTCCATAAAAAAAAATTAAAAATTTCCATTTAAAAACAGCAAGATTTTTGCAGTTCCATAAGATTTTGATGCTTGACCTCTATAGGAAAGCCTACTCTACAGACACTGTTAGGACTGAAAGAGCTGTCTTTGTCTCAACAATGAAAACAAACAAATTCCTCAGTGTCACTGGTGCTCAGCAACTGCTGAGCAACTGGAGCTGGGCTCAGCTAGGCTGGGTGGAGGAAGGGTGGGCAGGCAGCTTTGGCCCCTGCTCTGAGCTGTAAAGAACTCACACTCATCTCCAAGAGAGAAAGCATCCAAATGGGCAGTTACTGATGTGTTTGCAACTACCCTCCAGCTGATTCAGTTATATATACGTACCTCCCTTTTCACTTCTATTTGAAAGAATCCGTTGTCTTTTATAGCCAAGTACTGTACTACTAATGCAGAGCTTGTGGTCACAGGCCAAAGTGAAATGAATCTCATTAAAAACTAAAAACTAAGCTTTCCATAACTTCACCTTCTTTGCTCCCACAATTTTGAAACTTTTGAATCTATGAAATCCTTGGCATCCTCTAGCAGAAATACAATGCATGCACCTATATGGAAACAAACTAATCCTTGAAAAAAAACCAACCCAAAACAAACAACAAAAGTCAAATGACAATAATATTCTAGTTTTTAATAAATAGAGATTCAGTAGGTACTCAATACGCTTACCAATAACTTTGATTGACTCTCCAGGAAAAAGAGGAGCCTCTTCCATCTGTGCTACTTTGTTCCCATCCCGCAGTGCCTGGCAGAAACCCAAAACTATGAGTAAATCTCACTTTCCATCTGTACTACATTGATACATTTTGATGCAAAGTGCTTTTACTACCAGCTCACTGCAACACAAGAAGTTTATCTTTTTTTTTATAAGGCACAACTGTATTAAAACTTCCATATGCAAACATTGGTATTATAAACATTACACAGACATACGTTTTAACGGTGTATTAGTAATAAAGCATTTAAGCAACAGTTAGTTTCACAAGCAAGCTACATACAGCATAAAAAAGAAAATCGAACAATAAGGTCAGNAAACTAAGCTTTCCATAACTTCACCTTCTTTGCTCCCACAATTTTGAAACTTTTGAATCTATGAAATCCTTGGCATCCTCTAGCAGAAATACAATGCATGCACCTATATGGAAACAAACTAATCCTTGAAAAAAAACCCCATGTATTTATACGGAATAAGTCATCCTCTGGAACTGATTTCTCTTTCCTGTATTTCGATTTAAAAGACAAAGAAAGGAAATCCACATCAAATCAATTAATATAAAGTGGCATTGAATTAAAAAAAAAACCAACCCAAAACAAACAACAAAAGTCAAATGAAAATAATACTCTAGTTTTTAATAAATAGAGATTCAGTAGGTACTCAATACGCTTACCAATAACTTTGATTGACTCTCCAGGAAAAAGAGGAGCCTCTTCCATCTGTGCTACTTTGTTCCCATCCCGCAGTGCCTGGCAGAAACCCAAAACTATGAGTAAATCTCACTTTCCATCTGTACTACATTGATACATTTTGATGCAAAGTGCTTTTACTACCAGCTCACTGCAACACAAGAAGTTTATCTTTTTTTTTATAAGGCACAACTGTATTAAAACTTCCATATGCAAACATTGGTATTATAAACATTACACAGACATACGTTTTAACGGTGTATTAGTAATAAAGCATTTAAGCAACAGTTAGTTTCACAAGCAAGCTACATACAGCATAAAAAAGAAAATCGAACAATAAGGTCAGCCCACATTTGTAATTAATAATTTGTTAGTCTTTTGCTAAATGCAGGTATTATTCTGGATTTTATCAACTTCAGAACATTTTAAAGCTCAGATTAGGTTGGGGTTTTTTTCTGTTCTTAATGTTGTCTATAAAACATATGTTTTCATCTGAGATAATTATATGGTAGAAGCTTTATTATTTAACATTTTAACTTTTTTTTTTAATAGCAAGAAATCAGAAGTACCCCACGATGCTCTATGTCAGTCAATATTCTACTGAGAAGCCACAGGTTATGGAAAAGGTCCATAATAGGAATTTTGGATCTAGAAGGTCAGATTAAGAATGAAACAATAATGAATTATAGAAGAACAATTAGCAATTTTAAAGTAAGGGCTAGATCCATAAATTTTCATTTAGGTAAATGGCTACATTCCTGAACGATACAAGACTGACCCTTTGGGTCCTTCCTTGGCAGCTAAGATTTACTATGTGCTAAAGAATTTAATTAAGAATAAAAGGGTCTGAGGGACTTTCAAGGACCACACGAGAAAGTGATCTCCCTTAGGTCAACATGATGAAATATTAAGGTTTTAATTTTTTACATCCTAAAGTGAGAATAAGTATAACGGGCTATGTTAGAATAAACAAATAACTCTTCCCTCACACTACAGCTCTGATCCACACACAAATAACTGGTAGGACCTGCCTGCTTCTAAACTATCCTAAGCACTCATTAATAAATAATTTCTAAAGGCCTTTGAAGTGGTCTCCAGCTTTACATTTTCTTGGAAAATAACAGAATTTTATGTTCAGTCCCCAATCACAAAAGACACTGTGCAGGGGATTAGCCAATACCTACAAACTTAGAAGGACAGATGTGCTTTGTCAGACAGGGACTTTGCAATTTAGACCATATGACGTTACATGAAACTCCTACCTAGCACATAACCAGTTAACACTAAACAATTTCTATGGATTCTCTTGCATGAGAAATAAGATTTGGATGTACTGTACAAGTGCTAATATATAGTACCTTACTACATAGTTAATAAACGAAAGATAAAACTTGCCACCTGCTCAGCTTCTGCTTCAGAATGATAGCCATTGTGTCCATCCTGAATCTCCTGCATTGCATGAGGCAGCAGTAGCGCAAAAGAGAAGTAAGAGGAAAAAACATGCAGACAACAGGTGAAAGGACAGAATCTTTTCTTCTGTTTCTCTCTCCTTTTTTTTTTTTTTCTTTCTTAAAAAGACAGTATACACTTTAAATCCAGCTTAGCTATTCATTTCACCCCCTCCTGGCACAAACTACTTGCTGCAGAAAGGAATCCAAGCTATCAGCACTATCCTTTTCATGTTACTTGGCACAACGCAAAATGAAAATTTTACTCCCTTTTTTACAAAATGTCAGTGCTGGTAGATAAGAACATAAAAGTATGTACTGTCTTTTTAAGACAAACAACCTAACAGTGAAGAAAATTAATTCAAAGTATGTCACATGCTTATCAACAGAAGAAATTGAGTACAGCTTGCAATAGTAGCATTAGGGGAAAACTCATGCAATCTTTCAAGGTAAAAATAGGTTGGCATCAAATAGAAGTATCTAGACAATTTTAAAATAATTTTACTGGGTAAAACATGTTTTAATTGAACATTCAGTTTTATGGTTCCATATATTTTTCCAACAACTTCAGTGTTGATGCTGGAAACCTAGTCAGGAACTTCACAAAATCAAAAATTACTCATAGCAAAATATGCAAACAATTCACATTTTAATTAATTTTTGCTTCATAGTGGCAGCAAATTCTGAATATTACTTCACTTTAATAAACATAAGGTCTCAATGCACTCCAGAGAGAAGCACAAATGTCATAGGGTCATATGAAGTAATTGGTTTAATACATTCAGCCAAAATTGTTCTTCTGTCTTCTTTATTAACCACTGCGTTCATGACAGTCCATTATTCTCAGTTCACACGCAAAGAACTTCTTAATTCGTAGACTGTAAAACCAGCCTCAGTCTAAATTTACAGGTTTGCTAATGCCAATTTTTCTTTTAACAATATTTCTACAGAACCTTGAAAAAATTAAAAACTTAGAAGGACTTCAGATAATTTGAACTTTACAAGAGTTAAAAAGATATAATTAATACAAAATCCCTTTCTAATTATAAAGGGCTCCTAACATTTATGCATGGTGGGATTCTATTAAGCAGAAATTCCTTAAATTTCAGACCATAAAAATATTGTTTCTGAAATTAAAGCAAAGTACATATCATGACCTCTAGGGAAAAAAACCCTAAACAGAAGGACAACCAGCAAATACATCAAGAGATTTCGAATAAATGAAATACAGAGAAACACTGCATATCATTCAAAGATCAAAGTCTCTACAAAAAACTATGAAAAACTGAAAGAAAACAATAAATTTTTGTTACTCAATCCAGACCAATTATTTCAAGAGCTCTCTACTAAAAAAAAGAAAAAATATCAACTTGTGGATTTGTCCGATTGGACTAAACATGTCATATTCAAATATGCAAACAATGGATAAAAAGAAATCATTCAGCCTTCATCTCCTCGTTTGAGACAAAACAAGAGCTCTTTATTTGAATGATAGTGTTAGACACATTTCACGAACAATGTCAGAACACTACCCAGATAATTTCTCACTCCATAAATGCTACCAAGACAGAGGGACAAGGAAACAAGGCACGCCCTTTTCATATCTGCACTGAACAATGGGCAAGATCTAGCCTTAAAATTATCATTAAAAAGATGCAGGTCACTGCACTGGTGTCTAACTTCAAACCTAACTTTCAATCCACTACTGTGAGGAACGTTAAGGTAAAACATGTAGAAAGGCAAGCACAAATTGATGTCTTATTTAAATAGGATAGACAAAGACGTAACACTTCTAATGCTAATATTCTTTATCATAGATAACACATTAGAGCTGCTAATACAACACTCTGTGGTCTGAAGCGTGTAAGCTTCAGTTGCAAGCATCCATTTTGTCAAAATTAATGTAATAAAACTGAAGTTAGTATTGCACATTCATAACATAATTTAAAAATACTGCTCTCTTACACATTGACTTTTATATACATTACAATGTTTCCGTGAGCAATAAAGCATTTCTATAGCAAAGAAGCTGTTGCACTGCATAGCAATATGGTCTGACTGGTTCAGAAAAACCATTAATGAAGTAAAGAAGAACGCTTGACACACCAAGATCTCACACAGCACAAAAGACAAACAGGTATGAGGCCATTTTACTGCTAGCCAACGACAATCTTACCCGTATAACAGGCCTCCTGTATACCTGTTAGTTAAAATATAAAATGTTATCCAACAAAACAGACAGATTTGATCTGTTAAAGATATTTTGTCCTACTTAGACTTTCAGAAATACTCTACTTCCAAACATTTTGAAAGAACAAAACAAAACTATGCAGATCTAGCAGCTCTCTTTTGCAGAATTGTTTTGGTCTAAAACCAATCTAGACACTTCATTTCTAGTGATGTAACAAATGCCAAGTTCTTTTGAAACATTCACTCCTAATCACCCTTTTATCTAGTTACAATGTGCTACTGTGAAAAGAGAAGACAGGCCTGGTAATCCTTCCAGGTGGAATACAATAACCCTGCACTAACAGCCATGAAGTAGAACCACAGTACCTTTTTGAGTCAAATGGCAAAACAAGGATGGTGACAACTTTTCCCAGCTTATTTCTGAAGGTGTCTATACTCAGCTACTATAATCTAAGCAATTTTTGGGCACATGCACCCCTCATTCAGGAACACTTCTCAAGGCAGACTATGTCAGAGAAGACCTACAGAGCAGAGTTCAAATTCAGAGTGAGCTCATTTGCTGTAGGGTTTAGCAAGTAAGAGCTTGCTCAGTGCTCTCTAGTTACAGTTTGCAGCCCCTTTGCGTTTGTTTGATTTCCCTGAAGTACATCCTGATCACGTAAATTACACAGAATAGCATGATTAACACCGTTACATATAAGAATCGATATATTTACATTTTAAAAAGTATGTAAGAAGTAATAAAACAGGGACTTCCCAGTAAATCCAGCAGAAAGCAACAAAACTGCCTGAGCAGTCCCCTAAGAAAACACACAGAGCTGACCATACCCAGAGCTTCTGACTTGTTGCAAGACTGTCTCTAAAAGCAGCAATTTGAGATAAATAAAGGAAAGAAAACCCAGAAAATTGATCAATGTGCATCAAAAGGGAAAGACGTCTCCAAGGAAAACCAAGTTATAGATGGGCATTATCTTTTTATGTGTGAATTCCACAGTAATAAAGAATAAACCAGCCTGCTAGTGGTACTGACTAAGCAACTAACTGTACCATGGAACAGGTGCAGAAGCCAAGCGCCAGGGAAATCCTTTCCTAAAGTGCAGACACTGCTTCACAAAATAATGGTCTCAAATGTAACTGAAGATGTTATCAGAAAAATAATTCCATGATGTTATACACAAAAATGGGATTTCAAATCACAGTAATGCTGTGATGCCCAACAGAATCTATACACAAAAAATCTGAATATTGCCAGGTTTAATTTTTTTCCTTTTATTTCTAAGAAACAAAAAACCGAAGTAGAATTTTTAATTAGATCTTGAAAGACTTCCTCCTGTCAAGTAATAGCCAAAATGAGTTTGGTATAGAAAAGGAGGTCGTTTAGAATTTAAAAGTGCTCTTTACTCCAGAGGAATGTGTCCTAACTCAGAGATAAACTGAACACCAAGCTTACACACTTGATCTACAGGGCAAATACAACATCGACAGCTGTAACACAAGCTTTGACACAATGTTTTATCAAAGAAGTTAGCCTTGACCTGAAGAAAGCATTTGCAATTCAGCTGCCATAGTACTTTTTTTTATGAGTATAAGCTGCTGACTCTGCCAATAGTGTAAAACTCTGTGAGGTGAATTTTTAAGTAGACTACGGTCAAAAACATTTTGTAGATTCATCTTCAGGCTTGCGATGAACCTGACCTGCTGCCACAGAATCTAAAATGCACTCTTCTGGAATGACAAACTTTTAAATCACAGAACACATTAGAAAATGATTTAATAGCTTGTTAAAACAAGAAAAAGATAAAATCATAATTTGGCCATTTTGCATGTAGACCATGAAACTATTTCAAACATAGGAAGAAAAAAGGATCTAGTTAGCAGCAGCCCGGGTTTCTTAAAGGGAGTAAGAGAAGGAAAACAGTGTATGCTCCACACTTGATAGTTTAGTTGGCTGGCTGCATGTAGGACATGGTAAATGAGGATGAAAAAACAGGAGGAAAAAAGCAAATTGGAACCTCTCAGGTAAACCACTCTGTGCAATCATTACCTTAGTGCCAAAAATGTTGCTGGTAGGGAATGAAAAAGGTGATTCTGTCTGTTTCAGATTAAATTCTCTGTTTCTGGTGAAACCCAACAAAAATGACAGTCATTTCTGTTCCTAGCACAGTAACAAAGACATGCATTTATTTTTTGTGAAATTTCTGTACGATGACTGACATGCTATAAAAAATTTTAACCTGCAACTATTAATCTACTTTAGCAAAATTTTTTATAGCAATCAAAAGACGACTCACTTTTGGCAGTTTATTCAAAACACTGACTTTTAATTTTCCTTCCACCTCTCTCAGTTTTTATTCTGCAGACTTCAATGTGAATATTTTAAATATAGAGGAAAACACAGAGCAGACTCAAGAAACTCCTACGCATAATGAGATGTTTCTAGTTCTGAAACACTCAGCGATCACCTCAGTACTTAGAGCCTGACAATCAAGGCAGCAAGAACTTGCCTAATCATTCACCCTTTAATCTCAAACAACTCAAGGCAATGCTAGTCACTTACCCTGTAGTCTCTGGACACACCTTCTGAGGGAACAGATCCTGAAATCTGACTAGAAATGGTTGCGGCTATCAGCTGTTTACACCATTCCACATGGGATCCAGTTGGGCTATAAAATCAGAATATTCCAAATTATTTAGCAGGAATTCAAAGTGTATATTGAAGATGGCATACCAACTGAATGCACACAGAAAACAAAACCATAAATTATCACAAATGGCATAAAAATTAGCTTGCTTTGTGGGTAGAATGTAACTACTTACCCGATGAAGTTAGGGAAAACAATTTTACTAGATCTTATCAGAGATGTAGAGTTGTCAGCAGGTTAAAAGTGAGGTTAGAGTCCTATGAACTTACGAAAACATTTATTTCCTTATCCTGTGTTACTTTTTTCATCATTCATACATTTTTTTATTCATTAAGCCATCCATGGAATGAATTTGGTTAAGTAATAGGAAACTTCTTGCACTTCTCTCATTATTAGTTCCTGATGGTACAGCAAATACTCAGAATTAAACGGTTCTATTCTAGTATTTAAAAATTCAAACTATTCTAGTGTTGTATTCCATATTAAATGTAGAAAATACATATTTTCTGAAGGGTAACCTCTAGTTAGCTATATTTTTTTCCTGGTCAGAAATTGCACTAAATCCCAGTGATGCGTATTGAGAACAGCCACCTGAACTAATGCTGCTTACAAAGAACACAGTATTAAGACTGTGATGCAATTACAGTTTGTTCCCAGCCACTTTGAAGTGTGTTAGGTCTGCTTCAAAACATGCCAGTATCTGATGAAAAACTGGGAATGCCAGAGGGAACTGTTCCCTGAGCGCCACGGCAACCTCAGCCAATGCCTTAGATAACTGTTATTTCTTCAAACAGTTTAGCTGGGCTCTTCTACAGGCTTAATGCTCATTCAGAAGTCAAATACAGAAAGAAAAATTTAACTCATTTTTAGAATTCATCTGTAAACCAGCTTTGGATTGAGTGCATGAGTGACTACATAAACTTCTCAAGCATCCAACAGGTGCACCACAACCTGGACATGAAGAGGGTAGGATAATGGCATAAGACAACCAATTACTACTTAACTAGAGGTCTTTTCTTACACGTGCTCTGCTAGGATGGGCAGATATAAAGCAAAGACGTGTGCAACACAACCTCATACCCACAATAAAAGCTCTTTTAGAGTTTTTCTTATAAATGTTAACAGCTCTAACACTCTAAGAGTACTAGATCACAAAATATTGTTTCTGTAACTAAAACACATCAATGGTAGCCCTGTTCAAACAATGAGGACAACTCAAGCGAAGCTTCACTTAGAGAAATATTTCACTTAGGCTTTGAAAAGAACGCATGAGCTAAACCCTACAGCAATTCTTTCCTGATTTCACTTATTCCTCCTTCTCTCACATATCTTCATTTCTAGTACATCTCTACAGGGTTTGCCCAAGTTTGTTTCCAAATAAGCATTTACTTGTTAATTAAAGAAAGGATTTATTTTTCTATGGCTTATCTTCATCGGGAATCATTATATAAACAAAGTTAACAGTGGCAGGAAAATGAAGGTGAAGGCAAGTCTGTCTCTTACAATCAGCATCTCGGGATGTATCAGTGTCCCATGGGATGCTGATCACAGAATCACAGAATGCCAGATTGGCAGGGATCTCAGGGATCATCCGTTCTCTTTTAGGTAACGTATAGCTTAAACGAGACAGCCCAGTACCCTGTCAAGCTAAGCCTTAAGAGTGTCCAGTGTAGAGGAACGTACCACTCACCTGGGGAGACTATTCCAATGTTTAACTGTTCTCATGGTGAAAAATTTTCTTCTGGAATCCAATCAGAATTTCCCCAAGAGCAATTCACAGGCATCACCACCTTGTCTTTTCCGTATGACTCCTAAGAAAGGAGCGTCTATCCTCTTGGTAGACACCCTTTATGCACTGATACATGGGAATAAGGTCTACCCTAAGCCTTCTCTTCTCAAGGCTGAACAAACTCAGTTCTATTTCATATGGAAGGTTTCCTACTTCTCTAATCATCTTCGGGACTCTTTTCTGGACCTTCTCCAGCCCGTCCACATCTTTTTTGACCATTCGGACGTGACGTATCACCACCTGCCAAGCAGGACACGTATCAATGTGCCTCTTCACTCTGTCTCATCTGAGCTCACACACATCAGTGAACCCTGGTGCAGCCGTCCTGGCAAGTCAACGAACGGACATCAGAGCTGCTCCAGGTGAAATCTCGGCTAGCTTCTACTCCTACTTTAGGGTTTTTTAATTCAGCTCTGACGCTGTCTCCAGCTGGGAGCTTCCCAAGGCGAGAATTGCCCTGCCTGGGGTCGAGGCCCGGCGAGACCCCGCTCAGCGGCACCCGGCGGGACAGACCGGCCTCACCCGCGGACAGACACACGGACAGTCGCACCTCTGCCCCTTAAACACCCGCCTCAGCGGAAGAAAACGAGGAACAGAGACTCGGGAGCCAGGAGCGGCGTCGCTAGGCTGGAAAACATCTTCGAGATCCCCGAGCCTCGGGGGAGAAGCAAAGCCTCCTCCTCACGCCGGGGAAGCGGAGCCCTTTCCCTCCCAGGAATCCGAGCCAACCCCAAAAAGCGGATCCCACCCCCCTTCCCGCGCGGAATCCGAGCTGCGGGTGCGCGGAGCCCCTTCCCCCCGTCTCCCGCCGCCCACCTGTCCATGGCCTCTCCGCCCGGCTGCCGCGGCGCCGCCGCCCGCCCCGTCCTGCGGCCGCCGCCCTCCGCCAGGGCCGGCGCGCGCT
>WAAB01010752.1:561320-739698 GCA_013389865.1 Piaya cayana
CGGCCCGCGGCGCCCCCCGGCGGCCAGGGGAGGCGGCGCAGCGCGCCCCCACAGCGCCCCCCGCCCAGCGCCCCCACCCCGAGCTGTGCCGGGGGACGGGGTCGGGGGGTAAGGCAGAAGCAAATAAGGAAGGGATTCGGCGGACAAACTTCCTAAAGAAGTATGGGACGCCTGGCACAGAGCTAGGCTTGTCTTCTCCGGCCCGTGGAAGGAATCATAGAATCACCGGGTTGGAAGACACCCACTAGATCCTCGGAGTCCAACCATTCCCACCAATCTCTAAACCATGTCCCTCAGCACCTCATCCACCCGCACCTTAAACCCCTCGAGGGAAGGACCGAGAAAGGAAGAAACTACACTAGCCTTCCGAGATGATCTCTCATAGAGGATGCCGTGCAGTCAGAGGTGGAAGGTGTTCACATCCCAGTCCCACTTCTTCCTTCACCCCTCCTGGAAAAGGCACTCACTGCTTCCTTGCCTTGCCTTGGCCTCTCGTTCACCTTCACCTCCTTCACCTCATAGAATCATAGAATCACCAGGTTGGAAAAGACCTACCAGATCATCTAGTCCAACCATTCCTATCAATCACTAAACCATGTCCCTCAGCGCCTCGTCCACCGGTCCCTTAAACACCTCCAGGGAAAGCAAGTCAACCCCCTCCCTGGGCAGCCTGTTCCAGTGACCAATGACCCTTTCCATGAAAAATTTTTTCCTAATATTCAGCCTTCACCTCACCTATCTTCATCCCCTCACCTTCACCTCCTTTGCTGCCTTGCCTGCACTTCCTCACCTCCCCAGGTTTGTCTGTGGCTGTGATGGCTACAGCACAGCACTGTCTGCAGCCAGTGGGGCAGGTGGAGCCCTGCAGCCCCAGGGCACTTGCCCGCAGTGCCCTGCACAACTGCAGCCCAGGTCACACTGTTCATTGGAAAAGGGTAAAGTTTTCCATTAATTCTGATCAGTTTACATACCTATTGCGTGGCTTTAAATTAGTATTTTCCAGGATGTATTGGATTAAAAACATCCCCAAATTTGCCTAATATTGCAATATGAAAGTAGAATTGATACAAGTATCTTCTCTGTTGGCTCGAAAAAAATGAAAGCCCACCCAGCACTATGTTGGACTGAAATTCAACTGAACCAGTAATACAAGGAACAATTCATAAGTAATGAAGCGCAAAAGATTCTCTCCATTATATTACACTTTCCCAAATGCAATATCATTATTGCATGTAGTGTTTATCATTATCATGTAGCGTTTACAAAATAAGAACTATTAGATATTCTGAACTTCTCCACACTACTCCGAGATGTCACCAATGTATTCAACTCAAATACAGAAACGTTAAATATTCTAATAAAAATAGCTTTTTTTTTTTTATAAACCACAAGTAAGTAGAAGGCAAATACATCAGAGTATGCATAGCTTTCAAAATGTAAATTGTATCATGAACAACTGAGTATCCTTCTTCATAATGCAATGAGTCATTTACCTTAACAAGTCCAAATTTGGGACGATGTTGTTATTTTGGAAACACATACTGAAGAACTTTGATGGGAGAGTGAAACTTAGAGGACTAGAAGAGTCATATACATCATGTGTATTTAGAACACACATGCTCTGAGCTTCCCTGAAAAAATTCAGTGCAATTCAGTGTATATACCAAATTAAACTGACTTGGTACACTTTTATTCCTTTGAAAAAATACTGTTCTAAAAATATTCAGATGTCCTCTAAATTTTGACTTATTTAATGGAACTATAGCTTTAAATTTAGTTTTCATATGCAAAATATTTACACTTTATAAACTTGCAGAATTTCTAATAAACTATATTATATATACTTACACAAAACTTAATTTATATATAATCCTATTATATCTTGCAGATCAAAACTCACCACATGTACAATAATTTACAATGACAGAAGCATCAAGCATCAAAACACTTCCTTTAAAATAACAATATTTTGTTAACAAGAGTCCTCTACAGATACTGCGTTGTGATTATTTCCTGGATTGCCTGAATACCATTAAACTTCTGAGAATATGCAAAATTTTAATTAAATATCAAATAGCAAGGTTTGTGCCGTCATAAGAAATGCTTGCAACTATTTAAAAAATACCTGAAAGGAACAAATTAGAAGTTTACAAGAAGCCTCTGATATGAAGGCTTGAAACTAGGATTTACTGGAAGGTTTGATATAACTACACATGCTATATGTGAATCTTGTATACTGAAGTCTCTTGAGCACTTAAGAATAACTTCATTGAACAAAAGTGAAATTAAAGAGTAAGCTATAAATGTACAAGTTTTCACCAGTATTTATAACAAAATTTTTGCCCATATTGGTATAAAAGCTCCTTTAAACAGGCACATTTACTTTAGAAGACAAGCACAAGCTTTCATACTAAGGCTATTGCTGCATATTTAAGCATGTCCGTGGGTCTGTTCTTAATTATATAAACCTTCTTCAGAATCATTTTATTCTGCATTAATCCAAAGAACAAATATTGTCAACAGTGATAATTTATAATGTTTTAGTGCTGACAGTTCACCAAAACAGGACTTTAGAATCCAGTACAGTTGTAATTTGTTTTTTAAAAAAATCAATTTACAATAAAAATATTTTTTATTTTATTTTGATATCTAGTGAGCTATATGAACTTTTAAATTGGAAGCATATCAGTAAAATCCCTTCCATGATTTTGTTTATTTTGAAAATTGAATATCTGAAACTCTCGGGTAACCAGAAACTTTCAAAACTTCTCTTTGAAATCTTACAACAGAATTTATTTGTTTCTCAGACTCCACAACTGTATTCCTAACAAGAATACACACATGCCTAATTTTACACAAGGTGAGTATTCCTGTTGCCATTAATGTGTTGATTCATGACATGTAAGACTGAGTATGAATTTGCTTACAGGAACATGATCTACAATGTAATAAATTAAAGTCTTCTTATGAAAACAAATCAATTAAATTTCAATTTTACTAGACTTTCCAAAACAATGCTTAAAGCACTCCATATCTAAAAGTTGATTAATAATGTTCCCAGTCCAGTTCTGAAAGGCACGTAACTGAAGAGTTGGTTTTGTTTGTTTCGAAGTCCTCCTCAAATGAAGACAGTCTAAAATCATTTCTGTTAGGACAGTCTAACGTAAGGCATTAAAATACTCCTCTTTATGCTATAGATCTATGTTAAGCACCACTTGCTGTTACAGTATAAAACGAAGACAACACTTTCTTCAAAAATGAGTTTGTAGATGGGACACCATTTGTGAGGGAGATGCTGATGAGGCTGATGAATTGGGTATCCTAGAACTATTTGTGATCTGAAGTTCTTCAAGTCTCCTTATATAATCATCACGTAATGCAAGGAGCTCCATGTAACGCTGCTCCACTGGATTTGGCTGCTAGAAAGAGATCTGTATTAGTCTTATCACTTCAGTTCAGTTCAACTACTTCAACACAGTTAAGCTGCTGCAGTATCTGCGTTTTCTTGGCATTACTCAGTAAAAGGAGAATGAGTAAGTAACTGGCAGCTAAGCAGTTTGTGATGCTAATGCTCTAACTCTTCAGGGATCAGTCAGCCCTATTTCTAAGCCTCACCATTCACCCCTTAGTAGCACCAAATACCCTTAAAAAATATTTCTCCAGCCCTGTCCCTAAGAAAAGGGGCTAGAAAGAACTTGAGGGTGACCTGAAGCTAAGCAGTGAAATAAGCTCAGTGTTCTGAGAAGAGCAGAGTTCACGTTCTTTTTCCTCCATCTTTACAACACCGAAAACCTGAACAGATTAGAGGATTTACTTACTTGTTGTCGAATTCTTGGGTTCCACCTGATGTAATAATTGACCCAGAGCTCTAGATGACGCATACTGGCTACTGGATAGAGTGCTCGATTTAGCTCTTTAGTGTAAAAAGGATTGATGTATTTAGATTTTTCACTGTTTATCAGAGACCATAATGACAGTGTTTTCTCAGTCACTTTCTAAAACGAAATTAAAATAAGAACAGTAAATATTTGCACAAAATCAGGAAATCCAACACAGAAGCCATGGTTATATTCTAAAATTAATACACTTCAGATTTACTTTGAAGCATAATAAGTTACTGTATTAGAAATACTCCAAAATCAGTGCTTGAGAAGTATTTTAGTGACTGCACAGTCTTTAAGCTGCCAAACCCAAGCAATTTACCATGAAACTACTCCATAACAAGCACTAAGCCAATTCAAACCCACCATCATACAAGGAATACAACCAAATACAATAAAATGCAACCAAAACTTTTTGTAATCAGTCAAATTAACAATAGAATCAAACAAGCAGTGGTTTGACTAACCTCTTTTTCTCTAAGAGACTCACTGTTATACAGGAAAGTACCAAACCGGCAGCTGTACAAGTGATCCAGGATTGTAATCAAGAACTGCTCATTGAATTCAAAGGCTGTCGGAAACTAACAACAGAAAAGACAAATTAATTTTTTACACTGCAAAAGCAGGGAGACACGCACATGCCCCAGTTAAGAAGCTGAAGGTGGCATTTAGAAGCCTGCATACATCTACAAATAATTTCAAGATAATATTTTCACATGCTTTAGTAGCAGAGCAAGTGTTCAGGTGACATGAGGCATTCAACTTTCTCAAACCGGTAAATGAAAAGAACTCTCCGCAAAATATTCTAACTGCCTTTAATTTCTAAGAAGCTGCATAAAATACTGAACGGTTACAGTTATATTTTTTACTAGCAAGAGAAAAAGATATCCATACCGCACACTTTATTGTGCAGCACCATACAGGAAAATATGGGTTTAACTCCTAATCTTTGCCCCCAAAATGGAGTAAGTTTGCTGCTTTCTTTTATTACTTACTGGAAATACATTTAAATCACATCACTCAACAACTCCCAAGTTTCCTCCTTAGGCTTTCACAAAACATTTGTCCCTGTGGTTAAAGGGACTGTTCCACAAAAAGGTGAAATGAAATAATATATCCTATTATGATGGATGCAATTCCTGCAAAAGGATTCTGCTGGGTTACAGCTCTCATTATGTTTCTAAGAAGCCCATATCTCAGACACCCCAGCCTTGCACGCATAGTCAATGCCATGTTAAGCAACCTAACTACAGTTTGTATCCACTTTTAGAAATGGGGTAGAGAGATTGTATGGTTTAGAAGTATATACACTCTTTTTGACTACAGTGCTAGAGCTGAGGGGCAATGCTGTCCTCAGAAATACTTCTTTTAAAAATAAAGATCTAGGCTTTAAATTCAGTACTCTCTTAACAACGTTATCTTCTGAAGAATAATATAGCATACCTGTTTAGACATCTGCCATACACAATCAATGAACTGGAGAAAGATGGGCGATCTGTCTGCATCAGCATGGTTTTTATCACCGTGGCCTATTCTCTGAAATGAAGCAGTACAGCAACCTGTTAACCAAAACAGGCTATTTTATAGCCAACAGACATTGTTTCCCATTTTGCACTACAACATCAATACTTCTGTAACACTGTAATAGAGCAACCTGTTCTTATGATTACAAACTTAGTCACTGCATCAAGGAGGAATGATCCAGATATACAGAAATACTGCAGAAGTGTTTCAAAGATATCTGAGAAAAGCTTCAAAGTGATAATTTGTTCATTTATAAAAACCTACTAATTGTTGTACAAGAAGAACTTTTGAAGTATGCACCACTTCACAAATTATTAAGATATATTTTGAACTATATTTATGTCATAAGTTTGCTCAAAGCCAGGTTAAAACCACTTTGCCTTCTTTAATTTAAGCCATCGGAGATCAAACTATCCACATGGGTTCTCTTTCGTCTTCCCTCTCTACATCTGAACCTGAAGAGTCTCCCTGAGGTAGACAGTGAACATGAGCGAGCTCAAAGAAATGTTCAAGTTCTTGATAGAAAATTAATGCACATTTTGAAAATTCAAGTGAGCCATTTATTCCGAGAAGTCCAAAGCCACAATCAAAGGAATTCTCCCAACAGACAAAAAAAGCAGGTTTAGTAAATCTTTCCACTTTCACTATGATTAGCAGTTTTGCTATGTCCCAGTATCTTCCATGTTTAGTCATGTCTACGTCTCATATTTCTTATGACAGAACACACTATTAGAACAGCATTCCACATGGTGCACTATCCAAATGATAAAACAGCTTGCTAAGTTCACTATACATAGAAAAGCTAAGGTAAGGAGTTCCTTTGCAACAAAGAAACTTATTATGCACTTCTTTAGGTAGAAAACATAGAAAGGGCCTATTGCGTAGTCTACTGTTTAGTTATTTGTTATTAAAACAATCAAATTGCAATCCTGGTAAAAATGAAAACATGAAGCTTGCTCTAATGCAGGCAATGTAAGAAATACCCTACTCTTCTCCAACTCCCCACTTGTGGGAAGGCATAACAACGATGGTTTCAGAGATTAGGTTCATGAAATGCTAAGTGCACTGAAGTGCCTAGTCTTCACTATTAAAATTCACAATCCTAAAACAGAATGATCAAACTATTTGCTGCTTGCTTTATCTGTTTTTATTCTACAGAACATGCCAGAAAAGGACACTCACTATAAGCTAAATAACCCCTCAAATCAAAATATATGGTGCTCTCAGAAAACAGTAGATGGCTAAAGGAGAGTGGCTTCAACCATTTCCTAAGATTATTACGTGAGCAAGCAAATGAGGAAAATAAAATAGTACTTTAAACAAGAGCAAGCTATTTAAATCATCCTTATTGCTGCTACATTGTCAGAGATGAACCAGTGGACTGAGCTGGTCATCTGGAAGGGTGTGAAAGCTCTACCTCACTAACAGGAGAAAAACGTTACCTATTGAGAGAGAAGAAACTCCTTTGATTACTCAAAATAAAACTAATGTTCTAATAAAGAGAATCAGATTATTCAAATGTATTCATAATGGTGAAGGGGACACAGATTTCTTTTTAAGCTTTATGTTAAATCATAATACATGTGCTGGGCTACAAGTCTCCTAGTGACACAATCTGATTTTATCTGCATCACGACTGTAGCTTCTTTTAAAAATGCAAAACTAAATATAGCAAGAATAAAAAGCCAAGCCAGTGCTCTCCTGTGGCTGTACCAAGACAGAATACTTCAAAGGTTTATATAACGCATCACTACTAGAAGACTACAGGTAAGTACACAAAAACCTGGACCGCAGCAGATACCATTCACAACAATCAAAATGCAAATCTCCCAAGCCTCAAAGCACCTTTAGCGTGTCAGATCAAAGAGTGCCGCAACCTACAAGCACTCTTCAGTGGTGAAGTGATTCATGCTGAGTACTTATACCTGAATTTCCAAATGATTGAGACACTCTTGCAAATGTAAAATGGGCAAGAAATAAACACAGGTATATTTTTCCATTTTTCCAGATTGCCTATTTTCCCCAATTTTAGCAATATTAAGTAGCATCTTTAGAATATTGCACTAGGGACAAATTGTCTGCTGAAATAAATTCTACTGAAGGAGTGGAAGCTTCTTACTGTGAAATACAAGGTTCAGCATCAGCGAGTAACACTGTTGTGAGGCTCCCAACGTACATTTTATATTTACATATCCCAGTACACTCTCCCTGGCAATCTATTATTCTTCTCCAGGTTCCTCATATGAATTATGGTTGGACTTGAAGATCTCAAAGATCTTTTCCAAGCTAGGGAATCTGATTCTATGAATCTCCTTGTTAAATGCTTAGCTGCCAAATTTAAGAAAAGTCTTATTGACTCTGGAAAGTTTCCTAATCAGACAACCTCAACTTCGTATTATGCATGGGTAAGATATTAAGGACTTGCCACAGACAATTTCTGCTTAACCTTCTGAGCAGCTAGGAGAAGACTTAACAGAACTAAAGCCACTATTACCAGTAACAACCTCTTGAGAAGTATTTTGACACGTTTATAAACTCTTGGTAAGTGTTCAAAACATCACTTAAAAGACATTGGCCAGACTCCTTAATCTGCCTCTGACGATATTCAAAACAGTCCAAAGGGAGAGTGAGGGAGAAGCCCCACGTTGCAACCTTATTTGATCTTCTGAAAAGTTTGGAAGGACCTAATTTTTCTGCCTTCTCATTTTCTTTGCTCAATAACGACAGTAATCTGAGCAATTCTGTGGTTTTAGAAGAGTGCAAAGGGCAAAATATGAGTTCTCAGAGAAAGAACAGAAACAAAACAGTAACCAAATGGGTTCAAACCCAAAAGCTCTGCTCAGATTTACCTGGAGATGTTTTAAACAGTTTTTTAGGCTGTTAATGTTGCATGGTCCTTGCAATTATCTACTTACTGATGCAAATTTGTGTCCAAAGCTTATCCACTCTTTTTGCACCAGAACTTCAAAGCCTTCAATTGTTCTGTAGTAGCTGTCTAGCATCAACATGGCCAGCGATGTTAGCTGTGCTGTGCGGTCCCAACCATCGCTGCAGTGAACCAGCACAGAGCTCCTTCCTGAGGAGACCTTGTCTGCCACTTGAATAGCTCCTGTCAAGACAAGCTAGTGAAGAGGAACAAACAACAAACACAGAAGATTAGTGTTATCACTCCAACAAAAACAAATTTTCTTTGTATATACACAGTATCTAAATTGATACAGTTTCCATTGAAGACCTAAGAAGCATAGTGTAGTTAAATGGAAAAGAATTTTCTAGGAGATCCAAGTAAATTTCTTGTATAATAGAGAAACAGATTGGTTCTCTAATCCCCCGCAAAGATCTAATTAATCTCACAGTAAGTTCTTGAAAATGGGGCAGAAAACAGTAACTGATTAAAAAAAGCTTATGTTCTTCAGTTTAAGGAAAGAATGGATTTACCGCAGGAACTACTAAAAATTCTTTATTTCATTTGGCTCCTTTCTTTGAGCTAAATTACTGAAATTGCAGTTGTCAGAAGAAGGATCTTCTAATAAGATTGTTTTCCAACTATTAACTTAAAATGAGAATTTTATTAACTAGGATTCATTACATAATACTCTAAATAATTTTGCACAGCTGTATTTGTGGCAGAAGGTTCAAATGTCAACTAGTAAGAATACTGGTGAATTACCAGTTCAAACACTTTTTGTGCTACAAGATGAAAATGACAAAGTTTACAAACAAATTGAAAAGATTTATTTACAAAACCATAATTTACAAGAATTAATCACATAAATACTGATGACTAAACTGCTAATCCTTCACAATGGCAGTTAGGTCTCATCGTGTATTGCTAGAAAGCAAAATAAATCAGTAAAGACAATCAGACCAACAATGCATCCCTCAAACAGCAAAAAGATACCTTTATATGTTCTAACCAATGGGTTGATTCCAGACTTGACAACCAGTGTGATTCTTCCACATTAGGATAAACAATGTCTTTCAACTTCTTCAAAGATTCCCGCATGACATGAATATTATGAATGTCCAAGAAGAAAAGTTCTGCATTGGGATACGCATCTTCACTCTCATATCCTCCCCCAGTTGCCTACAAACAAGAGATCTAAAATTAACCTTAGTCACACAGATGCTACTATAGCAGCTTTTCAACAGCGCAAAAATGAACTGAATTCTATTAATACTTTATTTTGTAGTTGCGTAATATGTAATCCCTGTTGCTTGTTTAAATCTCTGATGCAAACTTTGGAAGATCAAACACTGGAGAAAAACACTCAGGGGCTTTCCTTTATCCAAAGGGACAAAAGCACATGGCCAGAAAAACATTGAAGTTGCTCCAGCTGGCCTCACTCCTTCAAAAACCTCAAAGCAATAATCCTAGAAGGCATAATTTTTACTTTAGGCGAACACTAAAAAGATTCTTGATACTGTTGGGCCTGGAGACCTTCGACTAGGACTGAACCAGCCAGGTAAGGGACAGTGAACCAGCGCCACACCAGTCAGGACTTAGACTGTTTTGTACCTTCCCTATTACTTTTGAGATTCATGATGGAAACAGCTTTTCCTTGACCAACTGACATTACAATATCAGTAACTCTCCTTCATATATGTAGACTTCACCCCACTACAGATTAAACAAACTCATGCTTGTGAACATTAAAGAAGTCAACTTACTTCCCAGAGAGATTATAAAGGTTAAATTGATTTTTTTTTTTTTACAAAGTACATCACACAAAACAGCAATTACTCCTAACACACTAAGATCACCCCTTCAAGGGAATACAGTTGTTCATTTCTTTGTTTCTGTACCAATTAGAATGAAATACAGTCAAAAGGATTTGTTTCTGTATACTGCTAATTCAAGAGAGCAAATCTCAGGTTTACTATAGATTTTTTCCTGTGTTTAAACCGCCTACTTATTTACTACATTTATAACTGAACTAATATTTAAACAGATAAAAATGATATGTTTGGCCAAATAAAATTATACTTAAGAGTTCAGTTAAGAATAAACTGTGTTTCACTCAAGGATTAAGTTCAAGAAACTCAGATTCTTCCTCCACGCAGTAAAACAGTAATAAGATTAGTGTTTACTTTAAAGTAACTTTTCTAACATTAAATTTTATTGCTGAAGATTAAACACGTATTTAGATTGTTAATGAATTAAAGAACCACGTAAGTAGAAAGTCTATTCTGCTGCTGCTCTCTCAAAATCCTGAATCACCACCACAGCAGAGGATGTGCCTGGTCACAAAAGGAAGCGGAAAACCCACATATATTTCAGGACACAGGGCCACTGATGAGGTTTTCCAAAGATAGCTACAAAATCACAGCATTTCCTGCAGACAGCAAAAATGTGCCACACCATGAACTGTGAATTATTTTTGCTCTTAGAAACTATTATAGCCATCAACTGCAGATCAGACAACAATGTAAGGTACAGTGCAGCCATCAGTATCACCTACATTGCTGTTCAGCATGATGGTACCTCTATTCTATGCTCCCTATCTCCTTCTACAGATGCAGGGGTATTCTCAGAGTTGCCAGGCTCTGAGCTAAAAGTAGTAATGATTGCATTTTTCTCTTTCCTTTGAGTACTATGAAATCCAGGTGATGAATGATTGCAATCTTAGCACCAAGGCTGCCACAACTCCTACTGACTGAGTGGCCTTGACTTATGCACAAAGAACACAGGAATGCATGAGTAGGGTAGCCCAAAATCTTGTTTATACTGATCTTCACAGCAGTTCAAGAAAACACTTCTCAGGGCTGATCAACACTGGCTTGCACTCTGTATGCCATTGTCCTTCAGACCTAGAAATGCACCCTCCTGCTTTTATTGCTATGATTGAGTATTTCATATTTAGGCATAGCAGGAGTTAATTAAAAACCACTGGTGAAATACACAGACCACTTAAAACGCTGAAAACTGTGCTTCATACTTTGAGAAGTATGTGTGTACAAAGTTTGACCATAACACACCTTTAAAACAAATGGGGTAAAAATCTGAGTTAGTCCAAATACACAGGAATAGTTTAAGTTAACATCAGAATTGAGATTCCTTCCACAAGGCAAACCGAAGGATTAAATGTTTTATTCTCCTATAAAAATTCAGTGTGCAGAGGATAATGCAATTTGTAGGGTAAAATGTGAGCAATTGAAACAGACCTTCAAAATACAAACCATCAGATTAAAAGGTAAACCAAGCCAAACAGCCCCAGGACAGAGCCTCTGAAAGAATATGTTATTAAAAAAACCTCACAATCTTATTTCTTGCTTAATAAATCATGTTGTCCATCATAGATAAGAGGGCTGTAAAGGTACAGATGTGTGCATCTAGAACAAAACACTAGCATTACTGTCCCTGCTGAATTCTGAAGGAACTTAACATTTGTTACACAGAAACTTCCTAGAGGCAAACAAGTTTAACCACTTCCTATTCCCTTCAGTGCAAACATTGAAGAGGACTCATTCCACTAAATAAGTGTTCATTTTGTGCCAAAAAACTATTCAGAAGCTAGAATTCCCTCTCTGCCAGATAAGCACACTCATTGTTTCACTAAGAATTCAAACTCTATTGAGCTCATCTCTTTCACATTCTTTTCTCTGCAGACACTCAACTTCACTAGTAAGTACTGGAGGGGATGTTCACTTCATTTGTGCTTGAGTTCAGTGGGTAAGCGACTATCCTAGACATGGAGGGAGCGAAGCTGGTATATTCACACATGAAAAAATCATTAACTGTGTATTCTTCACCTCCTCTCCCTAGGTTTTTCCTAAGAACACAGAGCACAGCCATGTCTGCTGTGCTGTATGCCAAACACAACACTGACACATCGTGACTGCCATTGTCTGACTATGCCTGAAAATCCGGTCCTTACCAGTTGAGACAGGACTGTGGGGAAAACAAGACACCTTTTCTTCTTTGAAGGTTGGATGAGGTATCTTTTGAGGTCCATTCCTGTTCTGTTCTACAATTCTGATCACATTTAGGTTTTATTGCAAAGAAATCGTACCTTTGTCAGATGGAAACACTACTTCTCTTACTGCAGTTGTCAACTACAGACACCTAGTGAAGAACTGGTATCCAAGTACCCCAGATCATACCTGTAGTGCTGTTTAGAGTGCAAATTAACTTATTAATCACTTTCTTTTTATTTGCTGGATGTCTGGATAGGTCTGAAATGGTACACACAATCGCTAGGAAGAACCAAAGGATGCCTATCAGTGGGTTTGTGTCTATGAACACAGCCTTTCCAGGATAGAATTTTCCCAGAAGACACGAAGCAGAGCTGCGGCTTGCACAGAGATGCCACGTCATTCCAACGAGAGGACATGCTCTGCAGCTCAGCCTGCATCCACTTCACAGTGCACTGTAATCATATCTTATCTCGGTTCCATGCTAAGATCTCTGCTTGACTGATAATAGGGTATAGCATGTCTGGAAATTCACATATGGTCCTGAAATGCTGATTATGACGTACTTTAGGCACTCGTGGCCTCAAGCCTCAGTATTTGATCATGTAAACATATATTTGATCATGTAAATTCATCTACCGTTCCCCAAAACCTTCACATAGAACACTTCAAACTAAGCCATCCCTCCACCCCCTTCACAAGTAAGGCTATTAAGCATCTGTTTACCTTGTTTGCGACTGCATTGACATTGGGTCTAGCATCATAGATGGTCAGTTTTGAGATCTGCCCATTAGCTTCCCTTATGATATCAAGGTATCTTTCATCATCCTTATTCCGCTTGCCACTCATTCCAACAAGGGGTTGACTGCAGCGCATAATAACAGCCTGAGTCTCTGGATGAATCCATGACAGAACCTGGTCACATGTCAAAAACATTTAAAGAAGATCATTTAATTAAAAAAAATAATTGTTTAAATTTGCAAGTTTTCTTTAAAACAGATAATAAAGTGAACGCTTTTTACTTTCTTTCTTCAAAAGATTAGCTTGCACAAATAATTCTGAAAGGTGAACTGACAACAAACACATCAATGCCTGCTGAAACTAAGAAACAATTCAGAAGAATGAACTCACTGTAGAAAGAGTGACTAAGATGTTCCAATTCCATCAAACCAACTTTTCTCTTTTTGTGAGAAAGGAAGGAAAGTTTGAACCTTTGGCAGTTTCCTGAATGCTTCCTCTTTTCTTTCAATTACACTTTGTTCCTCAGCTCTCTTTACAAACAGGCAGCACTGGAGCAGAGTGCATGTTGCCTTTGTTTTCTTCCGAGCCAGAGGGGACTTACCACAAACAGGAGACAGTGAGCTGCCCAGGCAACAGACTGCAGTGCAAGAGAAGCACCCTGGAAGCAGACAAACCCTCTAACTTTATCACTGAATATTCTCAACCACTATGAAAGTTGTGGGTTACAGAATGAAGGAACATCAGCATTCAAAAAATACCAGCCAACCTTCAGAAAATACTCACTCCTGAAACACAGCCCTTAGTTGTATATCTAGGAACGAGACCTGTTAGTGTGTGAGTGAATATGAATGGTTATTCCCTGATAAGAATAAAATTACTCTCACTGTACAGGCACACAAAAGCCCTGTCATGAATTTTGGGATGACAGAGAAAATACAGCTAGAGTTACACCTGTAGAAGGTAAGAGCTATATGTTCATACTCCATAGTTAACACATTTTACGCCTTTTAATACATTGCATCTATACATATGTGTGCATATATATAGTAAATTTATAATTATAGACCTAGCCTGTCAGTAAATACCATCTAATAAATATTTATCATATTGAGTTTTGCACCTGTTTGAAATTAACGTAGATTCAAAGCAGCTTTCTGATACTGGCTAAGACCTAGCACCTCTTCACAGTTTGCCAAACTGAAATATTAAAGCAGATTGTATTGTGATAAAAATTATTTTCTGCAGTGCTGTAAAGAGTACACATAAAAATTCTCTTAACTGAAAGAATTTTAGTTACAGAAATATATCCAAAGGGCCAAATGGGTTTATCTTAAATTCCACAGGCCAATTTAAAGGATGAAAATTTGATTTATGTTTAAATGCCACCCAGTTTGCTTACAGGACAGCATTTGCTATTGCCTTTATGTGCATTCAACAGTAGTAAACAAGCTTGTACAGATTGCAGTCTAAGGTTCATCCTTCATCAAGAAAAGGGAATGTGCAATGTGGGCAGTTGTCACTAGAAAAGACAAGTTAAAACAAGCAAAGTCAGAATGGGTGGTTGTTGTGGGGGAAAAACGGAAATGTGGCTTGGCCAAGACAAAAGCTTCAAGCAGTAAAAACCACGAGCCAATCAAAACTATTTTGCTGTAACCACTTTCAAAAAAGCATCCTCTGCGTCGCGTTCAGTAAAAAGTTGTTTGGATGCATACTCAAAACCAGCTACACTAGATACTCACTCATACCACATAATACTCACCGGGATTCTATTTCGGGACCTAAATGCAGCAACTTTCTTGAGATCATCATCTGTTGCATTATATGGCACTACTAAGAGTGATGGATACGTGTCACATAGTCCATAATGCTCATTAATAAAAGTCACTCGCCACCGTTCATTAGGCAGACCCTAAAACGTAACACACAGGTTTTCAATGTATTTTTGGCTGTATAAATAATAATTGTGCTTTTGAATTTTACATGAAATTACGGCCACATGGTGGCAACAATCTACCAATTTAACCTAACTACAGTACTATTTCAAAACAAGGGAAGAAAAAAAAGATCACAAGACCTTACAAAACAGTTCATTGCTGATGGATACACAGCCTTATACAACTGCATAGCTATCTCATATGCTCTTACAAACACACTTCTATTCTTACAAATTTCAAAACAATGACTAGAAGTAGTAGATGTATTTAACTGTGGGGTTGAGGAAATAAAATTGCCCTCTCTCCTCCCTCGAAGCTCTGCCTTTCCCTCTTGCCTGCTGAAAAGAGATCATGGTCCCCTGGAGACAGGGGGAGGAAGTCTCATCTCAACCCCTCCTTTCTTTTGACCGGTATTACCTTCAAGTTAAAAGATTTGGGGTAGATTTCTTACTGAGAAGCAACACTTTTTAGTTGCCTGCTGCTCGGTAAGGCATTTCACAAACAGCAGCCAGGAAACTGATAAGCTCTCCACAAGCGCATGCGCACAGTGAGGTTTGTGTGAGTGTCTGTATTTACCATTTTTGGGGTCTTTGGCCTCTAAACTTTGCCCCAACAAAATGTGGTGGGAAAAAAAGTCCAAGGAAGTCCTTATTGTTTGCTCTTTAATTTTTCTGTTTTAAAAAAGCCATATTTAAAGTATAAATTGCCTAAAAAGTATTTTAAAATTAAATATATCAGTCCTCTTTCTTTGACATTTTTCCAAAATCACTGAAAGAGCAAGGTAGAATACTGATAAGACATATAAATAACTTCTGCAAAGTAACATCGTTTCTAAAATAAGCTGCCGCAGGTTTTTTTTTTTTTTCTTTTCACTTCAGGAAGAAGTAGACCAAATCAAATCTATATTTAGGACACTGCAGTTATATATTTGGCAGATTCTCCCTGCCCCCTGCTCACTTAACCGTGGCAAACTGTAGGAAGCATCAATAACTTCCCCCAAAGAGCAAAGACTAAATTTTTGTGATATTCTAATTTTTAAAGGTTCCAGTGTTTTATTTTCTTTCTTTATTTTTTTTCCCAAGTTGTATTTCTATCTTCTCCCATTCTCAGCTTGCTCCACGAAATTGCTGATAAGAGAAACGTGCAATCAATAACTCCTCTAGGTAAGCTGTCAGATATGAAAGTACCAGGCAAGTGCAACTTGAACAACTCACTTGTCTTCTGTATTCAGACATCGGATTGTACACCATCCATCCATTTTCAGAAAACTTTTCTTCATTTGCAAATGCAAAAAAACCCTGCAGAATGTAAAAGAAGCCGATTACACCAAACTGACTGAAATGGTAAATACAAGGGCTCATCACCAGCTCTACCCTAATGCCTGCCACAAACCATGACTGACTTTTCCATGCTGACTCTCCTCCCTCCATTCAAATTCAATAAGTCTGTAAAGGAAAATGTAAGAAGTAATAAACAATGCTAATCTATTAATGAAATAATGAAAATGAGAAAACAGTTAAAATGAAGTGACAGAATAACAAAAATTACGAAGCTTAAACTGCTGGATTTTTTACTGTCAGGAGGCTAACATGTTTAAAAGTACTTTATTTGGTTTACTTCATGTATTTCATATCCACACCAAGTAAATTACTGCCTTCTCATCAAAATTTTTCCAACAGGCAGAATAGCAATTAATACATAAAATATAAGATGTTAAATAGGAAGTGTAAAAGATTTTAAATGCTATTGCCATTAGTAAGCAGCCTTCTTTCTTCACTTGCTCTTCAATTGATCCTTAACAGAAATCAGGTTTGCTGTAAAACTCCATGAAAGTTAAAAAGTTTTGATTAAAAAGGAAACAAAATATGTTGTTAGCAGGTTACACTAACTACTTTTCTCTTGCTTTGTTGCTGACTTTGAAGACTCATTTATACAAGACAGCAAACTCATCCAGGTTTCTGACAATTTCCTCATACCTTTTGGCTTGTGTTTCCTTCTCCTTTCAAACAGTTCCAAATGGGCGGTACTACCTAACTCACTCCTTTTTTCCCCTGGTTTGTTTTTACAGTTTATGATGAAAACAAAAGTAATGTTTATTTTATGAATCTCTTCATAGGAAAAAAAATATTTTGGTGGCTCACAAATTCTTCAGATGCCAACTGGAGCATGAAACTGAGTTGTTTCAAAAAATAAAACACAACACAGAAGAGAATGTGTTGTTCAGCTAACTGAGCAACAGCAGCCAGAGCAGAAAGCATTCAAGAGCCCATCACAGTTCATTTGTAACAAAAAAAAGCTGATAGTCTCCTAGCTATTCAAATACATTAATGGCAGAAATTAAATGTAAACTGAACGTCCCAAATCTACACTGTTTTCTCAGGCATAGAGTTAAACTAAGCAGAAATGCAGAAAACCTGGCAAGCAAGAAAATAATCCTGGATCTAAGGTTCCATGACCACATGCACAGAAGTCAGTCAAGGCTTCATAAGCAAACCATTCTCCAGACAGAGGTTTCTTTAGGTCTTATGATGGCAGTCTCAGCTCAAGGCAATTCTATTCAGTCTAATATGTTACAATGGTTTAAATAGTAAACAACCCTAATCAAAACACAAAACAATTCTCCCAACAGGAGTTTTTTCCTTGTACATTTCAAATCAATAAGTATTGTAAAAGGACATCACTGCTCACACAAGATACTTTATCCCACTAGCTTCAGAAACTAGAACTTTAAATTCTATCAGTATTTTAGAGCACGTACATTCATTGGCAAGTCTGCAAAAGTAAACAATGCATTCCCAAGCTGTACTTTTTCAATGTCTTCAGTATTTTTAAAGCAGTAGGTCTTCAGTACAGATACACATTATGGATTCTTCCAAGTAAACTGCTATCAAACGTGATGGACGGAGAGTAGAAGAATGGAAAAGGAGAGAAAAAAACCCAAACCCCTTCCGTTAAAAGTAGAAGCAGGTATCAGAAGTTAAGCAGACATACTGAAAAAGGCTGGTTGGTTGTCTTAGCTGCAAATTAGGAATACTGCAAAACAGGAATGTCACTGTCTAGAGCAGAAGATGCAACTTCTTCGCAGAACTATTAATAAACAGCTCCACAGAAGAACCATCCCCTCCTCCCCAGAGGAATTTGCTGTATCCCAAAGAGCAACTATGCTAAGAATTCACCAAAGAACCAGAGACAAAGGAGAATCTTATAACAACAGAAAAGAGAAACACTGGAATCCTCACAGATCACTTAAAAGATGTCTCAAAGGCAGGAATACGTTATTTAAATTGCAACTTACTACAAATTTCCTGGTGAGACCTTAAAAATTACCAGCTTAAGCCCTGGTAAGTAAAACACAGGAGTTTATTAGAGTGTACTGTGACAGCTGTTGCACAGATCGTACTGATAAAAATAAAGGAGGTGCTGCTCCAAACTAGAAATAAACGAATGGCAGCTGTGCTGCCTATGTCACCCACAAAATAATCCACAAGAAATCAGATGGAGAAGTGTATTTTGTTTTCACCTTTTCACCCCTGCCATCTCAATGGCCTTTCATGCAAGACTTGATATTTCTTGAGATGTTCTGTGAAGATGGCCTGAACTTCAGCCCAGCCTAAAAGTTATAGTCTGAAATACAGCAACAGCCCCACCTTATGGCAGGGCCATCTCTCTCAACAAAATATACAAAGCAATCTATAAAGCAGTTTCAAAGAGTAAAGATCCTTCCTCTTCTACTCTGGCGATCATTGCATGGTTACATTCAACAATACACAATTGCCCTTTCTCAACCCAATAAAGCATAGATTTACCTCAAGTTATATGCTCACTGATTTTATGCCACATCTTGTGTTCAAAGTAGGATAGTTTGCTATCACTTCCAGTGTACCAATCACATCTATTCTAAATTTGAGGGAGATTAACACAACGTGTTTGATGGAAACCCACCAGTACCTATTAGTCTATCAACTAATTAAAAATCAGTTTCAAATTCCTTTTAGGTGCTATGGGAAATAGAAGAAATCAAGGAAAGCATCAAAGAGGTAAGAAAGAATAAAAATAGTACAGTAAGTCACCACTCAGAAATCCTATGGGGTGCGTGATTTGTAACTTATTGATACCTATATTTTGTAAAGTAAGACTTATAGTATATCAGCTAAGATGTTTGCAAAAGCAAATTAAAGCCTCTTGGCATAAAACACAAGTAGGGATTCCACTGCAGACCCACAGTCTAAAAGCAGAAGACTACTGCTTCACTTTACTTTAAAAAAGGCCTTCAAATCTTCTAACATTTCTGGTAAGCTACTTTTTATGCTTCACTGTGCAAATAATTCTGTTTATTTCCTTGCAGGTGCTAACCCACAATTTCAAAACACAGAGTCTCTTTTTCAGTCCTCCTACAGACTAAGTGCTTGCCTTCAACATTCAGTTTAACGTTACAATTTTGTACACAAAAATAATATGCGATACACTGGTTGCTCACAACACAATGTAGCTCTGCAAGATAAAGGAGGCAGCAGCTGCAATCTGACAACACAGTTTGGCAAGCAGTCTATTCACAAATATTTCTATATTTACTCTATTTATGAAATCAGGGTACATAAATACATGGTCTACTTGTACATGAGCATATAACTTCTATGTAATTTGTTAAATATTTGACCAGTCATTATGCATTACAAAAGAAGAATGCAGCAGAGCTAGAACAAGCTGTTACACACACACACGAGTAAATTGTTTTTCTATTTATAACTTGCTGGTTTACACTTTTCATATATTATAAATCACTAAGATATTATTCAGCGAAAAGGCTGTCAGTTTCTCAGTATATTTAAAAGTAAAGGTATCTGCATTAAGACAACTCACTAGTATAAATGATGTAACTTACCAAGTTATGTGACTGGGGAAATGCATATTTTGTGAGGACTTCAAATATATCTCTTCTACTGTGCCCTTCTTGTTTTAATGCAAACCGTAAATTTCTCATATCCTAAAACAAAACATTATCTTTTCAGAGAACCAAACCAGTAAGATACATTTATCTGATGTACAAATGTTATATCACATGCTAAACAAGACTTAGAATCTGATTGCAACACACCTCAAACTGTTGTAAACCCTCAGTTTTATTTGTTATTCTGAGAAACAGAAGAGAACATTAGAATTCTACAGATAAAGCAGAACCAGTCCTGTGTGAAGCAAATGCTCCTTAGGCATAAAGCCATCAGAAATAACTGTATCTGATTCACTCACAAGCCTCATAGGCTAATGTATGTTTGCAGGATGGAAGTCACTCTGTTTTCAAAATTAATATTTGCCAGTAATCTGTCTAGACTACACTCTCCTTAGTTATCTTCTCATCACTAATGCAAAAAATAAGCAAACTGTGTATTAACTAATAAGAATCAAACATGTATACATACTCCATTAATGAGTTTGATAAAGGATCCTGAATTATCCACCAGGAATTCCCCTGATATTTTTTTTCATGGCAACATAGTTTTTATGAGAGTAAGAAAACAGAGACAGCTGTTACATAAGCTTTTCACTGTCTTTACGGCTTACAAAACCCCTGTTTGAGGTGCTCTTTAAAGATTTTTAGGATTTAAAAAAAAATACTTTTATAATAAATAAAATAATGTAGCAATGCAGGAATAATGCCCTAAAACAAGATTGCTGTGCAAAACCTCTTGTCAATTAGTGATTCAGAAAGGAAGACCAATCGCTTTCCTCATATGCAGAGGGGACAGTTAAATAGCCCTTTATACAAAAGCTACTCCTCTATCCAGTTCCAAAAAGTTCTTTTTAAATTCAGCTAAGGAACATGTGGTTTTTCATTCCTATAAATAAATAAGCAGTGAGTAAAGGAACCTCTAGGTTTTGTTTCCTATTGAATTGTTGGAAAGTCTTACTTTACAGGTTATATCTAATCCATAAGAGTTCTCTCCTCTGCTTGAAGCTCCTCCCATTTTTTCTATCTTTGAAATTACACCCAATGGAACATTCAATACCACAACTGGATCCTGCAAGGAAAATTTGAAGAAGGAAATAAATAATCTGAAAAGAAGACTCAAGAAAAAATGTTCTTACACATTCTAGAATAAAAAGCAGATGTGAAATACGTACAGGAAGAAAAACTGTGTTTCTGCATTTGAGCCTCCCCCTCTAACACGTTATGGAGTCTGTAGTCATTCTACATCATCCAATTTAACATGCAACAAAAAACCTTTGTGCCTGACAACACGCAGGGAAAAAACGGTGGCAACATCCTAAAAGATGCCTTCTGCTACATATTTCCAATTGACTCTGCTTGCTAAGACTGCTTTGTTGATACAATAGACAGAATAAAGTAGAATAAAATGAAAAGAGATTACTAGCAGAGTTAGCAGCAACTGGAAAGACCTCAGCTCAACAGACCTAAAACCTATTGAAAAAAAGCCAAACATGTCATGAAACAGATAACAAACATACTTTATTCTTTTTCACACTGCTGCTTAGCAAACACACTACTACTCCCCCACTCAGGTGAGGTTCTAGTGATCAAAGTATTCTTCTTTTCTAACAGCAAGGATAATCAAAATTTTGGTTTACTGATAGCCATTTTAAGAGTTATCACATATCATTAGCTGCTGCCCTTGATCTATCACAGAATAAAAGGAACAACTATCAAAAAAGCTACAACAAAAGATAAAGGTATCAGTTCAGTGTTAAGTGATTAAACCGTAATTTTACCAGGCAAAAATCTCACTTCTGCAATACATTTATCTTTAAATAACTTCCAATTCTTATACAGATTTCTCAGTGGCACAAAGGCAATTACCATTTAATCATTACACAATTACAATACTGTTATTACAAACATTACTGACCATTTCAAGTTAAAAGCCTCCCATGCAATTCCACAACTACACGTGCACCAAAACTAAAACAAATGAACTGGTTGCAAAACAAATCAAAGGCAACAGGGTCGAAGGGAAAGGGGTTTAAAGCCAACTCATCCCACAAAAGTAATTGTGGCATATTACTCACATTTTCCACACTTCTTAGGTACAGCCTGTAGTTCGTGATGTACACTCTTCCTTTAACAGGGCCATTAAACGGGCACATATAAATAACATCCTTGTCTGTAAGAAATGCAGCATTTCTTAAAGATCGCAAAAAGAAAAAAATCAGAGCTAAGGACAGCATCAGCTAAATAGCAGTAAAATAAAGACAGACGCACTCAGAAGAGACACTGAGAGATGAATAAACTAAAAGAGTAATAAATTTGAATACTATTCACATGACTTAAGAAAATGTGAAAGTTTCATGTTTTAAACTTGTCCAAATTAAATCAGTGTTCTGGAGAGGGCAGGACATAGAACAGTGCATAGTAGTGATGTGTGTGCCATGTTACGTCAAGGAAGCATAAGATTCCACTTAGAATAGACACATTTTGGGCTAAGGTTACAAACTACTGTACGATATTTCAACACAAAGGGTGGCACGTAGAAGTCTTTTTACTTCCAACAGGTTGAAGGGGCTCTCATCCCTAGACATGTGCTACTTAGTCTGTACACAGGATTATGACACATTTTAACTTACAATTTTTTTGTATTGGAGGATCTATTGTGTGGAAATAAAGATCTTAAAGTTTTAAAAATATACTTGTGATAAGTGTTAAAAAGTCCCTACTGCAATTACTTACAAAATTAATGACATTTTAGCACGATTTACCCCTGTCCCCAGCCCAAAATATGAAAAAATCCAGTAAGATAGATGCATACATCAGCCTCTTAAATGTCCTGTGCAATAGGCAGCTATACAACTTCATACCTGTAACTCTAGTCTCTCCTGGCAGACGAGGTATTTCTTCATGTTGTTCCCAGTTAGTTCCATCTTTTAGAGTCTACAGAGTGAGTAATACAACAGGGCATTGTATTCTATTCACAACCCCTTCAAGATCTAGATTAAAATATCTTAAAAGTAATTTCTACATGGGAAAGAACAGATTTTTCCACAGACTGAACCAAAACAGGGACATACGCTGCTATCCTAAACTACAACTATTATACATTGAAAGGCTGAACAGACCTGAAACACAAGCATGTTTTAGTCATTCTCCTAAAATGAGTTAACTATATTTGCATTAAACTGGAAGTAAATTTCTACACTGTAAGTCCTCTGAAAATTTTGTGCATTTAATTTTCCAAGTATGCTGGGCTTGGAAGAACAAATCAACTGAAATCACTTAAGCAACATACTCACAATTATTACACACAATCCACTCATTTATGACTTTCCCATGTTCGGTAGTTTTGAAGAATGATGAAGAGAAAATAATCTTTGGGTTTGAAGAAATGTTTAAAAAGCTAAATAAAACCTTAGTTTGTTTTCTTGCACACAGGTTACATTTTCTTCAGCCATGCAGCATCAAAAAAGCAGAGGGGAATGCCACTTAGATTGCTTTGATGTATTTCCCATTATAGATGAACATTTTAAACTCAGCCAGCCAAATATAACTAGGTATAATTTATCAACTGCAGTACAGAATCTAAGACATCAAAGTGCTACAAGTTTTCAAGAATGCCACAGAATATTTCAACGCAGAAGGCAAGGATAAGAGCCAGTGTATTAGGATTGATTTTAAAGGGGCTCTCCTAACTTCTGATACAGACAATATATCAACCATCTACTCTGAAAGTTATTTAAATTAATTCAGTTAACGGCATTAGAACTTTAGCAGTTCGTATGTATATTCAATAAAAAACTCACTCAAACACTCACTTTTTCCTACCCAAATAGAGAAGAAAATCTCTGGGACCTCTGATGTGGAAAACATGAAAAAAATGAGACTCACCCGTTTACCTGAGGAACTCTCCAAGGAGTTTGAATTATATATAGGTGTTGATGATGAGGCCATACTGGGTATCTGATGAGAAAGCACAAATTGCAGACTTAAACTTCCTCCTGGACTACTTACAGGAGGGACTTTTGCCTTTGGAGGCCCAGAGGTAAATATCAAGGGCTTCCAAGGATGTTTTGCAAGTTATTATTAAATACAAAAATTGCATAATGCCTTGGAATTGAAGGTCACTATTTAAAAGCATTCAAACCTAACAAGAAATTCCTTACTAGCTCTGGGATTGGTTCTTATTGGAAGGAATATTCTGACTCAAGCTGTATTTTGGAATTCAGCTGTTTGAACGCTATTATTAGTTCAGTCAACACACATTAGAGTGCAATGAAATGCAACCTAATTGAAGCATTTGTATTAAGACTTTTCATCTAAGAAAACAGGAACAAACTATAAAATTATCACAGAGCTCTTAAAATCACAAGCATGGCAAGACACCCAAGCGCTTCAAGTTTTAAAAAAGAAAAAAAATATGTGGGGGAGGAGAGAAGGAAAAAGTAGGAGTTTCCCAGTACTTCTACATTTAAAAGCAATCCCATTTCCTGAACTAAAACTTCAGTTAGCACGCCAGAAGGGGGAGTGTCCAGCCTTCTGGTCTGAACAGCTTGATCTGTTTAAAGGAATAGGATCTTATTTTCTTCTACATTATATAGATTAAAGACAGAATTCACCATTTTAATTATTGCCTAACATGGCATCGCTAGAGAACAAATACTGGGAAAACACTCATACTCAAAGGTACTCCAAATTGTTTGGGACTGTGTGATTACAGATCACACAATCTTTGTTTCTATTCCATAGATGAAACACTGTAGCCTTAAATAAGAACTTTCTCTCCTCTCTCAACACTGGAAAAGGTTTGCACAGACCTCTAGCTGCACCATGACAAATCAGCCAACACTCCTGCGTAACAGTGGGCTCATAGCGACACTGCGACAGTCCTACACAAGTGATTGTGACAGATTAAACTGCAAGATCCAAAATGGTTTAAAGTTATTATAATACAGGAATGTGTTTGTGCATGAAGAAGGTGGAAAACTACAACCTGAAGATTGTAGAAAATTACAGATTTGCAACCTCCTTATAGTGCACATCTTCCATATCTCATAGAATCACAGAACGGTTTGAGTTTGAAGACCTTTAAAGGCCATCCAGTTCGACCCCTCTGCAACAAACAGGAGCATCTCCAATTTGATCAGATCACACTCCTCCAGGGAAAACCCCAAACAACAAAAAACCCTCATCAAGTTGAAAAATGCAGAAAAATGCTTTTAAATGCTGCAGAGCCTGTGTGACCCTGTCACACGGAGGTATTACTTCCTTTCTGGGTCTCTGGCATTCTCAGCTTTCTCCAAACATTGAACTAATTTTAATGTAATGCCAATAATTTAAGTGAAAGGCTAGGAGCAACGTTAAATCATTGTTCTTTCTAACTACCCTCCACAGGAAAACGACTGCAACAGTGGAGACTAATGTTTTGACTATGAACTTCAGAAGATTAAGAGAAGATATTTCCATTTTTTCCTTCCTTGCAATATCTTACCATAAAATGTAAAGTCGATTGCTACATGAGCAGCCAATATTTGTTCAGATGACTTTCCTTAATTTATAGAAGCTTATGTTTTCTAATAACAAGATATTTGTTAAGTTTAAAGGTAAATCTACTCAGAAACTTGTTTTGAAATGTTTCCCATATGAAGTCATTTCTGTTCATATTTTAAGTGAGAAACACCAGGTGAGAATGGTGTAGGAGCCCCAATTTTTCTATGTCAGTGCAGAAAGTGGTTTTAACTAGTGCTTACATAAATTTAAACTAAGGCTGCACCAACCATGAGAGACAAGCAAACGTAAACAAGCCCTAGAAAAGTGATTTTTAAAAAGATGTTGCAACCCTCAATAGATTTGCACTGCTAAATTGAAATTTTGCCTGTGGCAGGTACACAGGCACACCCACAGTGGCTGTTGATACTACAACTACAGCTACTCCACCAGCAAAGCCACAGAAAGACAAGCTTCAGCAGAGGTCACATGAGCCCATCCAGAATCCCAGACACTCACCTCAATGACAACCCACTGCTCAAGCTCCCAAAACCAAAAGCTCATTTGGACATCCCTTACGCCTTTCAATAGTACCTCTAACCACAGTGTACCATGCTCACATGGAGTATAGGATGAAACACTTAAAAAGCCTTCTGTTTTCTCCTTTGCTTTCTGTACTATTCCTTCCCTTACTGCACATTCACAAAGTTTTGGCTGAACTGCTGCATTACATGAGGCGAGCTGCAATTCAGAAATAATCATCTGACTCCAGAACGCTGACTATAACTTTTCCAAACCACAGTGTAAATTAAACAGAATAAGTAGGGATTCTTTCGGATCCTCAGAAAAGTTTCTCTCTGTAGAATCTGACAATGCAGTGGGACAGAGCTCGCCTCACCTCTATGCCGCCAGCCCACGAGGCCACTTCCAACAAATAAGGTGTCTGTGCACCTCTAGCAGCAGATTTTTTTGCTTGTGTGTTTCTGTGTATGTAAGCTTACCTCAGGTAAAATTCCCACAGCTCTCTGAGACCAATTTCTTTAAACATACTCTACAGTGAGGACAAATTCCCTGACTTCAATTTCTATAGAATATTTCATTGCAGAATTACAACCAACTACTCTGTTTCATTTCCAACACTTCAATCATGCAAATTAAGACTTATTGAGAGCTAATTAAGTTGAATAAATATGTATTGAAGGCAAGGTGTTATCTCATTTTTTTTTAAATCCATCAAACATTCTCACTGAATTAATGCAAGTGGTTCCACCAGTATGAGAGTGGAAGGATTCTTTAAAAACTACCTAAATTTTGCTTTGAAATCTAATCACACTTTAAAAACCCAAGTACTAATAAGCACATTTATAACCACCCATATTTCCCTGGTTTCTGTAAATAAACTATGGTGAAGTAATTAAACTTTATATAATAATACACTCATGAGATAATATTTAGAACCATATTCACTTTTGGATGCCAATACAGGACAGGTATTGACAAAGTGCTGCTAGTTTGGCAGAGGGTGATCAAGAGGGCTAAGACCAGGAGCACCTGGCCTACAATGCAAGGCTGAGTGAGCCGGGAATCGTTCAGCCTGAAGAGGAGACACCTTCAGTAGGATCTCACAGCTGCCCACCAGTACCCTTGAGGTGATTACTGAGATGAGAGAGCCAGGGTCCTCAACATGGTGAGTGATAACAGGACAAGACACAACAGGAACCAAAACAAACCAGATTCCGCTTGATTTAGGAAAAAAAAAAAATTGCCTACTTGCAACATAAGGGCAGCCAGGCAGTGAAAACAGGGCCCAAGGAGGTTGCCATCCTGAGTGGATTTTAAGATTCAATTGAACAAAGCCTTAAGCAAATGGGTCTGGTCCTGCTTTGAGCAAGGGCTGGAATGAGTGACCAAGTTGGAAGGGACTTCAGGTGATCTTCAGACAACAGACAAGATTAAGTTCTCATTTAAAAATATCCATTAAATGAGGATACACCCATAAAGAAGTGGACCCCTCTATACCAAAAGAGCAAACAAGTTTTTAAAAACATTTAAAATGAATGTGAAATATTTCCTTTTATAATATTATTCCTTTCTCTGTCAAATTGTAGAAGCAGCTTCTGGCAACCTCCCAAAGTAACATTGCCATGAACAATTAAAAACTAAACTCCATCATAGTCTTTATATAGCTACAGTTTTCTCATTATCACAGAGCAGCAGTAGTTCTTCCACACAGGGAAAAGGCTTGCGAGTAGTTTTCCATTGCAAACACATTTTATTCCCCACTATCACCCACAAGCACTTCTGTACTTGCGCAAACACTGAAAACCATACAAACCTCATGCTTGTCTGCAGCTGAACAGAAGTACAATTACTCTGGATATTTAAAACAAATCAGACAACTTTGTTTATGATGTTCTGCAGTTACAAACAGTTCCAACATTCTTCCCTGAATCTAGAACAGCAAGGAGTCATAGTGATTTTACTGGATTTAACTTGAACTAATAAACAAAGCTTTGTTAAAGTTACCAGAACCTAATATAGTAACACTACCAAGAAATGCAGGCTCCAATGATCTTAAAATAACAATTAAACTATTTGGGACTTGTATTTTCATTAAAGAAGATATTCATACTTATGCTTCCTAGGATTCATGGGAATGGAGACACAACAACATTTTAAAGGGTAAGCCCTGAACGCCAAGTTTTGTGAAGTCAATTCAAGGATCCTATCTGCTCTTTAGGAATAAATGCTGACAGATACAAGCACATAACCACACAGAAAACCTAACTGGACTTTAAAATGTGTAAATAAGCTTTTGAAGGTTAAGAAATCTGAAATGACCAGCTACTCTTCCCTTAAGGTTCTTCATAGCCAACAGGTTAGGGTATGTGTGCAGTGCAGCTTATAAACCATGTTTAGATTAACAACAGCCTGGTGAAATTAGTTCCCATTGTTTATGATCCAGGGACAAATAAGCTTTAGCTCATCTGACATTTTGCTGGTCCTTTTAAAGTTTCATCTTCATATTAGGATTACACCAATCTTTATAAAGATTGGCTTGTGCCCAAACACAACCAACCTGCAACTGCCAAGAGATTACTACAACAAATATCTGAGATCAAGTAGACTGCATGTTGGAGTCAACATGGATTGCTACATCATAGAATCTCCTGTTTCTTCTTTACCATCACAGTTACAGGGTGTAAAATCCTTCCAAGTGTAACCTCTTAGTAATGGAGTCTGCAGCTCTTACCCTTCAAGTTGCTCCTCATGATTTTACCAATCTGACTGGATATGAGTGGGTCCTCTCCTCTAATATCTGTATCATATTTCCTACTTGCATGTACTTACTAAATCTACGTTTTCCAGAGAAATCATATAAACTTTCAAGGCTTCAAAACTCTTCTCATTTCATGCCGTAACTAGAACACAAAGCACACTAGCAGCACAAACTTCAATGGGATTCTGCGCATGTAGAACACATACTAGTACTTTCACCTCTGCGCTAACATTCCATAGTCAGTGAATCAAATTCATTAGTAATGCATTATAAAAAATTCCTGTATCCTACAAAAAAAGTATCCCTTATACAAAAATTGCAACCAAGAGCTACCCATTTGCCACACACCAGTTAGCCACTAGGCTTCCTGTCTCTAAGAAAAACAGACTCCAGAATCCCTCAGGTTGTCAGTTTTGCATGACTGTGAACAGCAAGCTGTACAACTCAACACGAGTTGTTTGCAAAGAATCATAAATGCTTCCTCTCATTGAAAAAGCACTCTTGTTCCCTGATGTGCCACGTATTTGAGAGGGCAAGTCATTGTCCCCAAAAGACTCTATACAAACAAGCACAAACAGAAAACTTCACAACAGTCAAGTGAGTACTAATTCAGCAAACAAATTACAAGTGTGCCACTTGCCTGGCCACTCCTATTTTACAGGGTCACTATACCAGGTAAGTTTTGAAGGTATCAGAAGGAAGACCCTTGAACTAACAAAAAATAATGCCCTGGCAATGAAGTTTTACAAATCATAGCAAGTAGCAACAGCCTGGCAGAAAGTTTGGCAAATATTTTCTCAGCATCACCAGACCCTATGTACTTCTGTGAATATGTTTCTTTAAAAAAGGAATTACAAGCTTTCTCAGAGAAAGGATACAGTAGGATGCGTGACATTGTGGACATTAAGTAACTTATCTGCTGATGGACTCTGATCTGTTAGTTAGATATTTCTCTTGCTTCATATCACAGTAATAAGGAAGAGCAGCACCCACCTCAGAGGTAATAAATATAACTATTTGCTAAGACTTGTTTTCTAGCTATTGCCAGAGTTCTATTCCTTGTAACATGCTAACAATTATTTCTGCCCACTTATACTTGCTTATTGCTTCTCCTGTATTTGTTTTATGCGTAATATCTTTCTTGCCGTGATCATATTTTTTCCTGACTTTTCTTAATATTTACTCTGGTAAGTGAATTCTAAAGCGGAAGCTCAAATCATGTGATTGGATCAAAGACAGTAATAGCTTTCCCTCCTTGCATGTATCCCTGTACAGCCTGTAGCTGTTAAATTTAGCTAGATTAGGTGGCATGACAGAAGTGAGTGGGGTTGTTTTAGGAATCATTTTTCACATTACTTCTAGAATCAACTTTACATCTGTAGGAAACCTATGCCTGAAGGCTGATCTGCGGCTTTCTAAACCCACCCAGCCTATTTTCTCTACTCTGCATCCCCTGAAGGGAATACATACCTCCCACATTGTCAAAAGCTGATGCGGTTGACAGGAAAGCCTATGGGATAGCAAATACAGCTTCAAAGTTTTCTATTAAGAAAGCCTTCAGTTGCTCTCTGCTCATTCTTCTTGAAAGATATCCCCTTAGGCCACTGTAGTTCCATTGCTAAAGATTTAACTGATGATTCCACAAGAGAAATGAAAATTGTATCTGTTATATAATGATATACTGTATTAAAAAATGACACTGTAATAGTTAAAATGACATCCTCTATTCAGGCCTTTCCCCAGCTTTCCTTTTAGAACATGTTCAAGTGATGCGTCAGACCCATCCTCCTTCATCTGCATCATTTTCTTTCACTACATGAATTGCTTCTCTGAATAGATATAGCACCATGGAGAAAGTATCATTCTGAGTTTGTAACTGTTTAAAAATAACTAAATTGAGGACTATGATGAAGTCATTGACAAACCATTCTTTGCTTTGATCCCTAAGAAAGGCGAGGCTGGGACTTCCCTGCCAAAGCCTTTCAGGGAACAGCATCGTACTTTGGTGTGTGCTCTTCCTAAAGTAACAGGCAGGTGATTTGCTGGACGCAGAAAGTTTGATACTTCTGTACGCCACATCCACATATGCACGTTAGGCATTAATGGGTCCAGCCACACCACACCAAGTCTCTGGCGCACAGCCTTTCCATTCACTGTGTGCAACAACCCAGCTAAGAGGTGGTGCACCAACTACTTAGATTTTGTTGAACCTCCCCATCCCTCATCTTACACAAAAGTGTAACCCAGTCTGCTTGAAAACACTTACTTTTGTTTTATCTTGCTCAGAAGCTTCCAGGTTTAATAAGTCATTTCAGTTGTAGAAACCATAGATGCCCACTTCAGTGTGAGACGAGAGGATAACAGTGTGTTCATTCCTTCAGCTTTCCAATGACATTATGTGCTGTAGCTGGCCCCGACAGAAATGGAACAGGTAGGAAGACATTGTTAGCACCGCTAGAATATTTCAATTGACAGTATTTTTAAAAAACTTCAGAATGGAAACAAAGCCCCAAAATAGTTACTACTGAAAACATTCTGGAGAAAGGAAACAAGCTACTATTTCTTTTTACGTTGCATCAGGAGGTTTGGCATCAAGTAGTTGGGATTGAGAACTGTCTCTCCTAAAAGTTTAAGATAGGGCTTTGAAATGTTTCCACGATGTAAATCTTATGCAGACTTTCAAACCCACTTATGTTCCCCATACATGTTTGGGCCTCTTTCTGCAAACAGATAAATACTTCCTCTCTCATCCCTTCCCAAAGAATACTGCCATTTATTAGGTTTTATTGCCCCCAATATATTTAGGAACGATTTTCATATGAAAGCTGTCCTGTAACTTTCTGAAGTCAGAGGAAAAAGGCCATGAAACAGAACTTGTTTTTACCCGGTTCAAGTTCTTAGGAAAATTAGTGTATTGTCTCATTTAAAAGAACATACACAATATTAAGTATTTACAGTTAATTTCTCCTTAATCAGTCTTGCATTCTAAATTAAATATTGCTAGTTAATGCCATATCTCTATTTATCAGGAATACTAGAGTTTGCTCAATCTGAATGATGCTACAAGCCTCTCTCTCCAACCATCCTGTCTTCAACAAACAGCGCAAGAGATGAACATTCATTTTATTGAAAACATCTCTAGATCTCATCTCTTGGGACATTTGTCAGACAATAAAACTACATACAGCTCAAACTTTCTGTGTTTTAAGATTCACACTTACCAGCTTTGTTAATAGTCGTGTAGCCTAACTTTTCTTAACCACTTAAACCACAAATTAACATTAAAAAGAAAACTATAGCAGTAAAGAGGTTCTGATTTTGCACATTACTCATCCTTTACCATGAGATATCTTCCCTTCAAATGTGGTTAATTATAAACAAATACATGACTAATAGCCAGCAACAAGCACAATACTGCCCCAAACCAGGTATTATGGGGCAGAGCCAGGGTATTTTCTAAACAAAGGTAGTTTTGATTAGTACTTATCCTGACAAGACAACCTACAGGCCAACTGCAAAGCACTTAATATCTACACAATTCTAAACCTGAATTTACCTATGCTTTCTACAGTACCAAGAAAGGTGGTCTTTCTGTAAAAATAAAAAAAGCTAACACTGTTCTTATCCTCTTAATATGTGTACATCTGAAATGAAACTGTAAAACCAAACCAACCAAGCCAAAAATACCAATCGCACACAGTGGAAATTATGTATTTGACTGCCACAGCACAGAGACCAGCAAGCAGAAAGCGTCTGTCTTGTTGAAGAGTCATTTCTTGCTTTAAATCAACTAAAGTTGTTTGCTCCAAAAGGGAAGGTTTCAGCTTTTCAGCTGCGAACACTGTAAAGAGTCACACGGCTCAGAACAACATTTAAGGCAATCATGAATTAATACTACAGTGCTTCAAAAGTTTGGAAGCGAATTCAGAGCGTTCGGGATGTGCTCATGGCACACGAGAGAACTTCTATTTACAGGGAAGGTAACAACCGGGGTTCAAAGGTGCCTTCCCGAGCCGTGACGCCGCGGGCCGCGTTCGGGGCAGCTCGGGGCCCTCAGAGGCCGTCCCCGGGGAGGCGAACGGGCCCGCGGGCCGCGCCCCGAGGGCAAGGGGCCGGGCCGGAGGGCAGGCCCGGGCCGGCAACAGCCTCCGCCAGGGCATGGCGCGGGGTAGGGGGACCGGGCTCCGCGGCACGGGGAAGGGTTGGGGATGCGCGGGCAGGGTCGGAGCCCGGTGGGGTGGCCCCGCGGACACTCACCGCGACGAGGCGGCCACCGCTGTCCCGAGCGCAGCGCCCGGCGCTCCCCGCCTCGCTCGGTCACGTGACCGCCCGCCGCCCGCCTTGGCTCCTCACGTGACTGCCCGACGCCCGCCTCGAATGATCACGTGACTACCCGAGGCACGCCTTGTCCCTGCTGGGGGCCGGGATCCGTGCCCCGGGGCCTGCCGGGAGTGGTAGTCCGCAAGGGCGCGATGCCTGCCGGGAACCGTAGTGCCGCGGTGCCTGCCGGGAGTTGTAGTCCTGGGCGGGGGAGGAAGAAAGAGGGAGGCTGGGAGTTGAGGGGGCCCCGGCGCTGTACTTAGCGGAGCCCTACTGAATGAAGCACCGGGCAAGGGGGAGGGGAAGGGAACGGAGAAAACACGGGACGGCAGAGCTGATCCATCCGTGGCCTGTTAGCGGCCAGAGGCATCCTGGCAGCTCAGGCCTGCTGGATGCTCCCAGTCTGCAAAGGGAAACGGAGGAGTGGAATAACCGGCGATGTAGATGCCAAAAGGATTAACTCATTTAAGGCTAAAAAGAAATAAACTCTTCACAGAGTGGCCTGTTGTCACCTTACAAAGGATGGGTAGATGAGGTGCTGGGGGACATGGTTTAGTGTTTGATAGGAATGGTTGGACTTGATGATGCTGTGGGTCTTTTCCAACCTGGTAATTTGGTGATTCTTTGATTCCGTGATGCGGAGGTGTGGATTCAGCACCTTGGCTGCATGGTGCCCTGTGCTCTCAGGAAAGGGGGATTTGTGATATTAGAGAACTTTTTTGATGTTATACAACATATTTTGGAGTTGCAGAACAACTCTATCCAGTTCCTTTGGTGGTGTGACTGGCCCAAATTTCTTCCCCGTCAGCAGAGGGACAGGTGCATTGCCGTGCTCTCAGGACTGGGCACCACAGAAGAGCTGCTCCAAGTTAAAAATAAAGAAAATAATATAAACCAAAAGTAACATTAGGCTCTTTCGTGATTCCATCTGATAAGTGGCTTCATATTTGTTTCAAGCCAGATCTCACAGTTCCACAGTGTTTGCCTCACAGTAGCACGGTGCTGTCACTGTCTCCTTTAGGGCCAACAACCATCCCTCCTCTTTTCCATATCTTTATGAAAACGTCCTGCTCCAGTTTAATTTTGACAGACATTTGTTGTCTCTGAACAAAGAGTTAAACCCTTTGAAGAGCTGACTCTGAGCTAAAGGCACTTCGAGATGAACCACGCACTTACGCTAGACAAGGTGTGCTTTCAGAAGGAGCCACAAGTTAATAATTTTAAATTATTAATTTTATTCATTGCTTTTAGAGGTCTCCTTTACCGTCAACAATTTACGTCTGAAATCCCCAAAACTTCAGAAAATCAAATGCAAAGAACCACGAAGGAATTGGGCTGGAGCCTCCCATGCTGGAAGAATTGTTTCTGGAGCAATTTTTAATTTTATTTTTTATTTACAATAAGCATGGAACTGCGTGTTTTACATTAATAAGCAGCACAATCAAGCAGTGAGCAAAAGGAGATACTTCATGCAGGCAATCTTGTCTGATGTCTTATGGTATGTGGCCTTTGCTTCTGTCATCATCCTTTCAGTAAAAACTAGCTAGGAAGTTCACCGGTGTAATTTTGAAGTCTTGCTTTGATTGATTCCAGGGTAGTATTTTCCACTGTAAATCATAAATGGATATATCAGTTTATATATATATGCATTTATATGTATAGGTATATGTATATTAGTTTATATATNGCTGCCAGTCTGCAAAGGGAAATGGAGGAGTGAAATAACTGGCGATGTAGATGCCAAAAGGATTAACTCATTTAAGGCTAAAAAGAAATAAACTCTTCACAGAGTGGCCTGTTGTCACCTTACAAAGGATGGGTAGATGAGGTGCTGGGGGACATGGTTTAGTGTTTGATAGGAATGGTTGGACTTGATGATGCTGTGGGTCTTTTCCAACCTGGTGATTTGGTGATTCTTTGATTCCATGATGTGGAGGTGTGGATTCAGCACCTTGGCTGCATGGTGCCCTGTGCTCTTAGGAAAGGGGGATTTGTGATATTAGAGAACTTTTTTGATGTTATACAACATATTTTGGAGTTGCAGAACAACTCTATCCTTTGGTGGTGTGACTGGCCCAAATTTCTTCCCTGTCAGCAGAGGGACAAGTGCATTGCCGTGCTCTCAGGACTGGGCACCACAGAAGAGCTGCTCCAAGTTAAAAATAAAGAAAATAATATAAACCAAAAGTAACATTAGGCTCTTTCGTGATTCCATCTGATAAGTGGCTTCATATTTGTTTCAAGCCAGATCTCACAGTTCCACAGTGTTTGCCTCACAGTAGCACGGTGCTGTCACTGTCTCCTTTAGGGCCAACAACCATCCCTCCTCTTTTCCATATCTTTATGAAAACATCCTGCTCCAGTTTAAATTTGACAGACATTTGTTGTCTCTGAACAAAGAGTTAAACCCTTTGAAGAGCTGACTCTGAGCTAAAGGCACTTCGAGATGAACCACGCACTTACGCTAGACAAGGTGTGCTTTCAGAAGGAGCCACAAGTTAATAATTTTAAATTATTAATTTTATTCATTGCTTTTAGAGGTCTCCTTTACCGTCAACAATTTACGTCTGAAATCCCCAAAACTTCAGAAAATCAAATGCAAAGAACTACGAAGGAATTGGGCTGGAGCCTCCCATGCTGGAAGAATTGTTTCTGGAGAAATTTTTAATTTTATTTTTTATTTACAATAAGCATGGAACTGCGTGTTTTACATTAATAAGCAGCACAATCAAGCAGTGAGCAAAAGGAGATACTTCATGCAGGCAATCTTGTCTGATGTCTTATGGTATGTGGCCTTTGCTTCTGTCATCATCCTTTCAGTAAAAACTAGCTAGGAAGTTCACCGGTGTAATTTTGAAGTCTTGCTTTGATTGATTCCAGGGTAGTATTTTCCACTGTAAATCATAAATGGATATATCAGTTTATATATATATGCATTTATATGTATAGGTATATGTATATTAGTTTATATATCTGTGTGTGTATACACAAGGAGGATCCTTCTTATGTGATCATTCATTCAAGGTTTCATTCAAATCACATTTTATACCTTTTCTCTGACATCATGAAAACTAGACAGATTTGCAGTTTGTCATATTCATTTCTGACACTTCATGGCTTGGATCACTAGTATGAGTGCTCTCCACAAATGTTCTCACGAGTTTCTTTCCATTGTTTTTGTTGTAGATCTTTTCCAACTTGTCTCATTCCCCTTGCATTTCTTTACAAAGTTCAAATAGCCACTTGCTCATATGGCCTTCAATGACTGCAACTATTATTCCACCCTCATCTGTCAAGTGAAATAATACTCTCTATGCTTGTTTGGTGCCTCTGTCCTCTCTATTTTTTTCCTCTTACATTTCTAACACACCAACTGGCAAATTTCTGAGAGGCTTTTACTTATATGCCTTCCAGCTTCTGGTAGGTAGTAACCAGGCCCTTCCCCTTGGATGGCTCCTCTAGTCACTCAATGTTTTATCCCCAAGTAAAGTGTAGTATAACCACAGTTGAAACAAAAATTTCCACTCATATTATTCACAACTATACTCTTCACTGCAGATTTGCATGCTTTCCTAACTAAACTCTTGGCTTGTGTCTCTATTACCTTCTTACACCTCTTCAGTGGGACTTCAACTTCTGCTGCAAGTAGTGACAAGCACCCTGTGAGTCCCTCACCTGCACGGTCAAATGCTAAAAGATGATGTGAACTGGAAGAAATGCACATTGAGTCACCTGATTGATGATCTACCTGATGGCTATTTGGGTCTGCAAGAGCATATGTTATTAGAGTTCTGTGTATGAGTGGGGTTCTGGGATGTTTGGGCTGCTTCTATATTTCTGAGCCTGGCCTTCGTGTTGTTTTTTTTTTTGTATTGCAGCATATGGTGCCTGGGTTGTAATCAGCCCAGACACCACACAAATACTCCAGCCTCCAATCCCTGGACCATCTGGATAAAAATGGGTTAATTGACAACCCTAATGTCATTTTAAGCTCAGTGTAGTTAAAATAGTGTCAAATCTTCTCCCACACGTACTCTCTGCTTCATCTATTTTTCTCTTATCTGCCTGTGTGTAATCATCTTTGACTCAGACCTTTCCTTAGCCCTTTATGTTCAGGCTATATCTAAATCTGTCCATATAGCCAAAACTCCCGTCTTCTCAAATCTCAATTACTGCCACACGCTTTCCTCTGGCCTTGGAAAATATAACCTTCTCTTGCTTATAGTTATTGGAAATGCTGCTACAAAGACCATTTTTTCTTAGTCTGTCATTTTTACTGTGTTATTCCTCTTTTTTCATCCCTGTGCTGGCTCAGCCTACTCTATCATGTTGATCCTTACCTATGTGTCTTTGCTTTGAAAGGCCTTGGTAGCCTGCCTTCACCTTACTTGCCATTTCCATTCACTGCTGAGATCTAACTGCAGCTCCAGTCAGCTCACAACACCAGTTTTCACAGCCCACTTGTAATATGTTTAAACAGCTTCTTTTGTGCATTATTTGGATACTTTTTATTTTATTTTATTTTATTTTATTTCTAAGGATCCTATCAACAGCAAAAAGATGTTGATAATTTTTCTTCAAAATTCTCCTCCAAAGTTTTCTTTTAAATACTGTTTAGAATACAGTGTCACATTTCTTTGTGCTTCCTCACCTGCCTGTATTTCCTCACTTCTCTCATTTGATACTTTATAAAGCTCTTAGGGCAGGATCATCCTTTGTGTTGATCCTGATCCATAACATCATGGTGTAGCACTATGGTAATGCAACTAATAGGCACATATGTGGAACTGAGATATCAAGGAGAACTTAGATATTATAAGATTTCTGACAACAAAGTGCAGTTTGGGAGCATAACCATATCTGATAATAATATTTACTTGTTTTCCTGCCATTCTGGAGAGTAGGAGGGGGGTCAAAATTAAGCAGAGGTGGGGATTCTACATCTTTAAATCAAGTGCATAGGTGGAGCTAAAGATGATCTATTTCCATTTACCTCACAACAATTTTTATTCACTTATAGTTGCTGTTGTGACAGATAAAATGGAAAAAGACCATGTAGTATTAAATGCATCATTCATACACAGATATGTCATAGGCATATTTGACTAACATAGGCATGTTCACATGTACTTTGTTTTTCCTTTTATGGGTTAGATATTAGAAAATCAGTGATTCTTTTGCTTTTCTAGCACTGTCACTTACATCCTTTATTTCCTGTTACTGTCCTTTGTTTGCTAACTGGATGTTTATTTTTGTCTGTGATAAATAAAGCCTGCCAGATTTAATTATTTTAAGCTGTACTTTAAGACCTCTTTAACCTATTTCTATCTAGCATTTCCCTCAATTAGCCTAATCATTTCTTTATCAAGTAACATGTCACTAAATAAAACACCTATAGCACCCTAAAATAAATATCTATCCGTTGCTGCTTGACTCACAATGGCAATAAGGTGAGTTATATAAGAGCCTCGTTGTATTTCTGGATCCTGCGACTCCCAGGGGCTGGAAATAGCAATTGTATTTTTGGGAACCATTTTCAGAAACACTGACTGAAGGTACATGCTGGTTATTGTGAAATCAGGCAGAGGCTAGCTTTCAGGTTGTGCATGCATAGTACAAAACCTGACACATGGCAACTGAAGCATACATATACATACATGTCTACACGCACACATTAATATGCAGTCTGACACAAAAACCCAAGACTAACCCTGTAGCCTAGGAAGCAAGAGTGGGAGGGAAGAGGCAAAGAGATGGTTATAGAACATGATCTAACCTGTCATTGTGAGACAAGGCTCAACCCATTCGCCTCACTCAGTACAAGTGGATGCACACTCCTATATAGAAGTTTTCTTACCTTTGGTTGGAAAATGTCAGTGTGCCAGGTGAACAGTGAGTTATTGTCAAGTGCCTTGTGAAACTGAAGGAATCCACAACAGAAACTTTTCAATTATTGACTGAAGCTGCTGGTGAAGAGACCACAAAGGTCAAGTTGGTGCTCAAAGGAACCAATTTATTGTTGGTAGAAGATGTGAAAGCAAAAGTGGTGGAGATCCTCAACAGCCTTTCAGAAAACAATCTGCAGAATTGCTTTGAACATCGGCAGCACTGCATGCAGCTGTGTGTTAACTCAGAAGAATGATTTTGAAGGTGATCATAGTTGATTTTCTTAATTTGCTAAATAAAAGGGTTACTGGCATGGTGTTGCTTTTGTTGTGTTGGACCTCGTGTGTGTGTGTATATATATATGCACACACACACATCTGCTGCGACTGGTAGACAGATACCTCCTATTAGATTGCAATTCTTTGTCTTCAAAGACAAAGAAAATTAATACCAAGTACTTGCTGATTCTATATTTAGGTAGGAAAAAACCCCATTTTTTGTTCTGTGCAAATATTAGAAGCAGTTAATATATGTTTTATTTGAGAAAAAGCTGCATTTGCAGGAAGGCAAACTAATACTCACATATATCATACTTAATTTGCATAGTAAGTAAAATATTTTAAGAGAATTGGAATGAATTTGGGATGAAAAGAACTGAACAAAAGGAAGTTAGCAATATCCACTGAATTACCAGAACCATTAGTGGAATTAGTTTTAGTACAGTCAGAAAAAAGCCTCATATTAAAAGAAATAAAAGAAAAGCCTCTTAAATTAAATAGCACACAAAGGAATAAGCTTCTAGTACACTTAAATGGGAATTGCAATAGAAAGTTACCTGTTAAATGTGTAAATATAGCTCATAAATCAGAAGGACCTTTTAGACTAATACCTGTTAAGTGCTTAGCTTTTGCTTTGTGCTCTGAAGTTCTCCAAAGGGCAGAGGTTTCATTCAAATCCCAGAAGAACTCTAGTAGCACAGGACAGCTAAGACTACAGCAGTGAAGTGGTTAAAGTTAAAATACCTTGTAAAAACATAGCATGTTGGCATCAAAAAGTTTTCTCAGCATAAAAAACTGTGTAGAAATGGTCTTTCAGCAACCTCCTTCTATTGTCAAGGTCCACACATGTACAACTTAAGCTATAGTGATATCTGATTCACTTAAAATTCAGCATGTAAGAGTTATTGTAAGCATTACTTTAAATATGCCAATAAGCACAACAGAGGTAGGCTGTCAGAACAGAGTAATAAACGCTCTATTCAGAAATACTGTTTTGTGCTACAAAATAGCAGATAGGCCAGGAAGGGAAGTATTTTCACCAGCATTTACTACTCACAGTGGAATATTTGTGCATTTTGGAAATACAGCACAGCTCCTCTCAGCTGTCATCCCCCAGTGAAGAGGAGTTAGCTTTAAAAAGAAGCTCCAGGATGCAGATTGTGGTTGCTGTATGGTGGAGAGTCCTGAGGTCACAGGATCAGCAGAGAGAGCCTGCAGGAAGATCAGCACTGTGAAAGCCCTTTCTCTTTCACTTCAGGAGTGTGCATCTTTTTAGATCAGGACATATTTTTGCTCAATTTCCATAATAGTATTTGCTATCATGTTGTCAACAGAAGTGACCACGTCTGCAGGAAAGGCAGTCAATGAGCTGGCAAGCTGTTCCTGGCACCTCTAACCACCACAGCTTTACTGATTTTTCTCTAAAGCCTGGTTGATCCATTAATTTAGAAGAAATCCTGCACTATCAGGTGCTGGTGATGAACTTCAGATTTGATTTAAGCCTGTGTCAGCTGAGGTTGCCAGTGCATGGCTAGGAGAATTGAGAATATAGTTTCTTTTGGGTTCTCCAAAACTCATGCTTTATTGATTTTTGTTTAATTTAATTTCCTCTGACTGTATATGGATATAATCTTGTTATTCTAAAGTGTTATTCTTTACTACAACAACAACAACAACAACCACCCCACCATCATAGTTGGTTTTCCTATGTATGTTATGGTGGGAAGAAGAGAAACTGGCTTTTTCTTTCTTTTCTTTTTTTCTATTTTCTTTCAGATTGTTAGAGAAAATTGCCATTTATTGCCAGAATTAAAAACAACTGGCATTCATAGTGTTAACAGGAATCTCCATTGCAGTGAGCAATGAAGACTTTTCTCTTAACTCCTGTGGGACCAAGGAACATTCCTGTGGGACTGAAAGAGCCACGCTGCTGTGGCTCAGCTAGCCTGGCTTATCTTTGCACTCTGGTGAGCAGGAGAAAATAATTTTATTATGAAGCAGAATTTCTTTAGTTGATCTAATGAGTGAAACAAAACCCCTCTCGGCTCTGCAAAATCACTGAGACAAGTGGGTTTTTTGGAAGCCCTGAGTGTTACATCAGATGCTGATACAGGTTTCTTCAGACAATTAGCAAAGCTCTAAGCAGCCACCTGAAAGAAATAATGGCTTTTATTGGAGCTAATGCTGTCCCTTCTTCCATGAAGCTTCTTGTGAATAATTCTTGCTGCAAAAATTGTACATGATTTCTTTTCATTTATATTTTAATGCAATTTATTATACAACAGCGACCTCCATTCAGGGTTCAGAAGATCAGAGTACTTACAGTAATCTTCACAGCACTTTGTATCTCCAGCTACAGCTTACATTCACAGCATGAAAAGAATAAGAAGTTAATGTACCAAATCAGAATGTCTCTGTGTGGCAGTGTTAATCTTGGTGTTGAGTTATTATTTATTAGTAGTATAATGGTGGTGTCTTGAGACTGGAGCCTCATTGTGTTGGGCATTGCATAAAATACACAAAGAATATATTTACTCTCTAGAATAGATCACAGTTTAAGTTTGAGGATGATTTGAGGATGTGGACAAGAGGTACTACAGCTATCATTACAGTCACAGCCAGAGGCAAAACTCTTTTCATGCTTATTGTGGATCTTGACACCAGGAATAAAATTACCTACTGACAGACAATTAAAATGAAAACATTATTCTGGGATCAGACCTCAAGGTACAAGAAGATGAAAAGAGCCTCCCTGTCTGATTTCATGCCAGGCCAAGCACGGTTGCAGATGGTGTCTTGCTACACTCTTGGGTACATTAACCATCCATAAGAAGCTCAAGATGTGTCAGGCGTTTGAGTTTCTAAGCCTGTCAATCATGGAGATGTCTGCATGATGAAACAGTGGGTAAAATGGTAAAGCAGTTACATATTCCCTTGAGTCAGAATGTGCTGGAAAAGCATGCACCTGTGATGGTAAATCTACGCATGGCCTAGCATGTTAGCCTTTGGTATAACAGCTGGACATACGAACATGTTTTCTGGATTGCACACTGATAGCCATTCCAGGATGCAATCACCTCTTTTTTTTTTTTTTTTTTTGATACCTGTAGGAAATAATGTTTGGCTCCTTACTGTTGGATGCTGTATTCATATCACAACCCACTTCTCTGAGTGGCTGCAAGAAACTACAAATGCTCTACACAAATTGTGAGACACTAACAAAACTTTCATTTTCCAGGTAGGTTCAGAGCTTGGCCTGAAATTCATTGGCATGAAAACTCTTTCCCTTTTCAGCAAGGGATCGGGCTCTCAGTCACTCAAGCAGCAAAACTCAGCCTGTTGCAGCCAAGAATTTACAAGTATTTAGTTTAAATTTTTCTTTAGATACTCAGTCATCCGCTGCAGGCAGCGGCAACTGCTGCTTTTGGCCTGAAAAGGCCAGCTGTAGGCTAATCTGCTTTGTGTGACCTGTGCTATGTGGGGAGTGGGTGCTGCAAGAGGCTGCTGCAGTACCAGGAGGCTCTTTGATCTGGTTGACGCAGTAAAGCAAAGACATGGGACTAATAATAATACTTGGCACCTTTACAGTCCTAGCTGCTCAAAGCACTTGATCAGTGTTAACCAATTACCCCTCGAACTATCTCTGTGGTAGAGGGACTATCTCAGTTTTACGGGTAGGTAAACTGAGGTGCAAAGCGTGGCTGTATCTAGCAGCCTCTGATTTTCAGTGACTAGCACACCACTGGGCTAGAACGCCTCCCCAGAGGAGGGAGGGAGGGGACCTGCAGGTAGGAAAGGAGTATCCCATAGCAAATCAGCTGTACAAACCCACCCAACCTCACTCCCAGCTCTCAACAGAGAGACATCATTACATTTCTGCATCCTGTGGCCTGAGGTGTACGTGCCGCATGATTTGGGGAAAGGCCGTCTCTTCGCTGAGTGGTCACTTGAGGCTGTAAGTGAATTCATACCCATAAAATCTGTCTCCAGACAATTTGTGCAGGCAATATTACATTCACAGCAGTCCCACTTTGGCAATGCAGCCACCACCAGTCTGGCACTCATCTGGTACCCGGCTACTTGGAGCAGCAACAGTCCCCCAGCCCACTCGAGAGGAGCTATGCTGCACTGAGGCTAAAACCAGGCTGCTCTTCATCTGACTGTCCCCCCACCATCCCCACTGTGAATGGGTACCTCCTACTTCTTCTGGAGATGGATCAGAACTCACATCTGACACTTTTGTCCTGCTCGATCCCCACAGGTCCTCTTTCCCCCATAATCACCCTGTCTGGGCGCTTGCTGTATTAATATTAGTAGTATACTAATAGATTATTTCAACCGCTGGTCATTAGCCAGAAATCTTAGTAGAGTAAAGACCTGTAGGTCTGAAGCAGAAGCAGGACTCTACCTGCTCTTCAAGATACACAAGTGGCACTTCCAAAAAGTTTGTTAGCAGGGATATTAGCCAAGAAGAGTGAACCACACATGCTCACTGTGAGCCCAGCCCCTCTAGCAGAGAGAGGAGTGCTGCGTCCCAGAGCTGGGAACAAGGGGTTGAATAAAGAAAAGAGCTTGTGCAGAGGGTAGGTGAAATCATGGGCTTCTCTCCCACTGTGTACATGCCAGGCTGCATGCTCTTTCCTGGCCAGGATGAGCCAACTGGCTCTTGAGGTTGGAAAATTAAGACACCAAGGGGTCTGACTCACGGTCCCATTTTGCCCACAACAGGCTGTGCAGAAAACAAGTGGGTTATCCTTCCAGATCTGTAAAACAAAGTCCAAACTTGTGCACAGTAACCCACTGGCTGTGAGACGTGGTTGCTGGTCCTGCTTAACTACACTTGAAATATCTTACTGGTGTCTGCCTGCCTCATTAGGCACTTAAATATCTTTGGGACTCGACTCTTGAGCCTTTTATGCCTCATGGTCCCCTGCTGCTAATGGACATCACCAACTATCCTGAAAGGGCATGAGAAAAAAAATATATATTTATTAAAGTTTGTGAGCCTCAAACAGGGGGTTAATGGGAATTGCTTAGGCAAACTGCATAGCCAGCTAATAGGTGAAAGAGAATAATAATTTATGGGCTGAGAAGAGGAAAGGAACACAGGTCCTGCTCTGCCAGGTAATTCTGTTTCCCTGGCTGCCATACAAAGCCAGCAGGGCTGACAAGGAGCAGTCTGTGAACTTGAAACAAAGCATGTTTCTGCAGCTGGATGGAGTCAAGCACAGCTCTGTATTAGCAAAGGAAAAAAAGAGATTTCAGAACGTTACAGCTTCAGGCTGGCTTCCCCTCAGGGAGTGAGAATAAGTCGGTCTCACCGCCTCCTGCCTCTACCCCAGGTCTTGTCTGTCCCAGCCATTCATCAGACACAGTGCAGCTCCAGGACATGAAACCCAGCAGGATCAGCATTTGGGTCCTTTTGCTTCTTGAATGGGATTAAGACAGCATCAGAACAATTAAAATATCCTTTTTTTCTGGATACAAATCAGATTTTGAGCTTAAAATGGCAGTTCTTTTGTTCGTCTCCAACCAAATTGTTTACATTGCAGTATCATAAACCTTGATAAGGACAAAACCAACGTGTTGCACAAAACCCCAGAATCTTCTCACTGTTTTCTGGCTCTGACATGTGTGAGATCAGCAGCAGGGTTCAGCTGTGCAGCAAAGGGCCCTCTGGGCTGTGGGGACAAATCATCCCTGTAGCTGCGGGTTGATTTATTTGACACATGGCCATGATGCAGCCCAGACCACTGTCATGCCAACCTTGAGAAAAAAGAATAAAAAAAAAAAAACCCACCCAACCATCTCTACTTCCTGAGCTCAGAAAGCAAAGAAATGGGGTTTCACATCCCCCACCATGCACACGGTCACAATGCTTGGCTCCGCGGAGGGCACACAGCCCAACACAGACAGCCCAACGCCAACACGCACAGCCCAGCACACACACTGCAAACCCTTGTTAGGCAAGTGCCTGCCTCGGGCAGGGCAAGGATGAAAGCCGAGTCCCAGACCTGCAGCGTAACGGGAAATGGATTAAGTTGTCTATAGAACAGCACTTTTATTTTTTTTCTTTTTAGCACAGTGCTACAAAACTGTCGAATGAGAGGGAGCGAGCAAAGAAAATGGCTGTGATTAACTACAGCTCTACTGGTTTTAGCCTGGCAGCTTTAATAAGGCGCCTTTCCATGGTTTCATGCAGGATTGTACACAGGAGGCCTCTTGACCAGCCAGAGTCTTAAGTTCTCAGTAACTTCTGCAGCTGCCAACCAGTACTTGTGTTTTAGCTTGCCCAGGAGAGCTCCTTATTGGTATTTAAAACACCTCACTTTCTTCCAGTCTGTTCTTTTTAAAAAAGATTTGCTAGATATACAGCAGGGAATAGGAGGTGAAACAGGCATTAATTTGGCATTAAGCACCAAAACCTGAGCTCAGCCTGAATTAATGTCTAGGCAGATGTGCCAGGGCCAAGTGTTCCCCCAGGATCATGTGTCACCTGCCCTTCAGTGCAGAAATGTGGCAGGAGCAGAGGCAGAGCTGGCACAGCAGCCAGTCACTTGCCCTCAACGTCTTTCCTCGTCCTTGCCTGCCCTGCAGCCAGGTGCCAGCACGAAGCTGATCCTCTCCTGGGACCAACCTGCACATCTGTGGTGTCTCTCCTGCAGCACAGGACCATCAGGGCAGGACCACGAGGCAAGTGCCAGCCTCTCGCCAGGTGCTTGCTGCTGCTGCCAGACCGGTGTAAATCAGGGGTTACCCTGCTGCAGGCAGTGGAATAGCTCCTGATTTACAACATCCTACACAAGAGGAGAACTTGACCTTACACTTCAACATCAGTGCAGCTTCCTTTGTTGAAAGCTTCTTAAGCAAGACATGTAATCAATCCTGGAGAGCCACCGAGCAGCAGAGCTCTGGTTCTGCATAAGTCAGGGCTACGCTTGCCAGGGAAACTGCCAGATCCGGGCTCCCATGACATCTATTCCTAGGTGCTCCCTGCATGCTTTCTGATAGGAATGAGGGTGTTTTTCTGTTCTGCTCTTGTCAAAAAAGGGCTGCTTTATATTAATACGATTCAGAGAGACAATTTTTCCGTATTAATTCTGACTTATCTATGCTACTCACCTTTCAGACAGACAGGGTTTTAGTGAGCTCAGGTCTTTGGAAATTCTGGCCTTTATAGGCATTTGATGTTAATTTAGAATCCAAGAGGAAAAGCTTACTGCCTTGCCTCTGTTTTCATGGCCATAATTATGAGGGCAGTCTGATGATGTAACTTGTTTGGGAAATAAATGATAGCTTTCAACAGCAAGTTCTGTCAGACACTTCATTCTTTGTAACTATTTTAGAAATCCAAATTAATTTTGCATTTCACAGCCCCAGATGCTGCTCTTACACTTATGTAAGTCCCGTGCTACACTACTGCCTTCAAGAGACCCATTCCATGTTTACACTGCTAGTAAGGTGGCAGAATTTGGCTTGTGGCATAAGTCTACATATACCTTGTGGTGTGATCAGCTCATCCACTAAATGCAGTGGGAGAACCATGCAGACGTATTTCATCTTACTCCCTCACTAGTTGTAACTATTCACTTCAGTGACACAGACCATGAAAACAAAGGGAGAAACAGACTCTGGGCACTTTCACATTTTAAGCAGAGAGTAGAAATGGTGAAGACAAAACACAGGCAGAGGTATTTCTTTGCAGAAGAGACAATTCATTGTGATAGAGGCGTTACCTGTTACAGCCTGACACCAACCAGAACTGCACTGCTGTGGCCCCACTGTCATCACGCCTTCACCCTGCACATTCATGCTCAAGGGAGAGGCAGCAGCTCAGCTCTTGGTCTGCAAACCAAGCACAACAGTGGCCATTGCGGTGATGTGCCAACCCCTCTGAAGATATGTTTAAGAATCAGCGGTTACAAGTACAACCAGAGACAGCAAGATGAGTATAATACATAGTCCTGTGCTTCCAAGCTCAATACAATCCTGACTCTGCAGCAAGGAAGGATCATAATTTCCTCTTGAGATGTGAGGAACTGGGATATGGATGGGTGAAAACCTCTACCACCTCTAAAGCTAGACAAAACACAAGAGTTAAAACAAGTGGGGGCACAAGATAGGTACAAGATAAACTGTTTTCCACAAATTCTGTGGGAAATGGTTGGCTTTTGAAGGTGCTCCCCACCCCCCCACCATCTGAACTGAAAAGCCGAAAGGTGTATTAAGACCAAAAAAAAAAAGAATGGAAAGAGGTTATTCTATGATGTTTATGAATACCCTGAAGAGGAGTGCGTGGGTAGGAGCCTTCTCTGCCATCTGTGAGTGCTGCGTTGCTAACCCGGCAGGGGCCAGGCACTGCTGGCTCTGAGACCTGTGGTCAGACCCGCTGCTCCACAGAGCAGCACCGTCCCAGCCACAGCCAGCACTGCTCCCTGGCAGGGCATAGCTCACGACAGAAAAGCTGCTGAAACAGTGCCAGTTCTCATAGCCAAACAAACTCACCTTTGTCCTCACCACAGACATACTCGGAGGCATTTATTTCTCCCCCTCTCCACTGTCTGGAGGCGAGTCGGCATTTCTGTCTCATTCAGACACTTGCTGAGTTTTACAGCCTGTTTTTCAGCAATTGTTTGGTGGGTCTGATTTCGTTCACTGGAAAAACTGGCTGCTTTCTTTCTCACCCTGGTTTCACAGAAGTACGTGCTGTTCTTGAGATCAAGCTGGTTATGGGTCATTCCCCTTGGAGTCTCCTGCAATGTCAGGACCTGCCTTTGCCTTCACAAGGACACACAGATCTCTGACAAGGTCTAAGGTGCTTGGGAGAGGTCTCCTGACCACCTGAACACTGGCAGCAGAGCCTCTATCTTACTGCTTTAAACTCTGGCTGTCCCATCTCATTTTTCACCTTAGGAGCTGTCTTCTGCCATCCAGCTTCTGGAGAACAGACTTCTAGAAGGACCTGTGCCAGGATAAAGACAACGTTGCCAAATCCCATTGTTTCCAGTATGGACCACTTTGAGGGAGTTTCCCCCAGCCCCAGGAGATTTCTTCAGGCTGGCTGTGTCCTCAGCACAAACAGCAGCACCTACCTGTCTTCTCCACCAGCCTTAGGGAGCTGGAGTGGCATCTGACTGACCATGTTTAAACGAGGCAGTTTTAGCTACAGATTCTATTTGTGCATTTATTTAAGACTGCTAAAGTTTTCTTGTGTCTCCTACACCTCCCAGCCTCGCCTCTCCTAGGGCAGGCACCAGCTGCTGGATGATTTCTGTGTCAAAGGAGTAAAATCCCGTACCTGCCTCTGCAGGCGTTATGGAATGAGCAAGGTGGGACTTTGCCGCAGTCGTCCAGACCTCTTCACGTTGAGCACTGCTGTACTTTCTAATGGGTCAACAGACACAGGCATTTAGAAACAAGAACTGTAACTTAGTGCTATATTAAAAAAAACCCAAAACCAACAAAACAGGGGTTAATTTCTTGTTCACTTATAATTACACTGAAAACGGAGAGCAAGCCTAAGAAATCCCATCTTAAAATAAAACTAAAGCCTGCTTCAATTCCTTGTCTAGCCCATTTCTTCTACTAACAGCACACACACATTTGTACATGTTATTAGATTGACGTAGCATCCTGGACAAATCAAATTAATTGAAATATCTGCAGATCTGAAACATTGTAGCTGAGAAATGAGCACATAAAGGATATGCAGTTTTCCCCTGGCAGTTTATTATGGTATGAAGAAAAAAACATTCTGTGCTGGAAGCTGACATTATATTACAAATGTATTGCGAAGTATGATGTGACTATTAAAATATGATTACACAAAGTATGAACATTTTAAGAAGTTTACAGTACAGTGAATCTTTTATAAACAGACTCTTAAATATACATAGGACAATAGTAGCTGACAGAAAAACATCAAAAATCAACTATTAATGTTTACAGACTTTTCCCCCTGAAAAAAGTCTCACATTAAAACAGAAATTATGAAAAGCCTTAAAACCAGGAACAAATCACCTGTACACTACAAATATACATGGCAGAGGTGTGCAAACCAGAGCTGCTGTTTGGTTGCAGAGTACAGTGTCTGCCCAGCAGCTCCATGCCGGGCAGCGTGGTGCCCTGCTGCTGCTAATGCCCGCACACGCACGCCGCTCAGCAGCTGCCTCGGCACAAGTACAACCCTCACTGCAGGACAAGGGGTGGCGCGTTGTCAGCGTCGATCGACATGCTGGAGTGTGTCAAGTTGAGAATGTGCCCAGGGTCTTGCAAATGGATCTCTACCAGCAGATCCCTGAATGCACTGGGAGCCCGGATGGGACCTACATGGGGTTGCAAGACTGAGCTATGAGGGAATCAGCAGCTCCTTTTACGGATTTTATGTTTTTACTTCAACTTTTCAATCTTTCCTCTTGATATGAGAGAACAGATGCCACATTTGATTTCTGCTTAGTCTGGTTGCAATGACACCCCTAGTTCATGTGTTAAGTTATGTCAAAAACATAAGTATTTTATGCTGTAATACACAGTATTACTGAAACTAACAATATTATTTGCATATTTATAACAAGGTATAATGAAATCCCTATAATAAAACCGAAGTTATGCTATAGATTTATTTACAAACAGTCCAGCAAAGAAGTATAAATACTTCAACATTTAAGGTTTAGGAAAACATAATTTACAAAATATTCAAATATATACAGTCATCTGAAAAACCGCCAATATTAAACTTCGATGCAGGCAAAGAATTGGCTGAGTCTATTCATTCTATACTGAAAGAGGCAGCAGCTTTCACGGGTTGTCTGTTATGTTCAAAAGCCATACCAGCGTTATTTACAACGAGACGGCTTCTCTCCGAGCTAAACGTGTCCGGAGCTTTGAGCGTGCTGTCCCAAAATGTCATCTATCATTGTCAGATTGTTCAACCACTCTTCGTCGTTGCTGCTGCTGCTGTTCTTCATGAGGGTGTCGAGGAAGTCAGCGTCGCTGCAGTTTGTGGGCATGATGGAATTGCTGTGCTGGGACACAAAGTCATACTGCGGCAGCTCAGCAGCAGCATTCAGCCTGTTGAAGGCGTCAGGCTGCTGGCCTGTGGAAGGGTAGCTCGGCGGGCCAAGGCCCGAGGCAGGATTGAGCTGGTTAAAACCGGACACTCCTTGTGGCATTGATTTCATAACATTCATCGCTGGCAACGGTCCTCTGGTTAAACTGTGCCTCAAGTTTTGATTACTCATTGAGCTCAAGCCCTGGCCAGACTGCCCCATGCTCAGTTTTTGCATCTGTCTGACCTGGACGCTGGGAGCGATCTGATTAGGTGGCACTACAGCCTGCTGGGAGAACTGCTGACCCGGTGTGCTCGCTCTCACGTTCTGTTTGGAGAAAAGAGCGTTACTGGAGAACTGCTGCATGCTGGTATCAATTTGGCTTTGATTTGGCATTCTTGGCACAGCGGTCGGTGTCCACATCTGAGCAGATGAGTTGGGGTAGACGTTAGGGATTCTTGGCACACTCTGCTGCCTCAAGTGCTGCTGAGTTGCAGAGTGATGTGCTAAGGACCCAGAACTGAAGCCTCCCATTGGCATTCCTGGCCGCACAGCAGAGTGGCTGTGTACTGTTTGGCACCCCGAGTTCATGCCCAGTGAGTTCTGGCTCGGCCGCAGGGGCATGTTAAAGTCAGAATTAGGTGGAAAAATCCCCTGCTGCTTGCCAGGGTTGTGTGGAATCATCACCATGGTCCCGCTGCTCTGGCTGGCGGTGGCGGGGGCCATGCCAGAGGCCAAGGTGCTCTGGAGCATGGCTGGGTTAGACGGCAGCATGCGGTGGTTGGGCGGAGGAGCTGGCATCACCTGGCTGCAGTCAGAGGGAATGGGCTGCTGCACAGCTGCATACAAAGAGACAAGTTAGTTGGTGAGCACATGTTCATCCAGGAAACATGGCAGAGCCTTAAAAGGCTGCTGCTTCATCTTTCTCTTTCATTACATGGGCTTCTCCTCTGTGTAATACTGGAGGTATTACTGCAGTGACGAGGAAATGGGTGACTCTCACAATAAGTGATCAAATGTGAAATGCTTTTATTTTAGGGTAGAGAATCATTAAGCACTCTCTATTTAATCAGATCCCAGGCCGTTGCTCCCCAAGGCTTTTCACAGCATGCTGTTTCCCTCCTTACCTTGAAACTGATTTATCTGCTGAGCCGCAAACAAACTCCTCTGCTCAGATGTTACTCCCAGCATATTCTGTCTTTGCTTTTCCTGGAAAACAAGGGTCATAATAGTCAAAATGCAGTCTCTTGAAAAGCAAGAATAGTAGCAGACACTTGAAGTGTAGCCACTGTCATCATTAAGAATCTCTCCCATAACCACACACAAAGAGCTCTGTTGAGACCCAGCCCAGACAGCTCATTCCAGACTGGATCTTAATTGCTCCCATGCCCCTTCTTGCAAAGGTGCCTTGACAACAGCTCAGCATTAGGCAGTGCAGCCTTCAGCAGTCGCTGAACGGGAGCTTGTATGAATTTAAAGACCCTTGTGAACACCAGCATACGAGTGAAGTACAGCATGGCTGGAGGACACAGGAATCCTGGTGTCTCTCCAGTGACTCTTGTGCTGCACATTTGGATGTGATCTCTGAGTTTCCAGATCCAGGGACGAAAGTTGCCCAGAAGTCCACTAGTGAAAAGAATCTGCGGCAGCATTGCAGGGACACATCAACAATCAGGAGACTGCTGGTGGCCATTACCCTGTCTGAAGGGTGGCCCATCCAAAGAAATGAGCCTCCTTGATCCAAATACATCAGCGGGCTCAGAAAGTCAGGGCACATGTTCAATGCTGCCTCAACCAAACTGTCTGTGGGACTCCCCCATTCCTTCTCCTTCACACAGTGTATTACAAAACTTGTACAGGGATTTCTGTTGCTAGAGAGACCAGGAAAGTCCAGGACAAACTGGAGTCTAATATCTGTTCTGGTAAGACCCCAGGGAACCAGAGAGGAAAGCAAACATGGAGAACATCTCTCCTGGGGCTGACTCATTCTCCAAGCCTCTGTTCTTGGCATCTTCCCTCCCACTGTGGCTGACCAAGGATGACGGCAATGACACAGAGGTGACTGAATCCTTCCCTTGCATCCGAGTGGGCAGATCTTAACTCGGATTTGCTGCACAGCGCTTGGCCCCGGCCTCTTTTGGGCATGACATCCTGGACTCACCACAGCCCTAGTCTGACTCAACCCAGCAATTCCAGGGTCACTCCTTAGTGTTTGCTGACTGGTGATCTCCCCATTCTGGTTAGTCCTGTCCTTCCCAGTGAAGTGGACAGCACAAGAACCCACAGAGGCACTCGGTAGCGTACCTGCATCAGCTGTCGTTTCATTATTTGCTGCTTCAGTAAATGGTTCCTCATCGTGTACCCATTCACCGTGGCTGGTGCCGGCACAGAGCCTCCGCTTGGGATAGAGCCCGGCTCCTGAAGTCTGGCAACAATTCCAGCATTTTGATCCTGCCAAGGAAGATGAAAAAAGAAAATTAATCTCATCAGGGAGATAACAACAGAAGCTCTTATCCTCTCTGCTGATGCCCTCTTTCTGGTCTTTGACTGTCCCAAGGCCAAAACACCTTGCGGATTCACATGGACCCACATGTCATGGTGAGGACAGCGAGCGGCAGGGGACTGCTCTGATTTCTGAGGGTTAGTACAAGAAAAAGGGAGAAAAGCAAAAGAGTAATCCAAAATTCGTTGTGGGCAGCCCAGGGCTACAGGACTGATTCACTCCCATTACTGGAGTCACACGGCTGCCTGGCTGGCAGAAGGGATGTGAGTAAAGCATCACATTTCCCACCAGTTCCCCAACTGTTACATCAAAAGACATAAGGAAAGAAAAGTTGCATCAGGGTAAGATTTGGCAATTGGATATAAAGGAGAAGACCAAAGTAAAAGAAAACAGCAAACTCAATGCAGAAGAGGGGAGAAGGTGCCAACAGACCAGAAGAGACCTGGAAAGACGGGGAAGATGTGGGCCTGGGATTGAAGTGGTTCTTGTGGGTTCCATGACTGGACAAATGAGGAGAGCTAATTGTGAAAGGAGAGGAGAACATGCAAAAATGCAGAGTCAGGTCACAGCTGGGTACAAATCAGTAATGCAGTGGGCCTGACTCTTGGCTGATGCAAACTGGCCTTTCAGTAAGTCCTCAGTGAAATATGTGAGTTGACTTTCACCAGCAGAGAACATACCTCCAAAGAGAAGTGGAAAAAAAATCACAAGAACATGATGAAGACACAACCCAAAAGGAAAAAAGAATTAAAAAAAATATTTAAGTCTTCCAAGCTGGCAGACAGTCAGGGAAATACAAAACTAAGTCAAGGGAAGGAGTCAAGGTGTCGCTGAGGACAAGATTCTGTTAAGTGCTGTACCCACGAACAGCAGCAGCAGTGTATTCCCCTTTCTCCATTTCCACAACCAGTTTCTCCATTATTTATGATGTTTTGTTATTATTGGCAGGGAGAAGTAGGTGTATTATATCCAGCATCCTTAGCTAGGCCATGCTTCCTTTGTTTTCAGAATGGAAGCCCACATCCTTTGTTTGAGAATCAATGTTATCAGGAGATAAGCAAGAAGAAAATGGTTGTTGCCTTTTGACATCTGACAATTAGAAGCATGCTCAGAGGGTGAAAACAGGATACGAGCCGTGTTTCAGAGTGGCCAGAAGAAAGCCTTGGAAGGCATTTGTCACCAAGCAAGCTTCTCAGGCTTGGGGTGCCTTTCCATAGCAGCTTCACCATGAGGAATCACCCAACTCCTTCCAAGATATTCTTCGTGAGAGTGATTACCAGGAAGGTCACTGATATTACTCATTTTTATGGCACCTCTTTTTGTTGTAGCACTTTGGTCTATTATGCAAAAGCACAATTGATGAAACGTAAATGCCTGCTAGATAATTTACTAAAAGACACAAACCTGCAGCTCATCACTGCTCTCATTATCTTTCCTATTCATGGGCAGTCTCATAAGACTAGATTTTATTACTGCTGCTTTGCTTACAATTCTGCTGGACATCTCTCCTCCTCCCCCTTCCCTCCTACCCATTTTACTCCCTCTCTCCTACGGAAAAAAAGGGATGGAGGAAAAAAGTAAATATGATTTACTACAGATGTAAATATGAAAGTTCATGTAAAGCTAGCACTCTGCTTTCATGTCAGACAGGATTCTGCAGCCATAGTTAAGCTTTGAATAATGCAGATTGCCTCTAGGGGAATATTTGAAAGTGCAGGGATTCAGTTTGTGTACTCTGCACATGAAAGACACTGAAATGTTCATACCACCAAAATCCCTGCCATCTATCCAATTTCCTCCAAACATGTCTTGTTGCGTGCAGAGGGTCTGTGCTTACTGAAGCAAACAAGTTTAGTGCAAGGACAATCATTGTGATGGCTCGCTCAGGGCTATTGCATTAACAAGTCATAACATTAAAGTCTCTTTTCTTAATCATGTCCACCTCATTCTAATTTCTCTTAAGCATCATCAAGAAAATAATGTTGATTTTTTCCATATTATTAATGGCAAAAAAGTGTAAATTGTATTACTAATTGCGGTTCTTGTGCTGTGGTAGTACAACAGCTTAATTATATGGGATTTTGTGCAGGCACCCTATAGCAATAATGACAATCAGCGAAGTTCATTTGCAAATACACAGAATGGGTTGCTGAGATTTCAGAGCAAAGTTGTATAACACTTAATTAGTCAGTAAAAAACTATCTATAGATATAAAATTTGCTTTTGGGAGAATGAGTACAAAATAGCGTAGATGGGGAAGACAAGGAATGAATTTGAAATCTCATGTTCTACAGTTCACATTTAGGCTAAGCTAGAAGAGGGGAAAGAAAAAAACCAAAAAGGAAGAAGTTCTCTCTTTTCACCACTAGTGGGAACTACTGTATTCCCTTACATTAAAAAATAAACCACCTAAACGTCATGACTAAGAATAGCCCTGGTGTAGTCTAAAGGACACTGCTATCTGTAACAAAGGTTAATGAACTCTAAACATTTCTCCTTTTCATCACTCCCCAAGAAAAATCACTTTCCTTCCCATAGTAAGACCAAGTCAAACAAGCCACAATCTTGACTTGTCTATAGTTTGAACTATCCTGTTTTAAAATCTAGGAAGACAGCAAAAAGAGGAGGATTCTAGTGTCAAAGTCAGGAACGATGACCGTAGGTCTTCACAGCCAAAGGGTCAGGCAGCTGAGCCAGCTGTAAGCTACACTGGAGGACACAGATGGCTACAGAGGATTCTTATTATTCAACTTTTAAAAAAAAGCATTTGCACATAGGTATCAGATTTTTTTTTTTTTTTCCACTTCTCCCTCCAAGCATTCATATTACAACACCAAATGGGCTGAATCCCTAACCAAGCGACACGCTATGCAGACCTGGAATTGGAGAGCATGTGTTTGAGAGCATGTGTTTCTGTTGCTAGGCAAACTGTCGCACAGCAGGTCCGGAGCTCCCGCTGCACTCCCTGGGCTTTCCAATGTGGCAATTCCTGTTCAAAAGGCACTTGGGCTAGCTTCACAGTTTGACTTAGTATCTCATGCACTACTTTTAAGAGCAAAGAGAAAACAACCAGGTTCCAAGTTTGCAGGAATTACTACTTTTTGTGTCAGTATTTAGGCACTGACTGTAAATGTAAAAGCCAGTGCACAGCCCAGTGAAACCAGTCCCCGCCAGCAACCCAGCCTGAGCACAAAGGCAGCCTGTTCAGGCTGGGCAAATCCATCTGCAGATTGCTGTGCCCAGTTGTAGTGAGCGTGGATCTGGTCCAACAAAACACTCGGGCACACACTTAATGCAAAGTGTGTGAACAGCCCCACTGAGACCCACCACATATATTTATGAATCTACATCCTTCTAAAAATTCACTGAGCTCAATCTGCCCGGCCCCGTCATCTGATTATGTACAAGATGCACAACTGCAGTAAATAAGCACAGAGATGAATTGTTCTATGCGAATGCAGTTGATAAACTCCAGTCCTCAGCACTTAGTTACATACCCAGTAATCACTTTGTGGCTTCACTTAAGCGAGAATGAAGAAATTTATGGCCCCTAATTCCTCTGAATCCTCATTAACAAACAGTCCAAAAAGAACTTAAAAGCAAGACTTTCTGAGGATCTGAGCTACAGCTTTAATCATTCTTTGGTAGATATGTAAAACTCCCTCTAATCTTTAATAAAGAGTATTCATTGGTTTTTTAGGACTATGTGAAAACACTAAACTCATTTATCATTATTAAACTTCCCCATCTGCTCTTATGGTGTAACTCCAAAGAATGTAACAAAGAAACGTACATGTTAAGTTGTATTGACTCAAGCCCAGAGCTATTGGAGATGTACAATTTATTTCAGTGAGGGCATGGAGGGGACTGCAGGCTGCTAGACAGAGTCATTTGTCCAATGCTGAAAAGACAGTTATCTGCACCAAAATGGCTCTTGGAAAGGCACATTTGCTTTACAAGGAATAAGCTGCCAGGTGAGACCATTCAGCATTATGTTAGAGTCTCAGACAATAAAACTAAGCCATGAATTTCAATAGTTAACAGATGGACTAATTACAGACTGAATTCTTTGTGGTTCTAACAGATAACCAGGTCACAGCAAGGTTACTGAGAGAGAGACAGGCAGCATTTCAAATTTTGGTAGTGCGTACTTCCTAACTGAAAGCATCAGCAGCAGTGGAAGAATGGAAACGTGTCTAATTGAAAATGCATATACTACCTGCATTTTAAAAGTTTCTTCCATTTCAAAAGGCACTGCTGATTTGAGAAATATTCCCTACACATTGAATAGGGTATCCAGCTAAATCCAGTAATTATAAAGCTTAAAACAGAAGGGTTGTTGAGATGAGCCACACCACCCCAGAGTAAAAGGAAAAGACCAAAGGAAATGGATTGCTCAGGGTAGATGCTTGCTGTAAACACAAGAAAGGGACAAACTGCTTTTTCCACCAGTTTTTTTTTTTTGGTAACCAAAGATAATTTAGCTTGAGGTATTTACTGAGACATCACACAGTAAAAAACAATGAGAGGAAAAAACGTAGCTATTGGACTTGATAGGAGCTCCTGATCTGCTGAAAGGCCCAGCTGCTTGGCCAAGGACCCTAGGTGGAACCATTTTCACAGCAGGGACAGCTGTTCTGGAGGGGTGGGGTGAAGTTTCATCAACTGTGTTTTGTTCTGTATTTTAAGAACGTCTGTTACATATGGGGAGTTCTGTACTCTGCGGAGGAAATGCAAATACTAGTTTCAAACTAATGTCTCAGTGCTTCCCTGTGCTCCTTCCTGCTTGCTCATAAATTGTCTCCTGTCTCGTGGGTGTGCTGCACCTCCTCAGTGGGGCTTTCACGCCTCTACAAACACTACAGATTAAGCAATTAAAACACTAATACTATTGAAATAGGCTCACCCATACAATTGCATGGTAAGAGTTCTGCGTTTAGACCTACAGAAAAGCCACATGTAGACTCCTGGTGTCTAACAACCTTGTATGGCCCCACAGAAGACCTTGACACCACCTTGAAAGAGGAGGATCTTTTCCTCCACAGCTGTTAATCCCAGTAGATACTAAGATGGTGGATTTATTAGCCAGTGCGTACAAAAAAAGCAAACAACATCCAGGGTCGTGGTTTGGCAGAATGACCATATCAGCCCACTCAAAATTGTGATGATTGTGAGATGCCACAATCATTTGCTTCACACAGAAGTCAGGGGTTACATATGCTTTTTGCCTCTGCTTCTTGCCTTTAACAAAACTCTCCATTTCTGTCTTTTCTCTCCCCTCTATTCTGCTCACAGTTCAGAGATGCTCTTCAAGATAAAACAGCCTTTCAGTCTAGAAACGCTCCAAAGCTTTTTGTATGTTTGCTTGTTTGTTTTAACACAATATATGAACATTAATAAGATAAACTGTGAAGCTCAGTGGATCTTTTTTTTACCTTTCTTTCAGCCATTCACTTGATACACAAGCACGTGAAATACTACAAGACTCAAGTTTCTAAGCTTATCTTGGGGGCTGTCAGTCAGGAAAAGGCTTTATGTGAAAACTGCAAGTGATCCATGGTTATGTGGCTTTGTATATAAAAGGAGTTCTTTTAAATTATTTCTTTCTTTTCATATGGCATGAACATGCACAACTTCCTTCAAAAGTAGCCCTCCTCGTTTGCTAGAAGCAATGATAAGACCACCACACCTGGCTAGCAATTGCACCAGGATCTCCTCCCTTCAAACAAAGCAGATGAAACATTAATTTCCCTGTTCTTATGCTGCATGTTGTTTAAAACAAAACAAAATCACGTCAAAGAGTCCAAAGTGCTTTTAAAAATGCACCCAGAATTTTAATAAGATGAAAACTGAGTCCACTCCGATCTTTAAAAAATTAATCAAATTAGTTAAAGCTTTTGTGCAAAGACTCTACCAATATTTTCAGAGCTGGTTTCATCCATCAAAACATGCCATTGAACAGCAGCAGCAATCAGAGCAATAGAAAGATAGAAAATCCAGAGAGAATTAGTGCAACACTAATTTTTCTCTTAGAAGAAAATGCATCTTTTAGCAGACAAGTTGAAATCAACCTGTGATGCTATTACCAGTATAATGTTGTTAGAAAGAAAGTGGGAAGGGGTTTTGGGAGCAGCAAAGAGCCTGAAGCACAACACAGATGGAAGAGTTGGTGTATCACCATTCTATGACTCTATGATCACAGACACATGCAACTTCCCAGGGACTTCGGTGCTTGCAAAGAGGCATCATCTAGACTCCAGCAACAACAGCTCCCCTGAAAATAGATCCTTTGGCCCAGGTGAACTCCCAGGCCATGGGTGAAGGCAGCCCAGAGAACAGCTTTGCTTGACCATCCTGAGCAAAAGGCAAACCTTTCAACAGGACTAGAGACCTACAGAGGCTCTGCCAGATCCCTGAAGGCAATGGGACTTTGGGACCTTCAGCATTAATGCACTTCTCTTCCACTAAAGAACAATGCTCTAGGGCTTGACTCATCCCCACCAGTCTTTGTACCACTGTACCTCAACATAAACTGTGCCTGTTATTATTTTTACATGTGTACACCCAGAGATGCAGACATGGATGTTTTGTACCTGTCTATATAACATATAGTCAAGATTCAAAACTGAATTCTCTGCGAAGAGCAAAATATTTATATTTGGCCTGTACAGCTATCATGATTCTCCAACCCCTGGCACAACACTCTTGTTCCCATGGAGGGCAGCTTGCCTATAAATTCAATGAGATAATCTAAAACTGTATTTATCTCACCCAATTTCAGCTGATAGTCCTTCTGCCTGTCTCTACAAGGTTGTGCTAGCTGTGATGACAAACTACAATATCTCGTATCTATAAAGCGGTTTGATTCAAGTAATCCTTGTCTTATGTCAAAGTGTGCTCTCAGAGGTGTCGATGAGATTCAAAAGGAGATCGGTTTGCTCAGCACCCAGCAGAAGCTGCTACAGAGCAACACAATGACTGCCTGGTGAGTTTAAGTATTAGGGATGGACCTGATAAAAAATGGTGAAGATTTCACTCTAATCAAGTGAAAGTCAGGAAAATTTTAGCTAATGGGAGAAATTAGTTCTCCCTTTGCCCATTTCTGAAATGCTCTGTGAAGTACAGTGAAGTGGTCTGGACCACAGAGATTTGTGAATCCTTCAGTTTCTCTAAGTTAATGTTTCCATGAATTTATTTTTCCTTTTCATGCAAAGTTCCAGTGTGCAGAGGCAGATGCCCCAGTCTTTCTAACTTTCAATAGCAATTGTCAGTCTAACTGCTTCTGAGAAGCCCTTTGCATGAAAACTTGCCACATGCAAACCCCAACAGAACACACCTCTGATTTCTCATGTAAGCACATAAACAAAGCATGCTCTGGTGCAAAGTATCACATCACTTTTTCAGTATTAAACCCCTCACAAGCTTACTCTTTCCTGACAGATGAAACTATTCGAACACCTAAAACGGTTGCATCAGATTGTCTATCTAATCAGGTGCCAAAAAACCTCACCACAACCTACAAACAAAATCCAGTGATAAACAATATGCTAACATAATGAATAGCAAGTAGGCTGTGACTAGGTGGTCCTGATGATAAAATTTTTAAACCCAGGATATTGACATGTTACAAAGAAAAAATTATTAAGGTGACCTTGAGTATGGGGAACAAGAAGCAATTCCATTATTTTTTTTAAATGGAAATTATTATTAAAACATCCGAAGCTGAACTGCTGTAACCAAGTCAACTCAATCTCCCCTTAAAAATTCCTTTTCTCCCCTTCCATTCAGATTGTATTTACAAACTGTAGATGTCTCATTTTTTTCTTGTGTCATTTCATTATTACAGAGTTGAGATCACTAGCCATCTGCAGCTTCATTTCATCAAGCTCTGATTTGTCCTTGGAGCAAGGTCATCCGGGACAAGAACATAAAATGCTGCTTTCCTCAACTGACAGTTCTTTATGCCTTCCTGTAAATATTCCCCACTAATTTTAAATAATTTTACCACTTCATACTCCCCCTCACACACACTGAAAAGGCTGATATACACGCATATTAATAAGGATCTTGTCATTTAACCACTGCATGACATATTAAGAGCAATTAATGGTGTTTATTTGCTGATAACATAGGCATTTCAAACTCTAGCTCAAGAATCCTTGCGAGCTTCATGTGACTTGCAGGATATTAGCTATGGGTCAGAAGTTGGGAGCCCCCCATTCAGCATTAGCATATGCTTGGAGCGACTCTGTTTTCCATCAGGCAGAAAAAGAATGCAGTCAATGCACTAAAATTACCAGCTGCTATATACCCTATGGTGGGTGAGTGATAATAAAACAGTACTAGGTGTATGCGGGTTCATTCATCAAAATGAATAGACTGGTAAGGAAAGGTTTTCAGGTGCATCATAAAATATTCCAAGCTAAAACCAAAGAAAACGTAGCATGGAATTTCTGCCTGGATCAGATTTGACTTGCCATAAATTCTGGAGCGTCTTTTCTGAAGCAGAGGCTGCTGCTCTGGATCACAGCAAAACCAAACCAACCAATAAAAAAACCCCAGCAAGTTAAATTAATTTAAGAATCCTTATTAGCACATCCATAAAACAACAGGGAATAACTGAGGGATTGAGAATGATCAGCACTAACTTTGGGGTTAGTCTCCTCCTTGATGTCTGGCTGCAGACACTGGCAAAGGCAGACCGAAGGTCCCAGCTCTAATCTCCAGCTCAAGGTGTGCATCGTTGGGCACCTGGAAAATTCACTAATGGGCTGATGCAGTAGATTCTGAGACACTCTCTGCTGCACGCAGCCATCTGGCTCACAAATAACTGTGTAAGAGTTTTTATCTGTCTGCCTTTATCTGCTCAAATACTCCTAGACATGAAGATGTACACAATGTAGAGGTCTGTTTGCCAACACACCTGGATATAAGTTGTGCCGATATGCACATGAGCCTCTGATGAGTTTACCTGCACAAGAAATTGTCCCTTTGGACACACAGCGGAGGGTTAGCTCATGTGACTGTAGGCAGTTTGTCAGAAAGAGACATAGAAAATTGGATCTGTAAAGGTGAACTCCCAAGCTGCCACTAAAGGAGATGATTTTGAGCAATAAGTTTGTTTTGTGACTTAAGTTACAGGATAAAAACTGGCCATATGGATTCAGGTTCACACGATCAGGTTCAGTTTCCAATTCCATCATACATGATTTCTTCACGTGACTATGGACAAAGTGCTTAATTTCTCCTTCTGTCTCAGTTTTCCCCTAAGAGGAATTAAGGCTACATCCTGAATATAAGGATGGGTGTAAGTTCCCAGGGCAGTGTGGGGATAACATCTTCAGTCTCCTGAAATTATGCCTCTCACTTTTTCTTGGGTTATGACCCATGACTTGAAGCAAAACTGCACTCCATGCTGCTCACCAGTGAGAGGTGGAAGGGCTTTTTCTGATTCACTCTGCATATGAGATTTTGTCATGTCTCCCTCTCTGCATCTCTCCTTCGGGTCTGGCCACAGCTGGTTGCATCTCAGAACAACACTAAACTACACCAAGTCGTAATGGTTCCCTAGGGCTCCAGCCTGGCTGCACAGATCAGCGGAGCACAGCATGTCCCAGCCACATGACCCATGATCCCATGACTCACCCCTTACATGCCAGCAAAAGAAGCTACAGTCATCACAACACCTACACAGGGAGAATCCCTCAGTGCCCAGCTGGAAGCTGTGTGCAGGGGGCTGTGTGCTAGAAGTCAGTCCTATGTTTTGACTGGTACAAAAAGAAGAGGCTGGCTGAGGTAGTTAAGGGTGAGAATCCTAAGGGTTTTCCTGCAAGTCCTGCCTGATATTTTACTGTGAGAGCTTTTACTGCAGTGAGAACAGTTCTGCCTCATTCCACATCATCTCCCACATCCCTGGTTTCTACCCCCTTCCAGCCCCAGTATATATCCTTCTCTGTCACTTACATGGCAGGAGGTATTTTTCACTCAAAATTTATCCACGAGGAAAAAACCATCCAAGTACCTCCAAATACCATCTTTTCAAGTTAGCCAATGTTTCCCTGTAATTCTGTGAGATTTTGATGCCTCTGTCACTTAAGATAATAGGAGTCTAGGAAACATGTGCCTTTGAATATTTAGCCAGTCATGCTTGTGCTGTAAGGAAAGAGGGAGGTGTATAAAAGAAGGAAGGAGGCTGGAGCTAGTCCGCGTTCCTTGGGAGGTGGAGATGTAGCAGGCACTCACAAGGGTTTCTTCAGTGGAGGCGCCGCATGTCAACAGTTAACTTCCCTTTGCTCCCATCCAAATGATTAAGGTTAGAAGCTTGCCTGGTGACATCACCAGAGTTTAAACATGTTGGATATGGTCCAGAGAGCCAAAGTTATTGCTGACCCCATGGTTACTGATCCGCTCTGCAAGTAGCTGATGTCTGCTCTCACTTTATGAATTATTTAATGGGTTAAAGATTGGTCAGATCTTCTTTAGCAGTGTACAGCTATACAGTGGGCAGGAGGACATAAACATGCATTAACAAGGTTAAAGTCATATACTGTAACTACACTGTCTGTTTTCAGCTTGCAGCTTTATTGACTTAATCATGCCGGCACCGCAGCCAACAAATCATTAAATCCATTCCATTCTTTTGCTGGTTACCAACCACAAAAACAGAGGCAGGCAAACACGGAGCAAATCTCGGAGGGGGTGGGGAGCGGTGGTGGGGTGCGGGGCAGAGGGAGAACAGTGGGATCACTATGGAGCTCCTCACTGGCCTGTCACTGCCAGCACAAAGACGCCAAATCTGTCTTTACAGACTAAGTGGTTTCATGGTTTAAAGTGACACACTCATTTGTTCCTGTTTTGCAATGATTATAGGAAAGGGGGGGAGGGGGGGAGGAATAAAAAGCAAGCTGAGCTGCTTCATACCGTAAGTGAGACAGAGAGAGAGTGAGAGTGTGCGTGTGCGCCTGCCCCTGCAAAGTACCCTGACCATCAGCAGAGTGGAGAATGCAGGTGCCCACTACAGCCAGCAGATCACCATAATACTGCTTCTAGGCGGTTAGTTCAAGACAACCACATTTGAAGATGGAGCTGTCATCTTATCAGCTTTGAATATATAAGATCTCTATTTGTCACTGCTGTCATCCTCATTTGTTTCTCAATGGAAATCATCTTCCCTATCACCATAAAATCCAAGTGGCTTGTTCTGGGCTAGGGTAGCAGCACGTCAAGACACAGCTCCAGGAGATGGCTACAGAGGAAAAATTCAGGGTGAACTCTTGGAAACCTTCAAACATCAGAGTGTTTTCTTCTTTTAGAGATGTTACACACAGCCTATTTGCAAGCTTTCCTCCAATGAGAGAACATGAAATAAGGGAAGACTCAGCTACACCAGGAGAAATTCCAAGTCCATTTCTATGTACTATGACAAAAAAGAGTGGCCAACAAGCTCTCTTTTCTTCATCTTCTGGGTACAGGCTGCTTAGAATTGCCTGTAAGAATAATTCGGATTTTGGCATCCTACCAGTGCCAGGGTTTGGCAGACACATTTGCACCTTGTCCTGAGATACACCACTGCAGACCTTTTTGAACACTGTCATTATTTGGTTTTGTAGTTGTTTTCTTTAGACCCAAACAAGCTTTCTTACAGTCTGAGTTCCAACCTTGCCTTCTTTTGTTTACTAGTCTCCAGATCTCTATCACCCAGAGACGTCTCCTGGCTCCATATATTGCAAATAAACATATCATTACTTCGGGCAGGAGTCAGCCAGAATTCCTCTCAGAAACAGCTGCCAGAGAAGAGTCTATCCCCCAGCCACTTGCCTGCAGTACTGAGGCGGTGAAACACCATCAAAGGTACTTTTTTTTTCCAGCCACCACACTGGAAAAACAGACAGAAATGAACTTTCTGAGGTAGAACTCAGCTATTTAAGGTATCTATATGACTTTCAACTTCAGACTTTTGTATACGGGATCACCATATGCTTCCAAAGATGGAGAATAAAGGTACCTCCAGCAGACAAGGGCCAAGCCTAAGCATATTGTCCAGGCTTCCCTCACTACAGACCACCCACCTATCACACCTGAGAGATATGGTGAGGTGAATTTATCCTCTAAAGATCTCTACCTCCACTGGCCACAGAAGTCTGAATGATGGGAGCAAGAATATGAATCCCAGCCAGTCATTGAGGAAGGCTGACAACAGAGAGAGCTAACCTGTATCTCATGAGTTCCAAACCAGCAATTAACCATGCAACTATTTTGCCTTTTGTCTGTGGTTCAGCAGCCCTGACTCTACAGCTTGTGCTCAGCACAGCAAGCCTGGCTTTGCCCTGTGAATGCTGCCTCCCACTGATGAATCCCAGCTCCTCAGCACTCCCCGCCAGCGTGCACCCACTTTTCCATCTGTGTGTGCTCACAGGTCCAAGCCAGCAAAGAGAGGGCTTGTAGGATGGACATGTCAGCCTGGAGAGCACCTTATCATTGACCTCTGCTTATCGAGAGAACATGGCCATTAGCTAACAAACTGCTTCAAAGGGAAGTGACAGTTACGAAGTTTTAGGACTGACACACCCAGCCAAGAGTAACACAACAGTTGCGTTATTTATAATCCTGGATCCTAGAGTCTTAAAATAGCACTGCTTTTATGTTAAAATTTTTAGGCACTCTTGTATATTTAAGCAACTCCATTCACAGGCTCCACATCAAACACATCATAGTCTCGGAAATGAGAGGCGGCGCTCTGTGCCTCCCCACTGAAAGCAGAAGTGAACTCCCCTCTCCCCATGGGCCCTATCTCCTTGGCCAATGTGATTAGAGCCCCCACGCCTATTTCCACCTATTTTTATACATAGACTGGCTCTTCCAAATGCACAAAATAAGGGACATGCAGTGTCTGCTGGCAAATGTTCCAATGCAGCATCAGTGTTTCACAGACTGCAATACATGGCCACGTGTGCACTGCTCTTATCAACAGACACTGCAAGTCTCTGAAGGAGTTAATGAGTCCTACAATAAACCAATCCTGACTGTTTGTGTTTTTCTTAAAAAACAAAGGTCCATATACAGTAGTACTTAAACAAACCATGGCTGCATATCCAAAAGGAGAGCTCTCTATGGCCTCAGTGCAGCCGTAGCTATTTGTTCTCTGCTCCCCGGTGCCACAATGTACCTTGGTTGGCATTTCTTAATGACTGGAGCCTCCACGTGCTCTTTGTAAAACAATTACAAAATATTCAGGGCAGGATAAAAAAAATTCCTTGCACAGCCAAGGCTCCAGCAGACTGCATAGGTGTTAAATGGTAAATCGTTAGACATTCTGTTTTAATTGCAAAGTTATTTATAATCTGGAACTTTTTATTAACATAGGAAAAAAACCAGAAACTATTGTTACCCATAATTAAACGGACTATTATGGGACTGCAAAAGCATGGATGGCCCCAGCCAGACCACCTCTCTTAGGCAGCTGCAACTGGCATAGGGAGGAATATTAAATAGAGGCCCCATCTTAAGATGCTTCAGCCAAGAGCTACAGAGGGGTTGGTCCCAACACATGAACTCCAATTATTCGGCTGAGCCTCACCCCAGCACCTCTCCTCCTGCCCCTGGCTACAGATCTAGCATAAAGCAGGGGTGCTTTTGGGAGAGGGTACTGCAGGGGTGCAATCCCAACCTGCCCTATCAGCAAATCCTTTCTGACCAGGGGGGACACAGATAGGACACATCCTGGATTTGGCCTGAAGTTACATAACCATCCTTGTTAAAATTCAGGATTAACAGGTTATATTTTCATTTGCAAGATTGTTATCTGCCTCAAGAAAGGTTTCCAATTTCACCAGCACTAATCAGGATGCCACAATGGATTTCCGGTCCAGGCAATGAGGCTTGAGAGCCTTTGTACCTTGTGGAACCAGTTTTAATTCAAATCTGGCTGGCAGACCTATTGCGTGCTACATGTTGAATAGATTAGGACAGAAAAAATAGTCACTTATATGCTACACTGACATGCTACTGTTCCTTATTTCTGAATCCATTTCTTACAGACACAAATCCCTCCGACCACCAAAGCATCTGACAGCTGTGCTGCCTTTCAAGGGCTGACACCCTCCATCTCTCCAGTGTCCCTGAGCAAAGATGCCCATCAATGTTTTGTGCCTGAAAAGAAACATGTCAAATACCTGCACTGGTGACCACCTCAAGTTCTGGTTTACGCTATTAAGAGTATCATGAAAGATAAGCAGCAAATATGTTTCATAGAAAGAGATTAACATTCTATGATAACATCGGGCTGTATGTCCTGTATCATACTGTTGGCTCACCAAGCATTTCATATTTTAATTTTATCACTCAGATACACCACCCCAGCATAGGAGATGCAGTCGGCCTAGGAGGCCAGTCAAGTATGAAACTATCGATGCCATAATTATAACTGGGAGGCCAAACAGGCTCCCGAGAGGGACTATCTTAGTGGACAGAGAGGGGAAAGGCTCATTGACGACTGGCTTTACCAGATGGGTAAATTAGGCCTGGGTTATAGCCTTCTTGTTCTCCCTCTGCCTCTGCCCCCAAGGACCATGTGAGTCAGTGGAACTGGAGGGAAAATATACACTAAATTGTACAAGTGCAGGAATTAAAGAGACATATACAAAGCTTGCCTCTGGCACTTGATACCAGCTGCAAAATTGGGTTAGCTTGACATTGCTGCTGGAGGTGAACAGACCCAGGAAGGGCGGCTGAGCAGCAGATGAGCAAAGCCCCTCTCTGCAAAGCAGGTAAGCTTAAAGCTGGCTGCAGTCTCACTGCTAAGGCACGGAAATGTGTTTTTAAACATTCTAAACCAAGAGTGGAGTGAGAGCAATTAACAAAAAAACTCTGTTTCCTGCACAACCATGAGGTTTAGACAGTTCAGGATTATGAGATATGTGCAAATCTGCAAGTCTGGTCTGAGCCATTTTTTGAGGACTGTAGACCCCTGCAAGTCCTCTGAGGTTCAAAGAAACTTTCCCGTTAATAGTCAGGTCAAGAACATTTTGGTGTCGAGGCTCTTGCTGGTGAGAGCATCACAAAATCAACCCTAGCTGACATTCATGATGCCAGACACCAGTCTGGGAATCTCTGTAAACGGGATCACAGCTCCAGGGAGGAAAACTCACATGTCTCGTAAATCCTGCTGCGGGGAGTGCCACATTGCAGGGGGCTCATTCCAAGGCTCTCCTGGTTTGTCCGCTCAGACAGGATGCCAGGACCTGCAAGGGATGACATCCACCTGCCTCTCCCACAAGGATGCCACCCGAGATGTCTGCCTGCCACTGCCCTGTCCCAGCCTGCTCCTTGCCACGAGCTGTGCTCAGGAGCCACTGTACAAACAAAACAAATTACTAGGTTACTCCAGAGTATATATGCTTTCCTTTCTCTCCCTATTTGCTGCTGGACTTGAGGGAGGGGTAAGAAGGCTGATAAAACTGAGTCCAGAAACCTTTGATCCTTCTTCTTAAGTTGGTGAGGTTTTGCTGGGGCCAGAGCTGTGGCTGCCACCAGGGTCAGCTAGGAGGAGGGAGAGGAGGGCAGGGGAGGGAGAAGGGGAAAAAATGAACAGCTGCAAAGCAATTAAGCCTGCCTCCCTGCCTTACTGTCCAAAGCAGGAGGCAATCTAATTCAGCCTGGTGCCTCTCTTCCTTCAGCCGTCTGGTGCCTGCCTGGGATTCAGGAAAGGGGCTGTCTGACTGCCCACTTTGTCTCCTGAGCCAAAGGGGCCCTTCCCAGGCACAATTTCCAAAGGAAAGAGATCTTGGCTGGCGGTGTCTCTTCTTTTCTGAGAAAAACATGCGCTGAATGTAGTGGCGGTAGCTTTATAACCCTCTCCTGCCCTTCCTCAGCAAACAACCAAAGTGGAGTTGGAACAAGAAAATGACCCCGCTGGCTCCTCTGCTCAGCACTTGTCTCCCTGCACAATGAATCAATTAGCCTCTGATCATTATTGTGGTAACTGTATCTTTCACAAGCTAGATTTTATATAGAGATAGAATAGGATGTTTTCTGCTCATTTCCTTCCTGTCATTCCAATCACGAACTACTGTTAGAAATACAATGCATTTAAAGTCTGTAATATCTGCAAGCATGTGTTCCAGTTTCCCAGCTGAATGGCTGGTCTTTTGTTTTCTGCACAGTATAGGTATGGAGAAAGAGTGATAAAGGAGCCTATGGTACAGCTGGGTTAGAAACTCACACAGGGCATACACAGAAGGTCATCTAATGTTCATGCTCCTAATATCAGGGATTACTTTAATTCCTTATTCTGGCCAACTGTTTCAGTTTATAATCTATGGTGCAGGACTCCTTCCAGCATGACTAAATTGGTACTTGCGCTGATATTTCTTTATAGATTGGCAAAAATGTTTTATTTGGAAAATACTGGTGCAGCAGGAAAAGCCTTTTGATACCCACTCAGAAAACAGGCTCTGTTAGGAGAACAGAGTACAATTCAACTTTACTTCTCCAGGCTGAACAAATCCAACTCTCTCTGCCTGTCCTCATATGGAAGGTGCTCCGGCCCTCTGATCATCCTTGTAGCTCTCCTCTGGACCCATTCCAGCAGCTCTATATCCTTCTTACGCTGAGGATTCCAGAACTGGACACAGTACTCCAGATGAGGTCTCACAAGGGAGGAACAGAGGGGCAGAATCCCCTCCCTCAGCCTGCTGGCCACGCTTCTTTTGATGCAGCCCAGGACACAGTTGGTCTTCTGGGCTGCAAGCGCACGTTGCCAGCTCATGTTGAGCTTCTCACTGACCAGCACCCCCAAGTCCTTCTCTGCAGGGCAGCTCTCAATCATGTCATCCCCCATCGTGTACTGAAAACAGGGATTGCCCCCACCCTCGTGCAGGACCTTGCACTTGGCCCTGTTGAACCTCATGAGGTTCTCAAGAGGCCCCTTCTCCAGCCTGTCCAGGTCCCTCTGGATGACATCCTGTCCTTCTGGTGTGGCAACTGCACCACTCAGCTTGGTGTCATCTGCAAACTTGTTGCACTCAATATTGCTGTCAATAGGACTGATGAAGATATTAAACAGCACCAGTCCCAGTATGGACCCCTAAGGGACACTACTAGTCACGGATCTCCATCTGGACTTTGAGCCATTGACCACTACTCTTTGAATGAGACCATCCAAACAGTTTCTTATCCACTGTACCATCAAATCCACATCTCTGCAATTTGGAGAGGGGGATGTTGTGGGGGACCATGTCAAAGGCTTTACAGAAGTCTAGACAGATCAGACCTATTGATTTACCCGTGTCCACTGCTTGGTTGCCCCATCATAGAAAGCCACTAAGTTGGTCACACAGGATTTGCCCCTGGTGAAGCCATGCTGGCTGCCAATAAACATCTCCATGTCCTCCATGTGCTTTAGCAGAGCTTCTAGGAGGATTTATTCCATGATCTTCCCAGGCACAGAGGTGAGGCTGATAGGTTGGTAGTTCTCTGGGTTGTCTTTTCTGCCCTTTTAAAAAATGGGCATAACTTTACCCTTCTTCCAGTCACCTGGGACAAAATGTATAATGATAGGGATCTATGACACCTATGTAGGACAAAGCTCAGACTCTGGATTGAGCACAAAATGGTTAAATGGATTTGTCCATTTCCCCCCTCACTGCCAACATTTTTTCTTAATAAAAATTTTCTTATTAAATGGTCAGGTTTTTTTTCTTTCTTTCTTTTTTTAATTAAAAAAAACCCCAAACCATAAATAAACATTGGGGATTTAAATAAAAGTTCAAAACTATGGGAAAATACCAATAGGTCTAGCAAATTGTTTTTCAGTTGTAGGTTTACTCATGTTTCAGGAGCATCACACAGTCTCTGGTGATATTACCAGCATCTCTGTTTTTGCTGACCTTAAGCACTCTTAGACCATTAAATACATAATATTTTCTGATAATAGAATCCCGTTCACATTTCAGTAACAATAACTCACTTTAATGATATAAGAACTTACACATCAAATTACTCTGCCTCTGTTTGAGAGATATTAGCACAGTTTGGTGAACTGCAGAATCACAAATAATGACATCAAGAGTCCAACACTATTCCTGAAGAACTTGTAACTCTTGGTTATATCAATAGGAATTTGAGATGTGCAAGGATTGCAAAATCAGATGTTAATCTGCAGCGAACAACACAGGTATGGGCAGTCTGCATTTTTGCCTTAAGCAAACAAGAACCAACAAGACTATTAATGAGAGAAAACAGCACTAGCTTCTGACTGCACGTATAAACAAGCATGAAACACAACTGTATTCTTTAAGTGAGTCATTATATAGTAAAGAAAACTTTTACAAGAAGCTTCATGTTGTTTACAAATTTCCCGTTTATGCATGTTTTTCGCTTCTTTCCTTCCCACTCATAACACGCACACCAACCTCAGCAGAGAGCTTCAAGAGATGAAAACCTGATGTTTAAATTTTAAAAAACCACAGAATAGTCAATATGGACTCCGACACCTTCAATTAACAGGGTCTCCACTTTTTCTGCAGTCGAATAGCTAAAGCAATCTACACCCAGAACTTCTTATCAAACTAAGACAGGATTACTCAGCTTTCTGCTGGCACAGGGGGATGGAGCTCCCCAGGTTGCGGAGGCTTCTCTCTGGTGTAGGCTGGTTGTGGGCAGTGGGGATGTGGCGCTGCCCTCTGCACGGTGCTGGGCACAGCCCCATTTCCGAGCCAGGGATGGAAAATACAGCAGGAACAGCTTAATTCCAGCTCCAAATGAGCTCAGCAGGGAATCTAAACAGTCAAGTCAATTGCCAGAATCTGCACTTTTCAACCTCGTTCTGCTCCTTTGATCAGACTGAATTTTGAGCTGCGGCGATTAATGGACTAATAGAGGAAGTCACAGGATATCTCTTGGGAGAAGAGGGAAAGGAGAAAAAGGTATCTTATCCTTGTTATGCATCTGTTTGCTAAATGCCACCCTTCCACATATAAAACTAAAATGCTGCTGTGCAAGGTGTGCTGACTGAGCTGGGAAGAAAGGAGGAGAAAATGGGGTTGTACAAACCAAAAAAATAATGCTCCTATGATCGTTCATTCATTGCTTAAACACACCCTTCAGAGCAATGGTAAAAGAAAACAGACTATCCAAATATAAGTGTCACGTAAACTACCCTTCAACCCAGTACACTAACAGTTTACACTTAATAATGCCGGAGAGTAAAGGAAATATCAAACACATTTACTATGCAAAGAAAAGCTTCCAAAAGCCCCGAGCATTCAAGTACTGAGAGAAACAGATTTGTTTATGACAGGGATATATACTACTGGTATCCCAGGATAGTATGTCCTCATCTTTCCGGAAAGGAAAGAAACACATTAGCAGTCTGCAATCAGCAAAGAAAAAGGCATGGGGAGGGGGAGAGGGATCTTTGTTAAGACTTTTTTCCTTTTCCTTTTCCATCTGCAAGGCCTATTGCTATGCCCAAGAGGACGGGCCAGCTTTTCTTTCTGTAAGGGGCAAATTTTGCTTCTGCAATTCATGTTTGTATAAAACAAAACCCTGAGGACTGCAAATAATCTGATTAAAACATAAACTTATTTGAAGTCTGGCAGGTTTATAAAATACTGGTACTAACCCCCAGCAAATAAAACCAAAAGAGCCAAAAATAATTCAAATGTATACTCAAGCTAAGCTAGGAACAAGTGCATCAGAGCTTCAAAATATCTTTTTTTGTTGCAGCACTAATTTGCCGTTGCCAATGATTGCTGTGCCCTTTGCTGCAGCCTTCTCCTCCACCTTTGGTCTTTCTAGAGCATACAAAGACACACACACACATATGATTCACTCTGCTCTCAGAAATAATCCTGTAGTCGTCCTGGGATGACCTCCCTCTGTGTAAATTTAGGTGTGTGTGTTTGAATCTTTACAAGATCAAGCTGTTAATGTGATGTCTTAGACCAGGATATCATGCTATTCTGTCTACATTACAGGGCTTACCCTACTTGTGTGGGTCTCTTATCAGTCAATTCCGTAATGGGGAAAAATAGCTCTGCATAGCTTGTCCATAACCTGCATTCACAGTTGCATCTGTCTGACGCTGATTTCAGTTATTGATCTTCTGTTACTACAATGAGAAGTATTAAATCATTTTGCCACGTGTATAGAGAATATTATTTATGCTAAAGTAATGCATTTCCCATCTTCTTCTTTTAACATTCCCATATGCAAAGGGTTAAATTGTAATACAGCATTACTTCTTTGTTAACAGTAGAACTTCTAAGAATTACATACTGATAATGATATTTGCCTTTATATACACTATAAAAATTTGAACTATAAAAAAATGTACATGTAATAGAGTGATTAGCCTTCAAAGCCCTAAAAAGAACTGCTACATTCTGATTGTGGATTTCTATCAATTATTAGTGCTGTCTGCTTGAAACAGCCCAAAGTGCTCGAAACAGAAATGCTGCACAGCCAAGACGGCAGACTGATATGCTTCCTAAATGGACAGTTTTTGAAGACATCTCATAATAGTGTTTGGCTTTCAAACCTTAACGTTAACAGCTTTGATGGGACTGCTTCTAATTTGTATTTAAGACCCATTACCTCTTCCTCTAAGCAATCTTTGTGAAACATCATTTGTTCTAGGGGGATATTTGCTATCCAGTGCAGCTCTGTAATGGCCGTTAATTCACACCATTTTGCTCGCTCCTGTATTAATCAGCAAACCGTGAATCATCCCAGTGTTTCCAGACTTGCAGATGTACAAGAGAACTACCGAGGCCAGTTCAGTTTCTCTCGCCATTCAGGCTCAGAGACAATATCAGTTCCTGTTTACAGCCATGGCTTTGTTTTCCCCCACCCACACACTGAAATTTCTCCAAAATGCCCAGAGAAAAAGAGAGTGAGTTCATTTTACCAGGAAAGTTATTTCTAGGTATTGCATCTGAAACAAAACATGCATGTACTTTTGTGTGCAGCGTTTACTGCAGCGAGGCAGAAATGACAGAGGAGCAGAAGGACAAAGTAGGCAGCTGCAGTCACCCCACCCTGCTGAACGGCGCCAGGAGTGTGGCTTAACAGCATCTGAGTTGACTCTTCTTTATTTGTTTGTTTGCTTTTCATTCTGATCGTTAAATTAGGCTTTGGTTCTGCAAGTATTTCTTCCTTGTGGAGTACACACATAACTTTAGACTACAACAAGACAATGCTAGGTAGAAGCCACCCCAAAAATCAAGGGTACAAACGCTGTTTTCACAGTATCACCGCAAGAAGTATTAACATTAATTATTAATTTAGGCATGAAATTTGAGGTAGAGAGGAGGACATGGTTTTAGGGAAGTGAGAACATTTTCTGAAAGCCAGGCTGCTTTTAGCTCAAAATAACTCCCCAAACTGCCATTCACTAAGAAAGATACAGAAAACACAGACAACGACCAAACTTTTCTTCCACAAATGTGGGAAATAGGATTAAGATGTTCTGATATTAATGGGAATTTACAGCTCAGATGAAACAAACCGGGTGTACAATAGGGTCATGGAAACCATTTCTTCACTGCTGTTAATCAGTGTGACATGCCATGAACATACCTTTTCATCATAAGAATTATGGGTGCATGGACTTGTAAGTGGGGATGCAAGTAGTGTGTTATTTTTAAGAATGATAAACAGAAGGAAGTTATGGTATTCATCATGAAAGCCAAACAGCAAGAAAGTCCCTGAGTCTTCCGTAGATTCCTAGAATGTTTAGAACTTCATTGCATCTAAGGGCACAGCTGAGAAAAAAAATAAGGTGTTCAAAACCTTTTGCTTAGCTGTTTATGAATTAAAGATATCTGCATCTGGATGGGTTGGGGTTTTTCTTTTTGTGGTAATAAAGCAAGCAAGAAAACAAAAAGAAAGCAAGAAAATCTGCAGCTGGGGCCTGATTCAGCTGATGTTTAGCTCAGGAAAACTTGCAAATACTGCTACCCAGCTGCCCGGAAAACCTGAGAAAAACTCTCCAGCTAGGCTGGCAGGATCAGAGTGGCTTTGGTGCAAATGGGTGTCAGAATATAGTTTCACATCAAATGAACTGGACACTTTTTAGTATGATACCGCTACTTTTCCTACAGCTTTGAGAGAACAGCTTCTTTCCCACCCCCCACTGCAGAGTAGAAGGAAGCAACTGTCTGTTGCTTAAAGCTCAAAACCACAAAAGCAAGGGTTATTTTAGAGTTATTGCAAAACCTCAGTGCTATGGCACACTCTCCTCCACTCTCCCCGCACTGTATGGCCCTGCCAGGAGCAGAGGAGGGGATACAGCTCTGACATAGAACCCATGTCCTGGGCACCAGGAAACTAATGAAAAACTGCTTGCCAGGCTGACATTTAGTACCTTGCCCTAAATTTCTCCGGAGTAAGTCACATTTCCACCTGCATGATTTTGTCTGGCATGAGATTCCCATAGAATTACCTGTGTCCCAAGTCCTAAACTGTTGGTAGGATGTCTTCTGTTCTATTAAACAGGTAAAACTAAGCGAAAGACTCAGCTAGATTGAGGAAAGTGCTGCAGCTTTGATGTTGTGCCCACATTAATTTCAGATCCAAACAGAGAACGATGCGAAGGGAGAGGAGGATGCTCCCCACATTGTGTTCAGAAGGATTAAGTCTATTTTCAAGTGTCTCCTCTGCAGATTGCTTCCCCTAATGACGTGCTATGAGGTGGCCAAAAGTGCTTTCAGCACAACAGAGCTAAACTGGAAGGAATGAGTAGTGCATTAGATAAAGCTGCTAGAAATACCAATGCCTGTAAATATCTTAAAATACTAGCAGAAGAACCAGGAAGGTTAAGACATGGCTGTATGGGCTCCACTTCAACAGAGAAATGCTTTGAAATACCTGTAATCTACCAGAATAAGACAACACACGCTAGTAAGAAAACACTGCAAAAGAGCAATGGGCTAAGAAGGCCAGATGGGAACTAAATTTTTTATCTTGATAATTGCACTTCTGAAAATATTTCTATTACTTTTGGCTTTCTTGAAGTTTATTCCTTACTTTCCAAAACTTATCTTACATTATTTGTTTGCAAGGGAGGGAGGGGAAGGAAGAAGGTGGCAGTCAACTAGTTTCAGTCAAGCTCCTTTCAGACATTCCTGAAAGAAGGGAACTATCTCCAAGTCTGAAAAAAAAAAAAAATCAACTCAGTTGCAAGGGCATGGATAAATATAAATTCAGAAATGACCATTCAAGAAGATGTTTTTACATCTGTGGAGAGGTCAGACTCCAGACTCAGCCTTATTGCTCTCTGTAATCCAGATTCATCACCAGCTTCCTTTATTCGCCTATTCAAAGGCACTTAATTAGCTGAAGGGCTTGTTGCTTTGCCTTCAAAAGCTCTCCATTCCCTCAAAGGCTTTCCTTCGGTATTGTGCTGCCATTGCCCTTTGAAATCAAATCTGTTCTTCTTCTCCACAGAATTAGTAAAAGAAAAAAAAACCTAATATTTTTAAAATGTTTTCAGGGAAAAGGGAAAAGAAGGTGGGGAAATACCTATGGAACTTCATTTAAAGTGGTTTTATAGATAAGTTGACAATTAAAAAAAGGAGAGGGGGGACAGCAGATGAAATCTAGCTAGCACTTTCGGCCTTATTAATAATACATGACATCGTAGTTTTTTATGTGGTAGGAAGACTCCTTGTGACATCTTGGAAATCCCAAATAAAATCTGATTTTCCCCTGTACTTACAGGAGGACTGTGTGTACTCAGATGGTGTCCTCTGCTTTTTCAAACTTAATTAATCTACATCAGACCTTATAAAGTGCTGCTGAATCAGAAGTCTCACCTAACCATCGCAGTGTGCTGACTTTTCATGGGCAGAAATAATTACATATAAAATAGGACACCCAGGAAATCAGTCCATGGTGTTAACATTTGTGTTTATATTAATAAAGGCTGTATTTTGTACTTTATTATATTTCTTTAACTTTTGACATTTACTCTGTGGGTCAGTTTTTTCTTTCTAACAGTGCATTTCATCTTCAGTTTTGTTTCTATATTTAGAGGACTCATGCTTAGAAATAAGATTTTTTTGTTTAATTTTTTTTTCTGCCTAGTACATTTAACCTAGTTCAGGGGTTTATGGTGTTTCTCTGCAACTTATAATTTACTTTGCCAACTTATATACCATATTGCTGTGTTTGCCACAGTTAAAGAAACACTGTCAAGTCCTTTTTAATTTTTTTCAGCATTCAGCATGTTCTCTGCTATCTCATATGTGGTCCACATGTAGTAAAATATATTGATTTTTGTGGCAAATAATATTATTTTCCCCTCTGTCTCTCCTATCATCTTTCCTCTGCCATCATTTTTGGGAACAGAGCTGAAATGAATATACCCTTCACTGACAATCCAGCATACAAGTATCTGGACGTCAGCAGGAATGCAGCGAGCTCTAAAACTGGCACATTTGGTTCCTACAGCGCAAGCAGAGCTCAGAAATGCACAGTGTGTCCCACCCCAATGATGGCTATTTATTAGCTACACTGCCCAAACAAAACAATCTTTTAAGTTGTGCTTTGCTTTTCAACATTTTACACGCAGAGAAGTGGGCGACACTGCCCTCCTCCCTGAGACTCGCAAATTTTAACTTAGATAAACTTGGCCTTGGGGAAAGTAACAGCCACCCAAAGGGTTTTACTCCAGCCTGACTTGAGCTGCAAAGTTCACCAGCTCATATATCCGCCTTCAGGGGAACTTTCCTTTCCGTTCGCAGGGACCTGGGTCTGTTCCTATGTTGGCAGGAATGAAAGAAGAGCACGGATGTTGTATCAGCATTGCTGAAGGCAGAACTGGGCCCAATACATCTGACATGCCAGAATAGGAGATCTACAAGTACAAACTGTATTTAGACATGAAAATCAGGGAGATGCCCAACTATTCAACCTGCCTGGGCAAATGCAGCTTTTCATGTGCCCACAAACAGCCAATAAAGTGGCTACGCTTAAGCCCACAAAACAGTGTGTGATAGTTTGGGAGACTATCTTTGACTCTCTGGCATTTACTTCTGTCTTTATGTTGTGGATTTATGAGTCCAGGCCTTTGAGTATAATTTCACTCAGCAAGTATCAGTCCTACACGAATAAAATGAAAGCCTGCACATATCCACAAGAGCAATGTTTGCACCACCAGGCTTTGCAGTATCACACAATGCAAACTGTCAGCGCCTCAATCAATATCCGTCAATGCTTGACAATAAAGACATCGTGCTTCAGATGGGAAAAGATTAGCCCTTATCAGATTTACCAGTTGTCCAGGCAATACAGGATCTAGGATATAGACTGATTACACTTCAGAGATTTATCATAAAGTACAAAAATGGCACTAGTAGTAACTCAGCTTTTGAAATGTGGAGTCTTTGCTTTAATACGCATTAAAACAACAGCAAAAAGCTCACTCTGGGGCCAAGTCCCAGTGGCTGTGCTCTTCCTCATGTTGCTATGCCTGCTACAAGGATCAAATTTCATGGTTTATTGTTCTCCCTCCAACTGGCCACCATCCGCATTCTTCCCCTGCACAAAGCTGCACCTCTTTCTCAAAAGAACAGAGTACTATGCCTTCTTTTTATAAATTTTAGTCACATTTACAAACACATACAGGGTAATGGGATGACTTTTAAACACTAAACAAAATTCCAGGGAATGCTGTTATTTTCCTTTGAGCAAATTTCTGTGAATAAGGCTAAAAAAAAGGCAGTTTTCCTCCAGAAAGTTACTAGTTTTTGAAGATGCAAAAGTTGTCTCCCCTGTATTCTGAATCTTTAATATTTTGCCTTTTAATGAAACAACTTTGCTTGAAAAGTCCTATTCATCACCTGCCTCAGGAGAGAACTGGCACTGAGATTCTGCAAAGCTCAAATTCAGCTTTGGATAAATGGTTGGAAATCAAAACCACAGTCACTGGAGCTACTTAGCTATAATGGAGTAAAATTGGTACGCAGCAGGTCAGATCCAAAATTTCAGTATCAATGTCTCAATGTAAATAAGAAATCTGTTGCAGACAAATAACATGCTAGATTCAAAGGAATGCAGCAAGTATCCCAGAATTGTAAGGTTTCCTACTTAGTATATTTTAATTTAGCACTCAGGGTCCTTTTTCTTCCATGAGATTTGCAGTAAAGTTATCAAAACCTAACAAAATGTTCCACCCCTGAACATTCACCATCTTTCTTCGGCAGCAAAACAGATTGTAAAACTGAAGCACTGTCATCTGGTGTATAATTAGTGTAATAAGTCTTACTTGTAACATGAGGGAGGCACCATAAGCTTACCTAACTAGTCTGAAAATGTAAAATGCTCATCACCTGTAATCACTGTCTTAACTGTCCTTGATCTTTACTGATAGCCGCCAAATTATAATAACTCTCTCTTTGACAGTAAGAACCAGCTAGTAATGCAGCACAAGCAGAGCACTAGGAAAATCAGCTGTTTTGGCCAATTTAAAGAGGTTCGCTTCAGGAATTTTTCTCATTTTTTTCTTTTTTTTTCTGGCTAATCAATGATGTAGGAGGTTCAGAGGTGTAAGACAAAAATGCAAAGCAGGGAAAACTAGGGCGCTGGAAACCTCAGGAATGCAACAGGGACGCGGCAATTCCACACACAGAGTGGGGGAGACAGAAGAAACCCTATATATGCTCAAAGGTTACGGACATATGATCGAAACTGATCATGTTACTGCAGTTTAATAACTTAACCAGCCATCATCTGAGATGCAGTAAAACACCATGAATGTATTCTTCACCCAAACTGCCTCCAGAGTAAAACATCTGAGGGACAGTAATTTGTGAAGCTGCAGCAACTTACTCACTTTCAATTGCACGCTCATCTGTGCTCCTAAATTCCAATCCAGCAAGACCCTGTATTTTGTTTGATTTGGGTCCCACTGAAAAGGAAGAGGGTTCCCATTTGCTAAAGCAACATAATTGCCTCAGGCCTCTGTTGAATTAGGGGCCTTAAATTGATAACCTTTAAAATGAACTATATATGTCACATCATTACATGTTATATATTTGGATAAGCATGTCCTTCCCATCTGCCTGTTTTAAGCTGCTTGAACCAAGGGACTACTGAGTGCGCGCAGCTTGGAAAAGGGTGAGTTGATCCTCAAGTAGCACAGTGGAAATGGATCTCATTTATTTACCCTAACAAGCTGACATTTAGTAACTACTCCCTTATTTCTCATTGCTATCACAGGACAAGTTTACACCAAGTCACCAACACTGAAGAAATCCACCTCTGTAAGAACCAGCCACTTAGCAGGGAAGAAAATCAAAGAAACTCAGGCTCTGGAGTGTATTCCCCTGCTAAGCATCCAGTGCTCAAGCAGATTCTAGCAAAGCTTCAGAGATCAGTCTGTGGTTTGCTAGGTGAGGAGAGTCTCATTCCCTCATGAGGAGCTGACAGAGTGCCTGTGTGCACAGCTAAGCACCTTGAAAGATTCTGCTTCCAAAGTGTTAGTTCAGCCTAAGAAGGTATTTTGCTTTGGTGGTGAAGTTCAATGTTTCCTACTGTTCTTCCTCACAAAAAGACAGGTATTCATTCTTCACACTCAGGCTGAGCCCCCAAGCCCTCCCTTGCTCTGAAATCCCCATTCACAGTAAACATTTCTTATAAGAGGTACTAGTGGATAGTGCTCTGCACCGCCCCTTGAGCCTCAAGCAGAGAGAAATCAGGGCTGTCTCACTCCTGCCAACTGCATTTTTGCATTTACCCAGCTTGGTTGGTATCAAAGATTAACAAAGGGTGGGGAATGGACCTCATCCAAAGCAGGGCATTGCTTCTGGCAAATGCTGGTAACAGGTATTTCAAGTCTGCCTCTTTGCTATTCGGGAGCTGTACTGTTTGACCAGCTGTCCATGAAGGAGTCATATTTTAACTTCGCTTCTCACCCCACCTGATCTATTCTAGCCTCAGAAACATAACACAGAGATTAATTGTTGAAGGGCACTGTTGTAGTTTGAAGTAAACTAGAGTCAGTTTTGTTACTAACTCAGCTGCTGTAAATAACTTCATTCTTTGAAAACTAACTGCATGTTTTTGAGACAGTGTTCTTCTCTACAGTGATAACACAGGGCACTGGTGTGCAAAAACATCAATGCTTATACAGAACCAAGGCCATCCTCAAGCTGGTAGAAAAGGGGCTGCACCTACAAGGAGGAGCAAATAGGGCAGGTGACCCTAAACTGACTAACAGAGAGTATTCTATCACATATACATAATACCTTTCTCCGAAGTGACAGGGGACAGGACGAGAGGGAATGGCCTCAAGCTGTTCCAGGGGAGGTTCAGACTAGATATCAGAAATTTTTCACAAATAGCATCATTGGACACTGGAATAGGCTGCCCAGGGAGGTAGTTTAATCACCATCCCTGGAGGTGTTAAAAAGACAGGTCGATGAGGTGCTGAGGGACATGGTTTAGCGGCATATAGGAATGGTTGGACTCAATGATCCAAAGAGGTCTTTTCCAACCTTGTGATTCTATGATTCTACTTGGTATAATCTCAGACATACAAGGGTCTCATCCTCTTCTGCAATGGCTGAAGTCTAGTGAGGACCTTGTTTGTCTGGTTGCTCCTGATCCCGGATCTGTGCATTCCTGAATCCAGTTCTTGAGTCCAGCTCCCTCCTCCCCTAGTCCCATTTCCTTGTGTCTGCTCTGCAGCCTTTGTGGTGACTTATAGGGGTGGGGGCGTGATCTCACATAGTTGTATGTATTTTATTACTTTCTAATTATTCCCATTATTATCATTTCATTAAAGCTGCAGTTTGACTTTGCAACCCATAAGTCTATTTTCCTCTTCTCCCTCTCCCTGCAGGGTGTGGGGAGGAAGGGATTTTGGAGGCTCAACTGCATGGTTTTAGCTGTCAAATTTGGCTGGGTGGGGTTAAACAGGCACTAAGAAAAAAATTATATTGCCACTAAAAAAATGATGAGAAACGTTACAGGTACACCTCTACAGCTTACAATATATGCTAAATAGGAATACCACCTATGCATGTAAAAATAACTTATTTTAGTGGTATAAAATGTGTTTTGCCTACTAGCATAAACTTCTCCACTGGGCTAGTAGAGACAGTGCATGAGAGAATTACAGCACATTTCAACCGAAGAAATAAATAATTACTTCTGATAACACCAGGATGTTGTTATTGCCTTGTCCTTGTATACACTGTGCACACCCCAGACGTTTAGCAATGTTGCATTTGTAACACAAAGGAAAGTAAAAAGAAAATGAATGACTCAATATTTTCACATAAGCCCTATAAGACAGAAGAGACTTCCTCACCTGTCTGCTTTGGGATGGCAACGTGGCAGGCTGCATGTGTCTCTGCATCCGATGGGGCTGCATCAGCTGTCGAAACTGCTGCTGGAGAAACTGGCTGTTGTTAGGCTGCTGGGACTGCTGCGTGGCTGGAGATTGCTGCTGCTGCTGCTGGAGATAGTGAATGAGAGACTGCTGCCCTTGTCCTGCTGTCAGAGGTGACATCTTTTGAGTGGCTGACTCTGAGGCAAAGTGAGACAGCGGTTTGGTGTTATTGAAAGAAAACTGGTCTTGGCTAATGGGGCTCTCGTTTACCAGACCTGGCTGTAAGCTATTGGATGACTGTTGCATAATCATGTTCATATTTTTTGACTGGTTTGTAGCCATTGATTTAAAAAGTGAGCTCTGCATACTTGTGGGGTTGCTGGTGGGAGTGATGTTAGAGATTAATGTACCTTGAGGACTGAAGGGCTGCTGATGCAGAGCTGGGCTTGATAGCTTTTCTGGCCTGTATGGTGGGGAAGGTCCGGTGTTTGTGGAGGCCATGCTGGCAACCAAGTTATTCTGTGGACTTTTAATGTTGTTGGCTGGTAAGCTGGCTGCTGTCAGGGTGGGCAGCATGGAGCTCTGTGGGCTGAAGGGCTGCTGGTTTAGAGCTGGACTGGAAAGCTTCTCAGACCCATAAGGAGGAGATGGGCCATTTGATGGGGTGTTGCTGGAGGTCATGCTTGAAAGCAGAGTGTTTTGAGGACTCTGAATATTGTTTCCTGGTAAATTATTAGCGGGCATGCCAGACACCATAACATTTTGAGGACTGAAAGGTTGATGGTGTGGGGATGATCCTGCCCTGTAAGGTGGAGACAGACCCGGAGGAGACATAGTTGGCCAGTTGGGAGCCTGTACTTGCTGCTTAGTAGTAGACACCTGCTTGCTAGCTGCCAGCTGCTTTAGCTGCTGAGCATGCCAGTTGGAGCCAGGTATGTTGGGCAAGGGAACTGGAAGCATAGGTGGTGGCTGGTTCTTGCTCTGAGCTACTGTAGAGATGGGTGATGCAGCAGGTTTGTTTGACGAAGGAACTTGGAAGTTAGCTCCAGCGGATGATGGTCTCATCTGGGGAGATCCTCCACTAGTTGGATTGCAGCCTGGAGAAAAATCTTTGTTAGCAACGTGGTTGTCCAAGTGGGAAGTCTGTGGGGAGGACTTTGGAGTGGTACTTATGCTTGGTTGAGAATGACTCAGCCCAAGCGGCTCTTCAGCCTTGCTGCACAAAATCTTCTCCAGATCCAGGTCATTGGGAGAAGGATCAGGCATTTTTGTCAGCTCTTCCAATAGATCTTGCAGCTCCTGGTCCACAGACTGTAAGCTGTTTCCTTTCTCATCATAGTGGACAACATTATTGTTTTGCCCTCCTATTGACCCCTTCTGATTTATTTCTGTGTTGGGTGGCACAGAAAATGGGGAACCAATGCCACCGCCATTCATGTGATTGTTTTCAAGGAGCACTGAATGACCTGCGACTCCCAGGGAAGAAGTGCTGTGACTGGCAGAGAACGGAGAACTTTGCATTTCTGGACATGCCACATTGGGATTGGCACCTTGGCCCATGGCAAGGTTTACGTCATCAAGACAAAGTCTTTTACTGTCATTCGGGAAAATGACATCAGGCATGCCACTGGAGGCAGGAGAGCTATCATCTTCCAGTTTTCTTTTAATGGATCCCTGTAACTGGGAAAATAAGAAAGGAAGAAGAAAGGACCCGTTATTGACCTTATCCTAACATACTGTGAAGTTATGTACCGTTACACTGGGTTGGAGATAAAGAAAATTAAATCATACAATTAAATAACCAATAATGTGAGGCAAATTCAATCAGGATTTAAGTGGATGCAACTTCACTGAAATCAAAAGAGTTGCAGTCAGACAAAGGCTCAGTATGACCTGATGGCCTTAAAACAGATGTTAAAGCTGTAAAACACTGTCTGTCATGTGAACCGGAGTAGAAGTTTTTAAAATAGTTTCTGATACCATTTCAATTAAGACATTATACGTTCTGAATAACAAACATGCCAACATTTTTATGGTCACATTTTTTAGGTCTAAACAGTGGCAGATCTGAACGATACCCTGGACTGAATTTAGTGACCTTCCACCAGTGACTTGAATTAAATTCAGACCTGAGATGACTGAATTATTTTACATTCTTTATAGACAGAACATCTGAAATAACCGGCATACTTTATAAACAAACCAAAACCAAAACAAATCCTCAACTATCTATCTAAACAGACTTTCAAGCTTCCTAATCGCAGATGTTTTAGATTTCAGAAACCAGCAAATAACAGCTAAACCTCTTGATTTTTGTTTATTCTTCTAAGGCAGAATGGGCTTTGTTCTTTTGAAGGATTACAACTCATTCATAAAAACAGAGTTGTTTTCAAAAGACAGTTATATAAATAATTTGATCTATAAGAAATGGGAGAGTTGTAAATCCATAAATCTTAGGGGCAAAACCCCCTGCCTTGTATGTATAAAGACAGTAAAACTGAAAGCAACAGTTCTAATACTAATTCAGCATGATACGGCAATCTCTTACAAATATAATAATCTGTGGCTTTCAATTTTAACAAGCATGACCTGTATGTCATAGGATTAATCAGACATTAACATTGCTGCGTCAGTTTAAGGGAAGTAAGCATTATGTGCTTGTTTATCAATAGAGGGAGGCAGCATTTAGACAACTACCTAATCAGCAGTGGGAAACCATACAAAGTCACTGTTCCTCTAAGCAGGCTCACAGTAAATCCTCTCCCAGCCCTGGACTACAAGTGCAAGTGCTGCCAGTCATCTAGTACCACGAGAAAGATGTCTAATAACAGTTCATACTACCAGAAAAGCCCCACCACCTAACCTCACTGTAATCAGACCCACTCCAGGGCTCTGGGGGTATGAAAACCCTCTAATTTTTACAAAATTATTAAGCACATCACAGTTTTACTCAAGAGTCACCACAAAATGGCCAGCAACTTTGGTGCTCTCAGACAACAGTGTCACTAGATGATTGGTGTAGGGTGTGCAGAGGCTGCAGATCACAAGGTGCCTTGTGCAGCTCCTTCTGCAATCTGCACGTGAAGGTCACTATGCAACAGCCAATGTGCCCTCCAAAATTCAGCCAGTCTTCAGGCAAGTGACCACAAATGTAATTGGTAGGCAGAGAAAAAGATTGCATATCGGTGCCTACAGTTGCTTAGGCTTTTAGGATTACTATCAGTTTATTATTATGCAGTTTAGGATTACTATCAGACTTCGCCGTGCTAGTATCCAGCTTACACAGACATTAGGAGAGTGAGAAGGTGCAATTGTACATGATCATCACGGCAGAGAGAAAAGCAAGTCTACATACTACAGAGAGATGCCGATCAGCTTTTAGGAGGAGTTCACCTACCCTCCATCAACAGACACAGAAGTTTTGCATGGCATTGTGGCAAAGAGAACTTTTTATAATACACAGATACTTTTCCCTCATCCTCTAAGAGTTACCCCTTACTGAAGCAATCAGTGCTTCTTTCCTGTGACCTCCAGTCACATTGCTTTAACATGGTTTGCACTCAAAAACCACTGGCAAGTGAGAATCGATGCTGAAAGGGGAGAGTTGCTTTCAGCGCACCATTCACCCTTGTCGGTCAGCAGTGCTGTGCATAGTTTGAATCGTTGCCCTGCAAGGGGCTGCCTTTACATCACAGCCAGAGACAGCTGAAGCATCGGCAATTTGATTATCCCTCTGGTCTGATGAGGCCAGAATTTGCTTAGCTTTAGGAAATGGAACAAGGTCTAAATCTTCTCCCAGGTGTTGGCTTAATGATGGATGAAATTGTTTTCCTTCATTTTCTTTGCTAAAACTAAGTCAGAGTTGCATGTTTCAACAGATGTTGCCCTATGTAGGCTGGAACACGTTGGTGGAGCATAACTACATACGTTTAAATCTAGACATGTATAGGGAATCTTTACAGAGGCTTCACACATCCAACATAAACACAGTGTGTTCCCAGCTTGCACTCTGGGAACCTTCAGGCAGGAAGTGGTGGGGGGATCTCCCATTCTTGGCCAGCTAACATGCTGGCATGCATGTCCTTGCCAGGGCTTCTTTTGCCACTGGACATTCCTATGCTCTGAGTTGCTGGGGAAAAAATTTGGCTTTCTAAACCCCCTGAAAAACAGTTTTTTAACTGTTGCACGGGGGAGTAATTGTGATGGGAAAACAAAACTCCATTTCCCTGAGACTGCTACAGATATAAACAGATAAAATAAGGCCATAGCTTTCCGATGGCATGGACATTCCAAAACTGGGACAGGATTTTTAAATAGGATGCTGTTGCTTAGTCCTTGTGAGAAGCTTGGCTGTAAGAGAGGCAGTGAAATTAGCTGGGTATTATGTTCTCTTGAAAAGCAAGACTCCTATTTCCCAGGCGAATATTTGCACAAGGACCATAAAATCCAGACAACCAGTTTCCCACAGTGTGGGCAGGTATAACTCCATACAAGTTAGCAGCATTGCTTTTACTTAAGATAGATTTGACTATGGTCCCAAATCTGGGAGAGAAAAATACCATCCTTAAAGCAAACAAACAAAACACAGAAATATTTTGGTTAGAAGGACTGTCTGGTTATCATCAGCCCTCTGCTTCAAGTACATCACAATTGAAAAAAATAGATGACAGTGTTTCACTGGGCGCTTAAGTATGAAGCATCAATGATAAACAGAAATCCCTTCTTGGGCTGGACAGGCTAGCTGAGAGATTTGCTCAGTATTCCTCACTGAAACCTGTGTGGTTGTGACTCTTGTACAGTGCATTCTGCCCTGGTGCAGTCTGTGAGGAGCCAGCGTTTTTCTCCCCAGCTCCCAGCGAGTCCTTCTCCATGGACTTGCTACTGTGGCAGCCCTGACCAGTCCAGGGGACAGTAATGCAGTTCCATATCATGGGGATTCTGTCTGGCCTGGACATGCTAACAACAATGGTGGCACAAGATCATCACAGAGGCACAACAACTTTTAGGAACGGGAGCTCCTGACCTTACTCATTCAAGAAGCTGCTTGTTGCAGATAATTCATCCAGTACTCTTAAACATCACAAGCCCTCAAGCTCTGCCAGGGGAGGTTCAGGTTGGACATTAGGAAAAAAATTTTCACAAAAAGGGTCACTGGGCACTGGCAGAGACTGCCCAGGGAGGTGGTTGAGTCACCTTCCCTGGAGATGTTTAAGGCACGGGTGGACGAGGTGCTGAGGGACATGGTTTAGTGTTTGATAGCAATGATTGAACTTGATGATCCAGTTGGTCTCTTCCAACCTGGTTATTCTATGATTCTGTGATTCTAAGATCATCTTTCTAATACCTATCTATCATCTTCTAGACTCTTCCCTAACTAAAAGCATTTTTACTGCCCATTTCCTTCATTCAGCACTGGGCTCCCCAAGAAAGAACTGATTTACTCTAACTCCTTCTCTCATACTTCAAGAAACCTTACGCTATTCATCAAAATCAACAGTAACCAAACAGAACACCAAAATATGTTCTTTATCTGCTGATTAGCGTACTGGGCAGCTCTGTTTCAAATTTAAAACCTGACAAGTGAACAGAAATATTTTAAACTATATAAAAAACCACTCTTAAGCTGGCTGGAGGCTGTCTATAGCTAAGTACAGGAAAGCTTAATTCATATGTGCAAGCAAGGACAAGGCAGGCAATCAACAAATGGGCTTCTGTGACCTTGTCAAAATCCATTAAAATGCATTAGCATGCCCAGGCTAACTTCTGTTTGGGAATACCTGGGAAAATAAAGGCAGGCCCTCTGACTCAGAAAATATCCAATTATGAGTTCTCCATTATCTCAGGTTTGCTTCTAGAAGTGAGAGTGCCATGATCCCAGCACTATTACTCTCTCAAAACCAGTAGGCTGTCTTTCTGGGAAAGACCCAAGCTGCAAACGAGTAGTGCTGCTAGCTCGCAATGGCAGTGTAACAAGAATATATAATAATTGTTTACCCTGCTTCTTCCAAGGAAGCTATACAGCTGTGGTTACAAACATCTAATTTGTCACGCACTACCTCTCTGCACAGAAGCAATTCCCTACGCGTGGGCAGTGTGCCCCACTCCATAGGCTTCTCTTGTGAAAGGAAGAAAAGGTGGATTTGGCAAGTGGAACAAGTCCTTGGCTGCACTTTGTCCTAGACCGAGGTCTCCGAGTTGCCCGCTTGGGTGACTTTTGGTGTCAGGCACTTTCCAAACTCAGGAGGCGGTGCTGGCCTTGAGTAACTTACTATTGCTCAATGAAGGGAGAAAGGAAAGCTGGAATTGGTAAAAACTGAAGCAGAGGGATCAAATTATTAATAAATATACACTGCAGTGGTTCCATTGGATTTTAATATCCAACTAAGCAGACACTTCTGGACTGGCTCCCTGCCTTGCTGTCACTCAGCCTTCCTGCTTTCTTTAATATATCATCTGTCCTCAGTTGCCACTCCAGCTCTCCATGTCAGCCTGGCTGCCCTGTGGTCCTGCTGCTTGTCCCTGTTAATTCTCCACCCACCCCTTGCTCCTTTGGCTGCACAGTATCTGGGGGAATGAGCCACTGCAGCCCGCACAGGAGAGCCTTGTTTCTCCAGCCTTGCAGTGATCTGCCTTCCACCAGAAAGAAGCCAAATCTAACAAGAAATTCCTATTTAGGTCAATGTAATGCAGAGAGAGAGGAAAAATGTTAGATGAGGTTATTTCTGTGCCTCTTCCTGGCTTCTGCAGCCTGTCAGAGATTCAAGGCTTGATTTACAGCAACCGCAGGGTGCTGATTATTGATCTGCAACCACCTCACGCTGCCATTGAGAGATCCAACCTACAGCAGTGATTCCCACACCTGCACAGCTTCTTAATGTGAGAACTGAGCCTGGTGGGTCACTGACATTTTAAACCAATGGTGGTAGAGTCTGCACTGCGTTCTCCTTTGGCAGCTGGTCTACCTCCCCCAGTCTCCAGCATGAACCACCATTGCTGGAGAATCTCTTGATTTAATACCATGAAATCTATAGATCTGTGACTGAGATATCCAGGAGTCAGATAACCTTCTTTCACTGTGAATCTCAAGACCCTTGGAACTCATGGGAAGTCCCAGGTGTTGGCTTTTCTGTTTAACTGAAGAAAAGAGAGAAGTGATGGTGAAAGGAGATGGGGCACGTGGGGAAAATGTCAGTCTCACCACAAATCCTGGGATTTGCTAATATGGTGGCAGCTTTCCACTAAGCCCTTACAAGCAAGACAAGGGTGTCTCTGAAACCTGGGGAATCTGGGTTGCCAACAGGCTGCTTAGATCTGTCATATCTGAATTATTTTGATAGACATGAGCACATCGAATTTTTGGTGGAAGGGCTGAGCAATGCAGCATCCCAAGATGAGTACAAGCCTTTTTCCCATTACTTGTTTTTTTTTTTCTTTTTTTTTTCCAGGTATATAGTGAATATTTTTTTTCCTCTGCAAAGTATAAAACACGAGTCTAAGCTTTGCTCAACTAAGCTGACCAGAGAATCTATCACTCTCTGTCTCCTTCAAACACTAGACACTGCCAAAACTGGAAGTATGTACTTGCCAGAGGCAAAGTGTTTGCAGCATTCAGTGATCAAGACTTCAGTCTCTGTGGCTTCAACAAGCTTCAGCGAGAGCTATCTGCCCATCAGTCCAAAATGTTTCTATCTGTTCTGACAAAAACAGTCATGTAATGAGAAAATGAAACTGGCAATTTTCCATTTAAAACAAGAAAACGTCACATTTTTTTCTCCTGTGCCTTAAATACAAAATTGGGAAAGGTTTATGCTCACTATTGCTCATTTATCCACACTCTAAATAGATTTTAATGACCTACTAATCTTTGAGGACAGCTCATGAAATAGAGTTGAGTGTGTTTGAAAGCTGGAAAGCAAATCTGATACAATACTACCCTTTAAATGGCAGCAGTTACTTGCAGCCCTCCGTAAGCTATCAGACAAGCTCCTTTTGGTAGCAGGCTGGCTTGCACATGAGCAACAAAACCCAAATGCTCATGGGCAAAGATCCCATTTAACTACAGCAGAACCTGGCACTGTACTAAGTGCATTTAGCACATCTGCAAGTTTCCATTTGTGCATGCTGGCTGCAGTTTCCTAACAGAAACTCACATGATATGTCTGATTCCAAGAAAAAAATGCCTCCTGCTGACCAGTGAGAAGCCAGAGCACTCCCTGACTACAAGGAACATAAACTATGCTTTATCAATGTCACATCTCAGGCTACAAGGAGAACTCAAGGAGGCTCAAGCAATTAAAACTACCATATACTTTCTCTGTACTAAGATTAAACATAATCTAAAATCACATTCTTACTACTGCTTTAGGCTGTTTGACCCTTTTGATTTCAAGTGATTTCAGCATGGATGGATGTAAAGTTGTCATTTCACATTGTCAGGAAAGAGATCACTTAGCAATTCCAAGCTACCAGAAATATTTCAATGTACCAGAAATAACCCAACTCCTCAGCTAAGGAATACCAGAGTGAAGTCTGCTTTTGGGTCTGTTGGGTATTTGTAGGCTGGAAAGGTGGCAGATCGGTTCATAATGAAGTGTAGTAGTGAAGAAAGGATTATGACTGGGGAAAATTCATGGGGTGGATTTCCTTCTATTCATCATGGTCATGGAAATAGGCAACTGGAAGGGAGGATGTAGGAAGAGGAACCGGGGATGTAAGCAGTCATTTTAACCATGAAAGGACATTGTTTACTAGTTAGCTTGCATGCATTATGTGGATTATATTTACCTGGAACTACAGTTTCTCCCAATTTATAATTTACAGTGGCAATATGAAACCTGCCATCTTTAAAACAAGCATATTAACATAGATTAGAGGTTGCTACTTAGGCTATGCACACATAAAATGCCTCCTAAACACCACTGCTATATTTGTAGATTTTTTTCCTCCTGTCAATACAGCAAACATCAGTTGAATTGAGGGGAGTGTGCTGTGATCCTCTGTCCCATTATTGTCACCACTCATTTTGACCTCCAATTATTCCCTCAGTTAATCAGGAACCTCAAGCAACATCAAAAGAGGAAGAAAAAAAGTGTGTTCTTTCTCTTAAAAAGGTGGCAAGACTCCCTGTTGAGAGTAAAAAACTGTAGGAACTATCAGGTTTGTTGCTCCTGTGCATCACCTGGATCTGGGCTGACAGACACACCTCAGGTATGCTGCCAGAGCCCACAACAAGAGGTTTTGGTGGTGTCACCTCACAGCTACAATCAATTCCCCTTATCTGTTACACTGCTGCAGTACAACAAGTCTCTTGTTGACTGTTGAATATGTGTGAATTTATAAATGGCGATTGCCGACCTGGCACTTTCTTTTGTCTACATGGCCTTCTTCCCCAAGTCACCATGCAGCATAGGAAGTAATCCTGGCTGCAAATACTCAGAACCGCATTGTTTTGCTGGTAAGCACAAAAAATCCAAACCATCATGACTATACAAAACCGGAAATATGTGATCTTACAATAAGTTTAAACCACAGAAGCTAACAGGAAACTCAACCTGGACCACCAAGAGGGGTTTTTTTCCCCCCTAAATCTTAACCAAAAATTAATGGTAAGGAAATATTATAATAATGAATTTCTCATATCAATTTAAGTGACTGCAGTTACGCTTATAATTACAGAAATCTCTCTCATGTACATCCTGCTTTATACTGGAACATCTTAAAGGCTACACAGCAGTAAGTTTGTGAATAAGGTTTTTCTGATTAAACTTCTGTAAAATTACAGGCAACATCACTCACGTCCATTTGAAGATATCAATGTAGGATTAATTCCAAGGAGGAAAAAAAAACCCCATAGCCAAGAATGTATGTATTTTGCCATCCCACACAGGACAGCCACATGCAAGAAACCACGTAACAGTCACTGCAAACTAAAAAATAAACCCTAAACCAGTATCTTCGCTGATTTTTCAGGACAGACAGAATCACCAGTCTCATTTAGAAGGCACCAACAGAGATCTGCCCTATCAAAACAAATGTTCAAAGCCTTTCCATCTTGTCTTTCCTTAGGAATTCATCTGCTTTTGGTATTAATGGCACTGTTAAAATGGAAAATTTCCATAAGAAAAATTGCCGTTGACAAATGGATCTGGAGGAACAGGACTACTGCTTGCTCCTGTGTTGTACTGCTAGCAGGAGATCTCTGTACAGATGCCTCTTAATTAGTCATCTGAAGACTTACAGCAATCACGTCACGCATACTGTTTGGCTGTAACTTCCACATTCCATTTAATGACAAGTGTTATTAACTAGACAGCTGAAGACAGAACAAGTTCTTTGCCTCTTGGTTTTTAAGCTGTAGTACAAGAGCGTTTCTTTCATATCTGGCTGTAAATCAAGATCAGTCTCAGACTCAACGCCTTTCCATCAGTATTACCTCATCTTACCTCAGTTTTAATACCAGCAGTATTGTTTTATATCTTTTTTTATAGTCCATTAATTTCAAAGTCCTATGGAACACTTTGCCGTAATTTTGTAGACTACATTAATTTCTCATGGCAATAGCAAGGCTGGAGAATTGCAGATCCTCTCCACTGAGCAAAAAGTGATGGTTTTGCTACTTGGGCCTACTGGGATTTAAAAGATACTTTTCTCTCTTTTTCTTTTTTTTCAGGCTCTAACACCAGCAAGTTATGCAATGACCACAAGTTAACATGAGCTAAGTATAAGAAGCAGGCTGTATGTGTTCCTAAATTATGAGGCAAGTTTACCATTAACCAGCTAACCAGATAAAACTTAGCCTGACACTTGTTTGCTGCTATGTATTGCATTATTTTTTAAAATCCCAGAAGACTTGCTGTTTTTTTAAACTCTAAGTTTTGTTTTGTCAAAAGGTATGGTTGGGGAATTAACAGTGCAGAGGCAAAGCCTTCAATTGGGTCAAACCTGAGGCTCAAAAGCCCTAAAATTCTCGGAACAAGAAGAAACGATACTTGTGCTTTCTGCCTCAGAGAATAATAGCTCCAACCTCACCTGTGTGGCTGCACCTCAACACTAACTGCTGAGTGGCTTTCTGCTTACTTTCTGTATTGGAAAGGAAGGTTTTACTGCATCCAGAGCTCCTCTTTAGGCTTGGTGAAGAACAAAACTTCTAAAACGACAATTTAAAGTTTCTCCTGAGTGGTATGAGAAACTCGAACACAACTGTACGAAAGATGGAACGAGCCAGCGAGGAAAGGGAACATTTTGATCAGCATCTCTCCTAAACATTCATCCAGGGTCTTTGTTAGCCTCCTGAGTGTCCCTCTGCCTTTCAATATATGATATAATTAAACAGGATATTAATTAATACAGAACCCTGAAAACAAGCCTCACTTAGCGTAAAAAGTTCATGAATCTAGCAAGCCTCTCACTGAGCCTGGGTGTAGACAGAATTCTTTACACAAACCACAAATAGAAATATTTTGTAAAGCACAAGAATCTGGTAGTGAATATTTAATTTGTTTCAGACTACTTCATTTTATCCTACCACTTTCATCTTTCCCTGTACAGCAACTCTACTATTCTCAGAATGCATGCACTAGGGAAAAAAACCATGGTTGACTGGCAACGTTATTTGTAGGCTTCCTTGCTGGACCATCTAGCTGTCCAGAACAGCGTGCAGCTCTGCCCCCTTCAACACACACTCTTCAAACTGTACCTGTTACTCATCCAGGGACCATTGAAGGCCTTCTGCAAAACAGTGATACTAAAACCCGCAAAGTGCAGACCATCGCCCCACCCCTGAAGCCCATATCCTGTAGAATTCCTGGCTAAATGAACTAAATATTTTGGGATGTTGTCTTCAGTAGGGATGGGATTTCAGTCTTTGCTCCTTCATTATTATTAACTAAAAGAGTGAATTAAAAACACGCAGGATTCGGAAAAACTTTCTCCAGCAGAAAACACAATGCTTAAGTTACTCAGTTTTTAACCAGAGAACCTCTCAAGTTCCTTCAGATACCAGATCCCCTCTGTCCTAGAAGCACTGTTAGTCACACATTCGTCATTGCAAATTGACAATATAAATGCTGACTTGTGCAAACAATGTTAAACAAAATGGTGTTCTTGCTGCAGAAGTGAATTACACAGCCTTTCAAGCTTTCTACACTTCTCAGTTTTATGTAAACTCTAATTTCCAAGTCTTTGTTCTGCCTTTAAAGGTCACACAGTTGAAAGCTAGGAAGCATAGCATGTGTCCCCACTGATATTAAAATACTGTTTACTAAATCATGCATATGAATGTAAAGAAGAAACTGTTTGCAACCTACTGCGTTAATAAAAGATGACTTATCAGACAACATGGTTCCAAGTATCAACATGTGGAATGTAAAAATCTGATCTTAATCATGCAATGCAATTTTTTTGTTGATCTTTTGAAGTAAAGTCCCTACTTTGCCATGCAATCACACCAACTTCTGATGACACCGTCTTTGAGTGATTAAATTCTTAATCTTGCCAATGCTTAACTTCAGGAATACAGTCTTTTTAGATTTGAGCATATGATTGCACGTTTGCAAGATCAGGATTTCATTTGCATATTCAAATTGCAAAACTGCATCTTCCTTTTGTCTAAGGCAAACTATAGCACTTCAAATGCTAAACAACCACCGTAGAGTTGGACAGTATTTTTAGCATCTCTATGGTGCACTTCTATCTTTAGCTGCTGTGTTCACAACAATCCCACAGGACACTGCATAGATAACATGGCTTGAGTCTTTACCACATTCAATTTTTCTCCCAAAACATGGTGAAAGCACACTATATGACAGGCCAGTTCAGGATCTGCTAAAGTTGCCTTGCATGCAGTGTCTTGAGCACAGCTCAAAGTACTAAAACATTAAAAAATTAGAGCATTCTGCTCTGGAGCGGCAATGTAGGTTGCTGTGACTTCCTCCAGGGAAAAGAGAGCTTTTTGCTCTGAGTTTGCACTGTGCAGATAAATCAAAGAGGACAGTGAAGGATTTCTGCATGTTGTTTCCTAGCAGGATATGCCCATGGGTTCATGGCAAATTTCTGGTCAAAGCTTAACCCTGTAAGAGAACTTAATAATTGAACATGCCAAATCATCACAATTTTCAAACCCTACTGCGGCTTGTTTGTACAAAGAAGCATCTTAAACCAGTGAGCCATTTTATTAGACCCATGCTCATGTAACTAAAACATGTGTTAGCTCTTGAATGCCAACCATCATCCTGGAGGGTTACCAATCGCTGTTACAGATTTTGTAGGCAGACTGCAGTTATCTGTCATAACAGAGGAGATAGTTTTGAATACACAGAATGAAGAGTGCTGCTCGGTTTGGGAACACTTTACGTGGTCTTGGTCTCTTTGTAAAAGTCTAAGGAGCAAATGTGCTATAGAGGGAAACAATTAGAGCTTGAAACTTACTTCTGGCTGTAGTGGGACTATCTCACCCTCCTGAATGACTGGGGAGTAGCCCCAGGCTTGCTTCTTCATTCCCTAGAGGAACTTTTGAAAATGGCTGCAGCATCACCAGTTGCAACACGCACCCATAGCAGCTGGGTCAAGACTGAGTGCATAGGGAATGTTTTTAGAGTCATCTCTACGAGGTATTTCAAAACTACAGATTTACCACAAAGAAAAAAAACTCATCATGGGAATAGCAGTATTAATCAGATGATTGACCTCTGAAGCTTCTGAATGCTTTCCATACCAAGCTGGAGGTGCATATGGAGACAATAGCCTCCCATATCTTGATTTACAGAGGAAGTACTGATGGAATCCCATATATCCTGTTAATGGTGAAGGGAAGAGAATTATGTAAAGGAACTATTTTTTTCATTAAGTGCCTTAGCTGAGGTTTGCAGATGAGCCTAGACGCTTGGCTCCAATTTAATTTCAAGGGGACAAGATAACCTGAAAACCCTTAGAAAACCTTAGACCTTGTGAGTGCTCCATAAATGGGCTCCTCATTTCCCCATTTACACTTATCTTCTCTCCTGTTACTACATGCTATCAAGTACTATTATTAAAATTCTTCAAATGATAATGGGACTTTTGGAACAAACTGTATTCATTAGCTTCCCCTACTCTACCACAGATAAGGCCATATGTCTGGGAGGCATGAGAGCTGGGAAACAGCACCATGTGCAGGAGTGTGTTCCTCAGCTCTGTGGCAGCACTGGAGCAAGGCTGAGATGCAGAGGAGGCAGCACCATGAACTGTGCACTCACTAGATCTATAGTGTTCATCTGCAGTTTTTCTTCCCTTTTTTTTTTTGGTTAGAATTATTTTTTCCTTTTAAGCATAGCATGTGTTCAATAAAGACCATCACAGTTATTGGTTAGAAGTGTTCACATTATGTAACTTTAGCATCAGGTTAAGGAGAAAAGTAAAAAAAACCAAACCCAAGTACTTTGGTTTTTTTTTCTGAGCCCTTTCTTACAGGACTGAATTTTTAAATGAGTAGAGGCTTCCCCTCTATCTGGGATGCAGGGCTGACATCCTGGAATATGGTCCACATCCTCCTAAGGGCTCCTTAACTGAAAACTGTGGGTTGCAAGACTTGGCCTTTACTAAGAAACAATGATATTACAGGAAAACTCACTGCATGGTTGCAAACTTCAACAGTAAATTACACTTCCATTTTCTAATACAGACACTAGGTCTAGCGTTGAGCAAAGACATTCTTGAAAGGTCAGAGCACTTAAACTGTGCGCACCTAGTTCAGGATGAAAAAACTTGTTGCCTTTTAGTTATGACATTTCAGTTTACCCACAAGAATTACACTACTTCCCCTAAAGGTTTTCAGGCTCAAGACATGCTTTTCTCTCAGTGTTGGTCAGTGAGGTAGAACTTTTTTTCTTTACTAACTTATCACAGCTATCACCAAAGCCAGTGACTTGTCAAGAATACAGCTGCTCCTCCCCAACGGGATTCAGCCACCAGCAGACACACGCTCGTACACATTTGAGGAGAAGGGGCTGGAGGAATGAACCCAACTTGCCCAGATAGCAGCTGATGACAAGATCATAGATTCATAGAATCACCAGGTTGGAACATTCACACCAAACTTTGTAAACCTGAAAGAACTATGAAATCTCATATAATATAGAGCTGGAGGGCAGGTAACATTTCATTTTTTTTTCTGAAAGAATGGGAGGAACTTCCCCTTTCAGTGACAGTTACATGGTCTAGTGAGGATATAACTGCTGTAACGACCAGGAAACGACCGTCATGTCAGATGGCATTATGGAGCATTACTGGGGAGATGCAAGGACCTTACAAACTGCAGATAAAATTTGGATCTGCTGGAAGCACTCTGATCTGTCACTAAACACAGTGTCGTGTCCACTTTCAAGTTTTGGGGTGCTAAGGGAATTAAAACAGTTTAAACCTAGCCCAAAGAGGTGAGGTTGATTTCATTTCAATAATGCTGCTTGAGGTCACTTCATCGCTTTAAGATGTATTCCGTCCCTGGGGGCTCAGACATCCAGAAACCAAGCCTGCACTGAGCTTGCTCTGGGACTAATTAGTGCAGATGAACACTGTGTTAATATGACCCACTGCACTGGGCCACACTCGGACCTCAGCAGGACATTGTGTGCACTGTGCCCAGGTAGTCTCAGCAATCTCAAGGTGAATTACACCAAGAGGACCACACCCCCCTTAGCTTATTCAGTGCTGGCAAGCAGGTACATTTTAGGCATGGTAACTTGCCTGTCCTCTGTATTATGAAACAACAGCCCTGTAGGCAGCAGTTGCTGAACTCCAGCTGAGAAGCACTGACTGACTGCAAATACAGTGGAGACTGAAACAGATTAGCCACCAAAAAAAAATGGTTGAGGGTGACCATTTTATTTCATATTGGCACAGAAGCTGTCAGGCACTGCTTTGCAGAAGAGAATGCAACATTTTCAAATGGACTAACTTGAGTGCTTCCAAGTGCTTATCACCACTGCCACCTGTTACCTCTATCCTTATCACTATACGAAGCAGCTAGTAGCTTGGCTTTGGTCATTGACAGTATTTCTAGCATGAATCATGAGGATCAATATGCGTTTCACAAGTCTCTCATACCCAGGTTCCTAACAGAGAGCCAATGTCTCCTCTGAACCAAATTTTCAGTGGATTCCCTGCTAGTGCCCACCAGCACCACTGGTACCACACCAAGGCACTGTGTGTACCCAGCCCAGTACTCCTCATCCCACTCCGATGGTTGCTTTGGAGGAAGAGACCTCCACTTCTTCAAAGCATCTGTTTTCTATTGAAGTTGCTTGCAAGGACTGCAAAGAAACCATACCTGGTTTCCCATCTTCAGTCAGTGAATTTGCCAGACGTGATATCGGAAATGGGCAGGAAACGTCAACCTTCTGTTTCACAGCAAATCTTCCCCTTCCCTCCATGCCATAGCTGAACAGCACACCAAGACCTGACCTTGCACTTTTTACTGCAGCCTTTCTTACACAAACATTTGAGTCGGACCTAGAGCCATAAACAAATAAAAAGCCAAACACATTGCCTACTTTTTAGAAAGAAAAAGGCTGACATCCTATTTCATACCTTTTTGTACTCAAACCTAAAACAAACTGCACATTTTTATCTGCATGAATTTTGTAAGATCGACACAAATTAAAAACCTCAACCTATTTTTTACTTTTTCTGTTACCAGTGTAAAGATTGTAATAGAACTGATATTCCTGCAGCTCTGTACAGATGTCAGAGTTAGCAGTGCACAAAACAGGCGTATGATGATCAAGCACATGAGTTAGGAGCTCTCAGCTCCTGCATTTCTCCCTCTCTCTTTTGTAGTCATCTTAATTTTGCTTGCATTAAAAAATTCAAGGCAGAAAACCAGTCCCTCACCTTGCTTCTTTGCGCAATCATTTGGACAATGGATGTAACACGGTACTTTTCTAACCTGTCAGCGTTTTATATTCACTTTATCCAGATGTAAATGACAGCATAAGGAGTAAGGAAGTGAAATCAGATACAACATGTATTTCTCTAATAAAACTATCCCTCTTTTCCCATTAAACGCCTTAAATTGAATTACAATTTTTCTCTTGTCTCCCTGTCAATTATACGTGAATAGGGAAAGATAAATGTCAAGTGTATCTTTAAAAGAAAAACACACCACAATCTATCAGTTCTCAAAAAAAAAAAATCTTCCTGGATTAGCCCTTTCTTTTTACAATTGTTGCCTTACCNTTGACTCCCTTTCAATAAAATGGGAAAAGGAAAAGATAAATGTCAAGTATATTTTTAAAAGAAAAACACACCACATTCTATTAAATCAAAAAAAAAAAATCTTCCTGGATTAGCCCTTTCTTTTTACAATTGTTGCCTTACCTTTTTGCAGTTATTATTTACTACAAAGAAAACAGGCGTTCTTATACCACTGGAGAATCTACAGGTCCCACTTGATCATCCAGTACCTTCCAGATGATGCCATTTGTACTGCTGATCATTTTTAGAAAATCAAGTCTGTACTCTCTGTGGTCTCAACTAATCAAGAACTAACTTACAATACTGAACTCAGCTAAAAGTGCTTTAGTGTTAGTACACAATAAAACACCAGAAATAAAGTATGGAAGAAACAGGGTGACATTGGGGTAGACTTTTGATTTAAGGAAGTTTCTTCTCCAGCAGTAACACTGTTCCCTCACAGAGCGCTTCCTGATTTTTGCAAGACAAATCTGTAACAAGACAGACACCAAGTCAGAAGTAACTCCCTGAAAATAAACTTTGCTCATTTACAATACAGTGTTTATAATGTGGGGCACGAAACCAAACTTCAGGGAAGGAGCTTATTGGGTTGCCTGCAAGTGAGCTGCACTGACAGCAAGCTCAAAGCCCGATTCCTCAAACCAGCGAAGAAAACGTGATTCCCTGCAACAACGGCAGCGCGAGCCGATCAAGTGCCGTGTCACCGTGTTTGTTCACCAAGTGGTTGTGCAAGATGACGTCGTGCTTGCCGCTTCCAGGGCGGCACGGGTGCAGGACAGGGCTCTGCCCAAAGCACGCCTCTTGCAGGTCTTGCTCAACAAGTCTGAAAACCACCAGCTCATCAGTACTGCCCATTTAATTATGCCAGAATGGAGCTGCACTGGCATTCCTAGACAGCCCTCGCATTGCCACGGTCTGGATCTCTTATTGCTACGCATCAGTTCTGGGTTTCTGAAAGAGGTTGAACTCTCCTAGGATGTGTAGAAGTTCGTGGATTGAATGGGAGGGAATGTCAAGTACATTTCCTTTACTTGCTAATGATTTGTGCTTAACTCCAAGGATAATCCAAGAGCAAGGAGGAATTTCTGTTACCCCTTAAAAATGTGCTTATCTCCATATGAGAAAGAGGCAACAGCCTTCACTAGCATGTAATAGGTTCCTGGTGTCTGAAGCACAGAGATGTCAGATTACTAAATACCTTTAATAGAAACTTCGTCCATTAACAAGCTGAACCATCAAATAGTCATGTGAGAACAGTAAACAACTACAGGAAGAGCTGCTGTCTTTCCATGCTGAACAAAAAGCTATTTACATTAAGAAAAATAATTCAACCTCTGATGCTTCTTTGCCTTTCTCTCCAACACATACGCACACAACTTTCCCTTGGTTCCTGGTACAAATTTAAAGCAGCAAAACTTTTTCCGTGTGCACTTGTTCCTGGTTTTTCCTTTGTGCACATGTTCTCCCGGGACCCATTTTGCCACACTGCAGTGCCAACTATAGATCTCATTGCATCCTGGCTCCCCACAACCTCATGTATCAAACACATTTCTGCTTGGGTATCTAAGTGCTTGTCAGTTTTTAAAATAAAAGCAGACTTGGTCTTTTCCTCTTTGAAACCAGACCTGAGCTGTTTAACAACTGGGAACTTTTCAGCTGATTTCGATGGTATGTTTCTCTGTGTATCTACTCACAGTTAGCCCTTTTTAGAGCAAAATGATCACCACATCTTTTATAATGATACCAATGCTTATTCTAGCCTTCCGCATACCTGTGCATATAAAGAGATTTTATTGTTTTCTCACTCACTCTATTTGACTTGTTTCAAACCCCATGTGCAATACAAATAACTGCACTACACGGAAGAGAATGTGTGTGTCTAGCACAAACATTTATAATTCCAAAGCCTTAGACAACAATCAAGACAAACCCAGCATCAAATGCAGTGCAAGCTGTGCTATGCGATTCAAACAGGGCCCTGAAGGTGCAATTTGCATTTAATGTTTTTGCCCTTAGCTCAACCTTTAGGTGAAACAAAAAAACCCCCCTCCTTAGACAGGTGGAATAAGCTGAAGGTGAAGTCTGTGGAGCTCCAGCCTGGTGGAGGAAGAACCATGCTTATGTGACAGGCAAGGTGATGCTACATCCTGCGATGAAGATTTAATTTCTGTAATTTTTATTTCTGAAAAAGTATCAATCCCCCACATTTGAAGGATGTTCATGAAGGACTTCCTAATAACAATAAATTTATATGCAATTCTTTCCTCAAATCTTTTTCTTTCCATACATAGGACAGCTGCGTTCCAGGCAAAGAACCGGACTATAGAAACGGTCTGCTCTGATTTATAACTGAGGTGTTTAAAATCAGGCAATTTAATTATTGACGTGATAGTTCACGTCTGCAGTCAGCAAAACTTAAAAAAATGCATAATATTGACAAGATCAGACAAATACATAATGAGGAGTTATTAAAATGCAAATTGCCTGCCTTCTGGTACTCCTGTGGTATAAGGCACTGGACCCCAGAGTCTGCGTCTAGCCCCAGCCTCCCTCTAACACCGTGCTGGTTATTATGGGGAGAGAAACAGACCTGGGGAAAATGAATGGGCAGAGCCATCACAGGGCAGCCAGATGGGTCCCCACATCATGGGGCCCCCAAAGACAGACACTGGCTGCATGGGAACGGGAGGCACTATAATGTGTAAGGAACAGGCAGCCTTGCACACACGGGACCCCAGCTCTTGACAGGATTTCAGAAAGGCTCTGGCCGCAGAGGGAAGCCTGACAACAGCAGCTCAGGGCCACTTCTTTTTTAGGAGAACTACCAGAAGAGGAAACTTTTTGCAAGTTCATGAAACTTAACATCAAAATTAACGAGAGGCATTGTATAAAGATTGAGTTAAAAAAACCCCAAACAAGTCCAAAGAAAGGATACTATAGAAATCCTCTCTAGCCAACCTCCTCCAAGGTGCTTGGACCCAGCTTTAAGAAGAGAAAGCTCAGTGCTCAGTATAAGTCCTAGCTGGAAGGTGAAAGAGGGTATCACTACAAGCCATATAATTCCTGCCTTTCTCTTCTCTGCCCCCAACTTTTTCTTCTCCTTTAAACAGCCTTATAATCCTGTGGACTTTCTATTAATTATTCCACCTAGCAAACACATTCTTGTGAGTCTGAGTGCTGCATATGTGCCTGGATGTCTAAAATAGAACAAGTAAAATAATACCATTCCCAGCTGTGGGTTGGATGATCTAAGCCCCCACCAGAAGAAAACATTGATGGATATTATAATTTTATACAATGCATTTCAGTCACGTTAATGTTGCTGAACAATCTCTAAAAACTATTCCAATATAGATGATGACACCCAATTAACACACAAATACTAAGGGGGAGGTTAAATGCTATTTTTACATTGGCATTTAGCCTAAGAACTTAATTATGCCAGCTTCTATTTTAAATCATAGCTGCCCCACCTTGTGATGTGTTACCGTCCATTCCTACTCAGTATTATGTGAATCACAGTAACTCCTTGCAAGACAGTCAGTCACGGCCGTTGGGTGCTAGATACCTGCCCAAAACCAGAAGAAAAGATGGTCTCTGCCCCTAAGAGCTTGCAGTGACTCTGAAGCTAAGTTTTATTGACACTTGGAAGGGAGATCTGGTGCAGGGCATTAAAGTGATGGTTCAGACAGGTTGGTGTAGCTACTCGATACTCCTGGAGATGTATCAAGAGGAAAAGGACATAGCAGCAATGCAATCACCACTGAGTATTGGGCCTTTTCAGCATCTGGTTAGGAGTGTCTATAAGCAGTGTGGAGTCAAGCAGTCACAAGGTTGCTGAACCTCCCTGCCTGTTAGTGAGCAGCACTGACACAAAGCTAGTTTTCTATCTCATTTTTCAGATAAATAAAATCCAAAATAGATGGAGCTTAACACACAGAGATAACAGCAGAGGTACAGAAACAAACTGAGAAATACTGCAATATATTTACAGCTACAGCCAGGACTGTGGTAAAGCTGTACCGAATTTGCAGAGAAATTAGATGCCTCGTTAACTGTGGATAGATGCACAACTGCCCAAATTTAAACTTCCTCCTTTCCCCAGCTCACAACAGTCATTACAAATCATGCAGCTGAATGGAAGCCGAAAAAGCACTTGGAGCTTAGCAATTTTGCTGCGGTGAGTCCAAGAATAGATGAGGGAAGAGGGGTGGCAGCACTGATAATCTTTATATCAAAAACACATTTTCTGCGAAGCAACCTACTATTGTTCATATGTAAAATACATCATGCTGCTAGTAGGGAACAAACTGTCCTGCATTTTACAGATAGTAATTTTATTACAGATTCCCTCTGATTGTGACTCAGAAAACAAATGTCTCGTGCACCCTTTCTTTTTAATAAATACACAAGACATACAACATGGCTGGATTATGTTATTCTGCTCTAGACAGGGATTTAAAATGCAGCATCGAAGGGATATTTCTACTATGCAGTATCACACATAAATTATTAACAAAAGTTAAGGAATGAAAACAAAGCAAAGCTTCATCTGTCCAACTAAAGTTGACTCCTGAAAATGCTGAACATCATCCCTGTGTCCCCAGGTCTGGTTTGGGCTGGAGGCAGCACGGTACCCAGGAGCCCTGGTCCCTACTTTATCCCTCTGTGGTCTTCCCATCTTTCTCCCTGAAGCAATTAAGAAGAGTCTCAAGGCCTCTTGGCAAGCCAATTTTTTTTCTCTCCTCTCACCCCTCTGAAGTGACAAAGGTTAGGTTGGGTTTAGTTTTCTAAGTGCTAGGTCTTTATCCTAAAGTTAAAAAATGTTTGGATAGATGTGAGCAGCCTTAGACCACATGCAGAAAAATCTAGTCCATTGCTTATCAGTCGATTTGGCTTCACACCAAGAGAAACACACTGCTATAAAGGGCCAACGCAGTGTGAAAAAGGAGCAGTTCTACTAGAATACACTCCGTTAATTCTAGTTGAACTGACATTCTCATAGGATAACGGCTCAAAACACGTTTAGGCTGTTGTACCAAGCATGGCAGGGAATGGAGCAGCAGGCTGGGTTCTCTCTCAATGTCACTACATGAGAGGGAGGCAAAAAAAAAAAAATTCTTGAAAATTAAATGTGGGACAAATCTCACAGCATTATCTTTCACCAAAATAACGTCTCAGGTTTTAAACAAAAATCCCCACCACCGTAGCAGGAAAAAAACCAGTGAAAAGTCAAAAATTCCAGACTCGCTACACTTACTGTAATTGTCCTTTATAAGAAGAGCCCTCTAGTTATGTGAAATGACATTACTTCACAGCCCCAGGCTCCCCGTGCTAGGCACAGGAAGGAAGCAGACACACATCTCTTTAAGAGCCGTTTCCTCTCTGCTCTATTAATTTTGGAGATTAAGCAAGTCACTCCTTTGTGGCATAATAGCGCAAGATAGAGCCATTGTGTTTGCAGAGTCCTGCTCACTGTTTTTCTACCTTTGAGCTGGGAGATGCCTTAGCAGTATATTCTCAAATGAAAAGCCAGAAGACTTCTAGCAGCCTTAAAGCTCCCCTCCTTTCTAAATTATGAGTTCAGAACACACCCAGCAGCTCTACTCCTCCCTCCCCGCCCCCCGCTGATAAGGATTTCAGTGTCTCACTGACACAGTTCAGGATGGGAGAAAAACTCAGTCCCACCAGATGTGGAATTATCTTTTTAAGGCCCGTGAATCAACAGGACTTGTTTAATGAGGACTTTCTAGCTGGGATGCCCCCTTTCCTTCCCCTTCCCCCTTTATTCCCCCTCCCCCCCATCCCTCCCTGCCGTGTTGAAGCCTCCCTAAATTTCCCATAATTTTTTTTCTTTTCTTTTTTTTAAAAAAAATATACATCCCTTTTGCTCTTTTTGCCTTAGCAGCACAAAATCCCTTCAGCTCATACCAGATGCTTGATGACCTTTAATAAAACAGAGGCCACTGCCTCTCCATTTCAAAGACTATCAACACATCTGATGTTGGAGCCTGGGATTACATGGGCTACTGAAGTGACCATCAGCCAACTAGAGCCTCAGCTATGCCTGAAGTTTTATTGAAGGAAGAAGAGAGAAGCAGGAGAAGATTCAGCCAATGCCAGAGCAAGCCGGGATCCCCACCCTGAGCCTGGACTTGAAAATTTCTTGCTAAAGCTCATGCAGTTGATTTATCCTCAACTTTGCATTTTTCTTTCCAGACTATTGAGCCAATGAGGCTGGAAACACAGGACCTTTGGGGAGTCAGCTGCCATAGGAAATACCACTTTGCGGGGGCGCGCAAAGCTGCAGAATCCTTGAGACTAGTTCACATTTTTTACAGTGTGTAAACACAGCCGTTACTAAATAGAAATGCCATCAGCAGCAAATGGATTTCTTTAGGGGGAGGAGTAAAAAGATAACACACGCTCAGAGTTTTTGAGCATCAGAAGCAGCAGGAGAAAGAGCGATGTCCTGGCTGGAGTAAGAGCGTATGAGCCAGAACACTCTTTCTACTGTACCTTCCCTAACAAAAAAACCCGTCCAGATAAAACAATTTGCCTATTCAGCAGCTTTCTTTTCATGAGCTGCTTCATCTTTGCAGGCTGCCCCCCACCCCCGTCCCCCGCCTTCCTAGTCACCAACTGAAAACTTCAGAAAGAAAGGAAAAGGAGAAAGGAGTTGTTCAGACAAAGGCCTGATTCTCTGCAAGATGAGGGCACGCACACCAGAAAACACGGTCACGGTGTTTTGGGCACGGTGCTGGCAAGTTACTCTGCCAGTAGTTGTAGGACTCTGCTCCCCAGGCTCTACTTCAGGTTTTGCAATAATGAAAAAGACGGGAGCTGCAGCTCCTGCACCTCCGGTGCCAGTCTCTGGCCAATGCTGCCAGCTGGGTATTTGCACTCTCCACGCCCTCTCCAAGCAACTACATGGGGCAGGTTCCTTGCAAAGTTTTCCCTCCTTGCTGCCAATGGAACTCTTAACCCCTTCCAGAGACTTCTCTTCTTGGGCAGCCCCTTGCAAAAGTGTTTTTATAATGATTTATCTTATTTTTACTACTAAATGGAGATTATTTTCTGATGTAGGAATGTAAATCACCAGTTCATATTGCAAAGGTGACTCAACAGCATTTAGATGCCAACATGTAGTTAGTTCTGGATGGAGCAGGATATGATTCAGTAACTACAAGCAAGTAGTAGTGTATCCCTTGCATCCTCTAGACTCCTTTTTCCTTAATACATGAAATGAAAATTCAGTTTAGCTATTTTTACTTGGTCTTTCTTAAATTACAGTCTCTATTGATCTAGCATAATACACATCTCTGACCCCTCTCCTCCAGTGTTCAGAAAACCTATAAGAAATCAGTAGTGCCTCACATCAGTAATACTACATAAATCCTGCACTCAGTATCACATCAGTCTTAGCTTCTATAAAGCTTTCTTCCCTGTATTACCAAAATTTCATCCAAAGCACAGCCCCCACCAACAGCTGGAAGCAGTTTCTCTGTTGCTCTGTCCTGTTATGACTGCCTCTTAGAGGGATGCATCAATCTACTGACTACTATCATCATCCACCCACATCCATGGCCTCCTGGGGCGGAGCAGAGACCAGGTAATGGCAAAATGCAGGTGAAACATTCATTTCTTACTGTGTTCCCTGTGAGGTACAGAAGGGAACTGACTGCATTTGAAAATATCAGCCCATGAAGTTGAGCAAGCAGAAGGCCTCTTTGGCAGTGCTGATGCAGAGGGTGCACAAGGATGCTGGTGGGAACATGCCTAGTGTCTGGATGCGCTCCTTAGCAGCATCAAGAGTGGGTTTGAGTGTCTTCATGGAACTGCATGGAAGCAGAAGTGTTTATCTTTACATAGTGCTTTGAATCGAGACTGGTGTAGCAGGGAGCAAACTACCTGAGCAGTCTTGGAAGATCTAATAGGCAGGATTTATTAGTTTTAATATCAAAAATCTACCCTGATCATAAACTCAGGGGCTTTGAGTCACTAGAGAAAGAGACAGATTTTTTTTTTAAATGTAATTTTGGAGTTTAGAAGCTCAGAATAAGTGACAATATTAAAATCATCAGTCAAAGCAACCCTTTCTCCAACATACAAACCTTCTCTCACATCTTCCATAAAGGCAAATCTTATTCTCATATTGCCTTTATGCCAAACCCAACAATGGAAATAAGCATGTTCATTGCCACCCACTTCACCAAGGGATCGCCACAAGTGTCTCTCGATGAGGTCATCCTTGTGGTTGGGTGTAGTTCCCTGTACTGAAGACTCTTTGCATGACTTCTAGAAATTAAGTGGAATTTGGTGACAGGTAAGTCCTGAACCAGGACTTTGCATTAGAGAAAATATCATGCCTATTGGAAGATGTTTTGTCTCCTAAGTCTGGAAAACAGCTACCTATCTACTTACACCCTACATATCTGCATGGAATTAGCTAAAAGTGTGAATTTCTGCTGTTTGTATAAGAACACTTTTTACAAAGTATAATCATGGCCTATTAGCTTTCATTTAAATTGGTTCCTAATGGAGGTACAAAAAATGAAGAGGAGTGGTATTACTCAACCTGTCTAAGCTACAACATACACCAGCTGATGATCAGCATAACCACCTTGTTCAGACAAGACCTGAGTCCTCCTGATTTAAATTCTGTCCTGAACACAGTTTACTGTTCAGAAGTGTTAAATCTCACGTCTGCCATGCAATAGTTACCAAACAGGATAAAAGCAAAACAAACCAGAAATAAGCTGCATAAACAGTTCTCAGCACTCTACAGGCACTTGGAGAAAAAAAAGGAAAAAACCTGTTTAAATTAATCAGAGCATAATCGCTTCAAAATTCAGTAGTTCAGAAAAAATCACCAGCCTTTCTTTGCACAAAGAAATATCCTTCAAATGCTTTGCAAGAAACAAAAGCAGGCAAAAGGAATTACAGTGATAAGCTAAAAATTGTTCAAATCTAGAAATGGATTGTAAAGCAAAGGGAAAGCTCCTAGGGAAAGCTGAGAATAAGGTTTCTTAATCTTACACCGAAGGGTTGTAAATGTGCAAGCTCAATACCTCACAACCCTTTTTGAGTAAATAAAGGCTTAAAACGTTCTTTCTTTAGCGTGACTGAATTCCTTTCCAATGTGACCTCAACATGCCATTCCTCTATCTTTATCTGCCGACACAGCAGAGCTGTTGACCTTTCACCAATGACCTGCGCAATCAATAAACAGCCGACAAACTATCTCAACAGAAATGCTCCACGGACAAGTTTCTCCCTCGCGCTCTACGCCATCAAGCTCTGCCATTCCTGAACTTTTCCTCCAGCCCTCGGCTGTACGTCAGTGTGACTTAACAAATAACGTGGAGCTTGGAAAGACACTTTCTTGGCCATTCCCTATCCAAACATTTAAAACCTTTAAGTGGTTTTGCTGTTGTTTGCAGTCCCATGAACTGCTTTTACGTTACATGTAGGATCTACAAGATCTCTACCTCATGCTATGTGCTTGACATTGGCTTCCAAGAACAGAAACTAAACTCACGTAACTCAAATATGCACAAACTGTTGGAGTGTAAGCTAATAACTTTAGAAAATAATAAGAAAAAACTTATTAAAGACTTGTCCAAACACCATTTGGCAAAGTCTCATCTTAAACAGCATTATTAAACAATAACAACAAAAAAATTAACCCAGACAATTCTAGATACCTGGAATAAGAAATTAAGGAAGGTCAGAAAATACTAGTGTTGTTATGGAAGTCTTTCAGATGACTTCCAATGCTATAAATTGTGTTGTACTATTACACTCCATGACAAAGGATCTAATGCAATGTTTCTATCAATGTGATTTAAGAAAGCACTGTATGCATTTTGACTCAAACAGCTCCCTATTTTAAAGGTGTTAAAAAGCGGGGAATGAGTAAAGTGCAGCAATGTGTTTTCCTGGGGTACAGAAAAGAGAGCAACCATTCCCTGCAGTGCTTGCAGCAAACATACAGAAGCATTGATTGAGATCTGAGAAGCCAAAAGAATGAAAACTATTAGAGATCAGCCATAAGCAGAAATAAAACTAATTAGGCCATAGAGTCTTTATCAAACTGAGTGAACACAGATGTAATGCGGAGGTGCAAGCACTGAGAAGAACTTAAGATTATTAAAACTGAAATAATAACAGTTTAAAGAGCTCATTCCCATGACATCCAAAATGCATAGCAGAGATGTAATTTCCCTCTATACATATAATAGACACATATATTAAATTTTCTTAGTGTATATAAATGTATAGAGAGGGAGAATGTAAGGAACACTTGGCATGTCTCTTAAAGTGTTAATAAGAGTTTGCTGATGCAAGAAATGTCAAAACTCAATAAGCCTGCTAAAATTTGTTCGAAATACTACTTTCCCATATGCTCCATATACTCCAGGAGACTGATTCATTGTTTCTCTCCCCACTATTTAAAAACCATTGGTAGCACAATTACAGCTGTGTTTTGAATCATTTTGTTAAATTCACAATAAGTGGGGCATAACGTGACATTTTTTTATGCAGATATTTTTCATGTTCTCTAACTTGAAAGTATGCTCTCTGTGCATTTTCCAGGACCCACTAATGACAAAGATTAGCTCTTTAAAGGGCAGTGGCAGCACATTTTTAGTGAAAGTGATCAAGTGATTAACCTGCTCATTATGAAAGCGAGAGTGGTTGCATTATTATCTGCACAGCAGAGAGCTAAAAATCAAGTAGGACCTCTATTTTATTTATTTATTCTTAATATAAGCAAGTAAGCACAGCTCAGATCACAGTATTTAACAGATCGTGTTGATAGATCAATATAACATTGCACTGAACTTACAACTTCAAGCAGATAAGCGCTATGAAAGCCTTTGATTAAAAAAAAACTCGGCCTATCTCCTTTGAGTTCAGACCTTATAGCCTGATCCTCCAAGGAGTGTGTCCTAGGCAGAAGACCCTGCATTTCGTTGGCACTAGGGCTGCTTTCACCCAGGGTCAGAGTGCCTGTAAGAGCCACCGAGGCTCTCTGCAAACACAACAGAGTCACCTGCACCAAGCCACAGGTATTTCTGAGGTATCTGCTAAAGACTTTGTGAAGTGAAAGAATACTCACTTCAGATTTCTATGAGTTACAGACGCTTCTCGGTGTGAGAGTGGGAGTCAAACCTCCTGTTTGGGATTGCTTAAATAAACTGGCACGGATTTCCAGCCATGGGTGTCTTCAGCCCAGGACGGGTAAACATAGCTTCCAGAAAAACCAGGCATCCCTCTCGTCTGGTTTGTAAGTGCAGGACACAGGCATCAAGGCAGGATGCTGGGTCAGGAAAGGAAGTGGTGTGACTCCACTAGACTGGGTAGAGAAGCCACCACGAGCCCTTGGCTACCAGCCATGGTCCCCACCTGACTCATGCTGTGACCAAAGGCACATCACTCCCAACATGCTGCTTGTCACAGTGCTCTGATGAGTGGGACAAGCTGTGGTTAATACAGGTGGAATAAAAGCCTACATTCCTTCTTTTTTTATTGCTTTCTTTTCTTTCTTTCTTTTTTTTTTTTTCCTCACTGAATTTGCAAAAGGCCCTCAAGGTCCCAGCATTCTCCAGGCCAAAGGTTATGTAGAAATATTTAAGCTGTGCTTGGGTTTAAGGTTTGGTTGTTTCTGGCATCCCCTTCCCCTCCCCCCCCCTTTTCTTTTTTCTTTTAATCTCCATAGAATTAATTGAAAGTGCTGCTTAAGAAGAAAATAAGAATGCAAAACTGGAGAAGTGCTGTAGGTAAATATATTAATAAACAGGCTCCTAATTTCTTATCTTTGATGGTATTCAGTACTATTTTAAATATTCTCAAAAGAATCACAAACATACAGAAGGTCAGATATAAAATCCCTGATGAAGCAATTTAATGCTAAATTAAAGATGAAACTAGGTAAGCTCAACTCTTGGGATCCTGGGTATTTTCAAAGACTAGAATAGAATCAGTGCTACCCAAGAAAACCATGTGTTTTTCAGATTCTAAAATATTTATTTCCTAAATTAAATAGAGGAGGTTTAGCTGGTTCTTACATTTTAGCAGGAAACAATTTAATTTCCAAGCCAATTGTATATTGACAGTTGGCAACAATGGCTTTATTTTATAAAAAGAGAATGGGAAAATAGTTGTGCATTTCTGAAACGCTTCCAGAAATTTTCCTTTGAGAACACGTTCAGTGAAAATTACACAAACAGGCATTAAACATGAATGTAATTTAATAAACATCCACTCAGCTATATGGTGTGATAAATAGGTAATAAGAACGTAATACAGGCATTTAGCTTTCAGCTTCCAAAGGAGCTGGAAGCTAAAACAATAATACTTTCATTAGACTCTCCTGCCTGGCATCAAGAGCCAATTTCCACCTATTAATATGGATTTCTATTACCTGCCTTGTGAATACTGTTAACCCATTTATCAAGCAAGGAGCCGTACTTTTGTCACTTATTACAAGCAGAAGGGGAGCAGAAGGATTGCTAAACCATGTAACATTAGAGCATCAGATTAAATCATTTGACCTAGAAGATAAAAACATTCCACTTACATTTAAAATGGAAAAAACCCCACCCCAGCCCTGCTCCTGTTACAGCTAATAAGACCTCTTGCAGGATCAAATCTTTCCTTGCAGCCTTAGAAGAGAGGAGAAAAAAAAAAATCACTGTCTGCAGACTAATTGTAAACTCGGTGCATGTGTAATTAAACATGCCTCATTGGTTCTCTTGATATGTCAATAGTGGGTAGGAGGAGGTTGATTTAAGTTAAACGATTCAAGTCTCACTGAACATTTGCCCCTTTCCGTGTCCTCTAAGCAAAGCATCATTTAACGGAACAACCTCAGCCAAATATGAGGAGCCTGGAATTAAGTGTTTGTTATTCAGATTACAGTGGTGCCTGAAACACGCCAGGCACTTTTCTAAGCGCCGAGAGAGGCGCCAGGACAGATCCCTTTCTCTGCTCCTGATTTACACCAGTGCCCCCACAGCACAGAGCTCTCTCCTGCTCCCCTCCCCCAGCAGCCTGGGAGATGAATGGAGGGGCTATGGTGCTATGGCAGAGATGACAGGCACGCATCTATTAATCACATGTTTGTTGCTAAACACACTACATTCCCACTTTCCCAGAGCGCTGAAGTCTCCTTGTCCTCACACTGAGTCCTCAGCTGCAGGGAACTGCACTTAGCAGATAATGGATCCAAATGAACAATTGGCTTTACCCCCGCTATTTCGCTGCTCCACCACTTACCTTCCTGATAGGGTATTAAGACCACAATTTTTTCCTTCTATTCACACTGGGTCAGATTTCATGTCTGCTTCCATGCCTATGATGAAAGCTCCACGACATCCACCTCACCCACTTTCACTAGGGTATTTACTCCGGAGAAGTACTTGTATTCCTCCCACTCCACACATCACAGCTGCAGACACCACAAATCTTAAGACCTCAGTCCACAAAGGAGAGCCAGCATCCAGAAGAATATGAGCAAAATTTCTTAAGTTATAATAATTCAATTCTCCTGATCTCCGTTCAGTGAAATCATTAAAGGTAAGTGAATTCTTCACCTAGGATGTCTCAGCTTTCCTTGCCTCATTCTCTCAGTGAACCTCTTTCACTTGACTTCAACGGGCTAGTGATGGCTTACCCCACTCACTTGGTTCTTCTTGTTTTGATTCAATTTTGCCAAACCATCGAATTGTCCCACATGCTCCAGCGCAGCCAAGCAATCTCCAAAACTCATACTGAGGAAAGAAAATTTCCCTTTTCCTCCTCCGAAATCTTGCAGTGGACAGCAAGTTAGCGAGTTATTCGGAAGTCATCAAGCAATCACACTGCTCATTATATTCTTCAATGAAATTGTTACTACGAGTAATTCTCAGTGCAGTGCTATGGGTTGGCCAATCTTACATCTTTTTTTCAAAGACTGGAAGAAGCACTGCAGATTTGCAAAACAAATTTTGAAATCCTCCTCTAGTCATATTACCGTGTATTTTACCATTTTGCACACTGCAAGTTCATTCATACCATTTATTTCTCAGTGGTCCTTTAATCCTTTTCTGTTCATGCTGCAGCTCAGCACAAGGATGGATGTATTTCTATAACCCATCTACTCAGGAGGCTCTATCAATATGCATGCATGGTGCAAGGAAGAAACATATTTCTACTGAAGAAGAATCAGAAGCTGAGGTCAGACTTTTTATATTTCAGCCAGATTTTGATAAGACATATTAGGAATTCATAGGGCTTTTATCATTTTCAGCAGTAAGGGGATTAGACCCTAGGCTGACAAGAGCAAGAACAACAATTGTTGAAAGAAATATGCACCACACTGAAATACAGTAAAGCACCTGAAAGACATAACACACTGTCTGATAAAACACTATCGGCATTTTCAAATTCAACCCAGTGATGACTTGCAGAGTCGGTGTTTCATTTATCTGGCAGAGCCAAAAGTACAATGACTTCTGTTCTAACACTAAAAAATGCAACAAAAGTGCTAAGGGAAGCCATGATTTAAACCGTGGCCTTGCACAACAGTAGGGATTCAAACTATGGCTAATATGCTAATGCTTAGGCCACAGGACTGAAAGAAACTGTAAGAATCTTATTCAGATTAAAAAAAAATTTACCCAGCAAGCTTGCAATACTGATGAAAAGACTCAAGGCTTCATTAGAGAAAAAAAAGTGATTTCCCCCTGCCCCTCCAAATTCCGGGAAGGGTAAAGATAATGACTCGGTAATAGTAACAATCTCCTCCATGTCTGAAGAAAGACCCCAAACCAAAAAGCATCTCAAATTCATCCTTCTGGCCCCTAAAATATTCAGACCACTGCAAATGTATTACAAACTAAATGACTTTTTGTACTGAACTTCTAAACCCCTTGACTTTTAATAAAGTCGTGCATAATTTGATTTTAATTACAGATTTTTTTATCCCTTAAATTTGACTAAAAATGATGTGATTTACAAAGCAAACAAACCAGTTAAACAAAGCTAATTAAATTCACTAGAGACAGCCTTGCTTTTCCCCTCAGTGAGTGTTTATTTCAGCTCCCAGTGCTCTGATAGCTCCTGACAGCTTGCTGGGGCACAAGAAAGAAGTAGGTCAGGGTAAGCTGGAATCAGCAACAGAGGATCCCATTAGACAGGCTTGTAGGGTAATACGGAGATCGAGGAAGTGTGTGATGTAGTGACAGTGTTAGAGACACATAACAAACAGCCTGAGGACAGCCTCCAGCAGAACCGGTACATTTATCTTCTCTATGTTATAATGACCCCTCATACAGCTTATCCAGTTCGTGATTTCTCATACAAGAGGTGCTGCATAAACCTAATGACAAAAACGCGCTTGCGGTTTGGAAGATGATATGGAGCCAGTGGCAGCACTAGCAGAGGCTCTATTCCCACTGAGCCCCTGGCCCTCGGTTACGGAGACTGCCAGCTTCCCAGGGCAGGCAGCTATTCACAGACAGAGTATCTACCCCTTGCTCCAGCTGGGAATGCAGCGAGGAATCTCACTGCGCACAGAGATCAAAGGAGAATAAGACTGGTTTCTCTTAATCAGTTTCTAAAACATTATACTGATTAATATTGTTGAGGTGGCTTACACTGTATCTGCAAATATCATGCACCCTGTAGCAAGAAAAGCTACTGGGGCAGCTAGGGAGTACAGCAAAACCACGTTACAGGGCACAAAAGATGCCTGCTTCTTACTGTGCTGCTGTCTGGGGGTTCCTGATGAACCACCACCCGTGTCCTACGTGCCATTTGAACTGGCACCAGTTGTCTCACCCACAGCAGCACTGCCTGCATGAGCAGCTACTGGCAGATAAGAAAGGCTGAGGAACCTGTGGTTTCTGTTGGCTTTTGCAGCTGGGGTCACTCTGTAATGAAGAAACATCAGCAGAACCAGGGAGGAAAACAAAACCTAAAAGACCAAAGTGATCAGTGTAAAACAGAAAATGCTTTATGTTTCTACCGCTGTATTACATTTCTTAATGAAAGGTGTGCTTTTACCCATTATGTGTATATACCTGGACACTTGTGAATGCAACTCTTCCCTCCTGAAGAAAATGACAAGTTTAAGTGTCTTGGCAATAACAACAGAAAACAGTGTCATAAACTCAGCAGTGTGATATTAAGTCAGAAGCAAGTGGAAAAGCAGAGCTCTAACTCTCCTGGTTCTCATGACCACTGCTCCAACCACTACAAGTTCTAAGTCTCTCCCACTGTCTCCAGCAGTGCTGTACGTTCCCCAAACGTTTCAATTATGGGAGTCAATTTCTCTGGCTTACACACACAGCCAGAGAGATTCTCCTCAACTCCAAACTGTGCAGCTCATATTAAAAAGAGAGTATGAGCGTGTGCTATCTCAGAAAATAGGTACATTTGACAGGAACAATTTAAACTGCCATGGGCATAAACAAACACAGAGAACATTGTTTTATTTTTTTCAGAGCTCAATATATTCATTTTGCTTAGAGATGTCTCCAGCATCCACTTCACTTGAAGTGCCCGAGTGACTCTGTTTGCAGGAGTGATGGAGGCAATACTGATAAAACAGCTGGCATTATTTCAGGAGTTTAATTTTTGTTGCACTGACTTAATTTTCATGTTTATTCTATAAGAGTGCATCATGTTCAGCATTTATCCTCTTCTTTGTTCCTAGTTACAGTCTTTCCGCAACACAATTCATCTCCCGCGCTCGCAGTGCTTCCTGCTCTTCAGGGGGTCACACTTATGGGCACTCGCACCCACCCATTTTGACACAACACATCCCTTTCCTGCAATTTTTACTTAAGGAGACAGTTTCACTGGGTTCACAGAGGTTTTGTCCAAGTGATGCTATCTGCTCCAGCCCTGAGCATCTAGGTAAAATCCTTATCCAGTTAAAGGTCCGAAAGAAAAACACAAGTGCCCCAACAAAAACATGCATTAAGATACAAGCATTAAAATAAATGAAGGCAACCAGAATGATCAGAGCACCACTGCCTGCAAGGAAGGAAGGAAGGAAGCTTTTAACAACACTAAAATATAAAATTGATTTGTACACATATTTGATAAAAATCAATACAATTAGCAAGTAACTGAATACTAGAAAGGGAAATTGATTGCTCGAGGGCCCAGAGGACTCAGGGCAATCAGTCCATTCTTCTAGCTCCTCCACTCTTAATAAAAATTTACTTTTTCATAATCCTGCCTGAACTCTTTGCCCATTAATAATGTGGCTAAATAGCTCTTCTTTTAGCACTATTATTGCAGACCTGCTTGAATTGCATTTAGAGGCAGTTTCAAGTGGCATGTCCTGGACATTTTGCTATCTGCAGCACAAACCTCCAAGCAATTGCATAAAAGAATACCAGCTAATGATCGGGAGCACAGGAACACTTGAGAAGAGCTTATAAAATTAAGTACCAAAGTTTAAATAAACGGATTACCATAGAATCGATTTGCTACATCAGTTTGGTCAGCTTTTGCTGATATATCATTCCTTCCTCAAAGGAGAAGAGCCACCGTTTCAAAACAACTAATTAAACATTTTGAACCACGGCCTTAACAAGGAGAGCAGGGCTGCACTGCTGTGCTCTCCCATCTCACTTCTCTCACTGAGTGACTCCTCACCACACTAAAAATCATTACTCCACATCAAAACAAAGACTGAATTTGTACTCAAATCTAGACTATATGAAGTGGCTTCTACAACACTATCTCTGAGCAGATTCCAGCTTCAGGCAAGGGCATCTTCTCTTCATTCACTAAGGTGGGATTGGAGGAATTGAAACACCACTGCTCTTCCCTGCACAGAGAGGCTCCTGGCTCAGCCAGCGCAGCCTCCCCAGGTGAGGGTTTCCATTACAGTCAACTGGCTATACAATCTGATATAGAGTGCGCACAACTCGTACGGATCTACAAAGGAGGTTTCTCTTTCAAAAGGTCAGATGCCTCCTCAGATAAGAACTTTGTCAGATAGGAAGCTCTTTAAACCAAAACCTACCTTTTGGCCCTCAACAGCTTCTCTGCCAGTCAGCAGTTCAGGGTGACGCAGCCTTTGCTGTTAACTAGGGCCTTGATTCAGCAATGCACTTGAGCACAGATTTAAACTGAGCTCTGAGGAGCCTTATCCAAGCCAAAGGTAAACAAATAATGTTTCCATATTAATGAGACCACTTGCATGCTTAAAATTCAACAGTATAATTTAAGCTCTTTCTAGAGCACCTCCAAAGGAACATTTCAAAAAGTTGTTGAAGTCATGGCTGCACTTCTGCTGGTGAAGGGGCTGGAGAACAGGCCTTATAAGGAACGGCTGAGAGAGCTGGGGGTGTTTAGCCTGGAGAAGAGGAGACTGAGAGGAGACCTCATTGCTCTCTATAACTACCTGAAAGGAAGTTATAGAGAGGAGGGAGCTGGGCTCTTCTCCCAAGTGACAGGACATGAGGGAATGGCCTCAAGCTCCACCAGGGGAGATTTAGGTTAGACATTAGGAAAAAATATTTCACAGAAGGGGTCATTGGGCACTGGAACAGGCTACCCAGGGAGGTGGTTGATTCACCTTCCCTGGAGGTGTTTAAGGGACGGGTGGACAAGGTGCTGAGGGACACAGTTTAGTGTTTGATAGGAACAGTTGGAATTGATCCGGTGGGTCTCTTCCAACCTGGTTGTTCTATGATTCTAAATATTAACTCCAGCAGAAACTCTTTTACCCCAGAAATCTCAACACATGCTTTTGTTTCCAATGATCCAGACAGCATTATATCAACCTAAGAAAAGGTCCACGGATGCTCAATTTGTGGCAATGCCTCCATGAAAGTGGATGACAGACTGCAGTGTCGAGGGACGAGAACAGTGCATCACTAGCACGGCACCAGCGTAAGTGCCACAGGTGCAGCTGCAACATCTGCTAAGTTGCCTCACTAAACCCTTACAATGTTCTTGGAAATTCATCCTGCCACTTCTTACAAAGAAGAGATGTTAGTCTGGACACAGAAACAGAAACCAGAAATTACCCAGTTTCAGTTCTGGACTTCTTTGTAACCAGGAGCAAACTACTTTAATCTCTTTGCTTCAGTTTCCCTGCCTTTATTAATAAAGCAGAGACAGCAAAACTTATTTCACCTAACTCATGCATCTTTTGTGAAGATGAAATGCTTGTTCTGTGTAAAGCACTTGGAAAATGAAAGGTGTCAAGTAAATATTAATCATAGTCACCACGCCTACCAACAGCATCTCCAGTACACTGATTTGGATCCATATTTAAGAGTCTTTTTCTTTGTGCAAATTGGGAACTATGCTTTCCTGGAGTAGTAGAGCTGAATTAAAGCTAATCAAGAATTGCCATGTTAATCAGCTGTCTAGCCTCCAGAAGATCATAAGAAGGATGATGCTCCCATTTCAAAAGACAGCACAGTGCCACAGAATATATTATATCAAGCTGGCTGAAGCCCATTTACAGCTTGGTCATGTACAGAACTATAGGAGTTCACCCACCGACATTCATCTTGGAGCACACACATTTGTAAATCAGCTCCTATTCAATAATGAAATGTCGAGTGACTCATTCTTTCTAAGTGTAAAAAAGCTCTCAGAGAACCAAAGAATCTTTTACTTCCCTGTCTGCCTTTATAAACATGGGATTACATCTCCTGATTTTGGAGTAGCTATAATGCTTTAGAGTCAGCTATAAAAAAGATCACATTCTTAGGCTGGTAGAACTCAAGGGCACCTTAATTCCCCAAATTTCTGTTGAAGGAGATTTGGGAAGATGATTCTTTAGCCAGCTCAGCTGATCTTCGGAACCAACTTCCCAGGCACAGCAAGGCACACTGATCTCTGAAGACGTGCCCACAAGGCTGGCCCAAGGAAGGCTAGTGATGCTGCTCCAGGCACTTTTGCTATTCCATGTGGGTCAAGTGCCAGATTATTCACTTAGAGGCTTAAGCAACTCCTGCAGCTCAAACTTAGCCCATGCAATCATAGATGTCCCAGTAACCAGGTGAAAGCATTCTTCATTATTCTGCCTAAACCAGTGAATTTACACAATGAGGACAGCAGCACAGGCATACCTTGACTTTTGTCCCAGCGTTAGCACCAGCTCAAAGCCAACCAGCATGTACGGCAGCTGCACACTGAATAGCAGTTGCATGCTTTGGTCAGCTGTTCAGTAGCTGGCCTGTCTGAGCACTGCACTCGCCCAAAGAAAAATCCTTCTAACAAAATAAACCAAACCAACACACGCCTGTGATCACAGGGCAATCAGAGGTGCACAGCCCCAGCTCTGTGTCTGCTCTCTGCAGCAGCTCTGCCTCCTCTGAAGAGGTGACACAGGGTTAGCTCCCTGGAGCATCTCTTTACTGCTGCTAAGAGACTCCAATTTCTGCAGCAGAGCTATCGCAACAAAGGTTTGAAAGCAAGAATACAAGAAGAAAAACCAAACAACCCAGAGTCACAAACTTAAAAAGACGACAGAGATAAAGAAAAGCACAGTGTCGAAGGAGCAAGAACAAGTTTGCACACGGGAAACACCTGCTGCTTGGGTGGTGCTGGACCTGCTGGACCAGACACAGGAGGGATCTCAGCCCTCCCAAGATGGGCCTGGACCTGCTGTGCCTGTATTCTCCTTCTAGATACCTGAGCAGCTTCCTCAGTTCTCCCTCTGTCTCATTGCCTTTGCCCTCCCTTCGGTTCCAGCCTGTCCCTGCTCTCTTCCTCCCTTACCATTGCTTCCTCGTACTTTAGACCTCTTCACCTCTATGCCCTGAGGTCTCTGGCTCTCCATCGGCGGTTCAGGCAGCCAGCACCACAGAGCAGCTAAGCTTGTGCCTGCAGTGCTGGTCCAACTCCTCCCGGGATCCAGCAGTATACATAAACAAACAAATTATGCTTCAGACACAGAGCTATGCTCCAGAAGGAAATGACCACTGGATGTTATTGCTTAACCTTTCTTAATAATGAACATGTATTTCTTGAAAATATATGCCACCTAATCCCCTTGGCATTGCAAACATGTACAACAGGAGGGTAATTTAAGTTAATCAAGCTTGAAGCTCCATGCAAAGTTTAACAGTTTGCTTCACTGCTCTTTGGGTAGCAGATGGCAAAGCATTCAATGGTACATTTTCCACAGTCCTCGTACAAAGGCCTATACTTATTTCTGTTCTGGGTGTGAACACCAATGAAGGGATGCTCGCTGCACTAGCTGAAGGCTGCCAAGTGGGTGACCAATTTAAATCCTGAAATAATAGACATGTAGTTACCAATATAGATGCTCCAAAGGGAGGACTCGTGAGCAGCCAGACGGTCATTTGCCCACTAGTTTGCCATTCCTGCCATTCTTAGATATGATAAAACTGAAGCTACAGGTTGAGATGAGACTTCCAGTAATTAATCTGCACCTTATCTGCACAAGTACTGACGTCCAAAATCAGTTCCATGCAGGCTAGGGGTTTTCTTAGACAACAGCACTCGATAATGTTGCTGTAGTGTATGACATTTCCTTGTCTGCTGTCCTTGCAAATGACTCCAAGCTGTATGTAGCCTGGCATGGGGGCATCAGGAACCAGCCCAACTTGCTAATTTGGATTTCAAACTGCTGCTGTAGACGGTCACTGAAATGACTAGATTTTGAGACTGGGGTAGGGAAAGAGATGACAAGGGGGATGGAAAGAATTTGTAGATGATGTGTGGAGCCAAAATTACTTTAAAGAAAGGTAAATTAAGACTCCACAAGTCAAGCTTTTTCCAGGTAGTTTAGAATGCCTGGGAAGCAAGGGGGTGAGCAATAAACAGATTGGCCTACAACATTCAAGATTTTCATAATTTATAACCAACAGAAGACACACACTTCTACTTCAAAACACAGAGCACATCCCCTAGCATCCAATTAATGGTGGTGTGTACAGTGAACATACACTAATTGACTGGTCCAATAGTCATGGCTGCCCCCAAGCATTTCTGGAAGTAGCATTTGTGCAGCAGCACCGAGCAGAAATGCTTCACATTTATTAACTTGTTTGGTTTTGATTGTTGGATTGGTTCCCCGTTCCCAAGGCACTTAGATTTATTATTTTAGGTTAACACCACAAAGTAATCAAATCACTCTGTTACAGCTGACAGACTGCAGAGGCCCTGAAGCAGAGGGGGGAGAGGCATCAGAAGAAACATCTGCATTTTCCCTTATGTCTTTCACACTTGCCCTGAACTTTAGATTTGACTCATCTATATCTCTGGAATTCAAGAATATTGAACTTTAACTGACATGAGAAGTTATCTGAAGATGCAGGACTTTCACTTGAAATTAAGGCTGATCTACCTTCTGGGACCAGGAACCAAGGTTTACTTCTCATGAAGACTGAAAAGCCCAAACACACTTTCCTCCTGCTTCAAGACAAACACAAGTGTTGTAACCAAGAAAACATCCTTCCAGCACTATTGAAAGTTCAAATGAACCAATACATAAATAAAAGGAGATGAGATGAGATGGAGGATTCACACACGCCTTTATGCCCTTCCATCAAATGTATAGAAAAGGTAAGATCAGGAAGAAAAAAGAGATGGCTCAGAGAGTCATGACTAATATGGAAACTGAGAAAAAGGGCATGCCTTTGCTTGGATTTTGACTGTGTCTTTTCAGTACAATTTATTTTCAGCTTTATGCTATGCGATATTAGAAAACACTTAGCACATAACTCTTGATGTAGAATACAGAGATTTTTTTATTTAGTCAAATTTTGATGTCCTTGTCTAGTGTTAGCTAATGCAAAACTACAAAGAAATGAGTGCTTGCGTGGTCTTGTGTATTTAAAAGTAATTTCAATGACCCACTGCTTAAAGTATGGTAGGGGCCCTCTGTTATTAAAATCCAAACATACTTTATTTTAGACTGTACTTAAAATGACATGGTGAAGCTTGAAGAAAATCTCCCAACAGACTTTTTCAATCAAAAAAACCCACAAACAAACAAACAACAATACTCCATGAACCCTGTTGGCAAATAATCTTACAGAAATTGGACATAATATACCAACAATGTCAGGCATTTCAATGCAGCAGCATCAAAACTAGACATTTATTCTTGGTAGTGAGCAACCCTTTGAAAAGGGAGGAACAAAAATTCCTTTTTAATGAGTCACCATTTGTCAGTCAGAGATCAAAACCTTTTGCCTGTATTTCTTACTGTAGGATTGTATATACTTGGGTGTTTTTTCAGCCTGTGTGTTTTTATTTGAATCAACATAGCTAATTAAAAATTTCAGCTAGAAGAGCAGGAAAAGTAAAGTCCATAAAAACTTCTGATCATCAGCACGATCTACTGGGTTAGTGAAATACTGAATGGATTCAAGAAATTATTTCATAATACTGTCTGGATTTAAGAAATTTGGAATTGTGATAATCCTAGTAAGATTTAAAGTAAACAGTTAAAGCAAAATTAAACTATACTCAGTATCTATTCTGATTAAGTTAGTGTTGCATAATTATTCTTAAACTAATGAAACTGTTCACGTGCTAACTACTATAAGGGGGAAAACACTTCTCGTGTGAGTAGAACTGTGTTATGTCAAATGTCTGTAAAATATTAATTTCTTTACCTTTGCCCAAAACTTTACCTATGAAGATCTGTGAATGAGAATGAAACATTAAAAAACATGCCTGAGAGGAAAGGTTGGTTTTGGCTTTAAATTTTTCTTTCCCTCTGTATTAAATCCAAAGTTTCAGTAAAAAGAAAGATACTATGATGTGATGTCAGGGTTAAAAAAAAAAAATCCACCTGCATTTACATTACAGACAAAGCAAAGAAATAAAACTACTATGGACACTGAGGGGTTCTTAGAGTAAAATGCACCTGCCTTTATTTTGAGTATAATTTCCAACTATGTGAAAAGTCCCTAAAGACATCAGGTAGTAATGAGCACTTATGATTTATAAAATGTTTAACCAGTTAACCTAAACACTAAACATTCCTTAAAGTAAAGCATCCTTCAGGTAAAGTACTACTATGCCCATTTGACAATGGAGAGGTAAAAACCTGGGAAATATTTACTCCAAAAATTGCCTCCACCTCTAGAGGCCCATGGGACTATAGATATTCAGACCCTCTGGAAAAGGTCTGAGAGTTTTGAAATTAGAGTAGACATTATTCAGGATTGGCTTCTGCCTTAGGAAGACTCCAAATTTTTATACAAAAGTTCATATCCACAAAAATTAGAGCAGGGACTTACAACTCACTCCACATAGCTACCCAGCTATCCCATGTAACTACTGATCAGCAAAAGCACCTCCATACCTTATTGTCGACTCACTCAACCATCCCATCCCTTATATCAGCTGATCTTAATTTATGTTCAATTTACTTGTAGATGGGAAGTTATTAGAGTAAATAATTACAGTAACCAGTTACAGTTTGGGAATTGAGAGAACCGAAGAAAGAATTCAGAGAAATAACCTGATCTACTACTGTAAAGAGAATCAATCATCCACCTTCTTCCATTAGTCTCTTTGGCAATCCTATGTCACTGTTGTCACAAGCGTGGATAACGATGCCACATTAATTCTCCTTTTGAGAAAGGAGCTACAAGATTTGACTCCGTAACTGTGTCCTGTCTGACCTTGGGGAATCTTTGGGGAAAGCTTCCCATCAAATGCAGTTACAGTTTTTACTGAAAGAGAATTACTGAGTTGGGCCCATGCTTTATAACTTAAATGCATGACAGAAAAATATACAACCAATCTTCTGTTTCTACTAGAAATAAGTCATCAGTACACAACCAAAGATTCTTCAGATCCAAACCAATACGAGAAATTACATTTTCAAAGTAATTTCAACAAGCCTGCTCAGAGGTGATGGACAAGCGGTGGAAGGAAGAGACAGCTACTGGAAATTTCTAGTGTAACAACAACAGTTCCTTTAAGTACATTTACTAAACAGGAGATAAGTTGCATTTCCCAATCTACACCATCCCAATTCAAAGGAAGAAAAAAACTCTTTGATGCAAATATTACAGAAGAAAGAACTGGAAAAGAAGAAAGCCATCCTGTATTTCATAACAGAAGCAATTCCCTCCCTTCTCTCAAGACTACATGCTGCTCTCAAAGCAATGTGAACTGCTGTACCGCTGCTGTCAGGGTGAGCAGGCAGAAGAGGACATATGGCCTTTTGTACTGTTCCCAAGATGCTGCATGTATTAAAAAAAAATAATAAAAAAAAATTCAAAAAGCATTATCCAAGCTGGAAGAAACCCAAGCCATCTTAAACATTTGTTTATTTCAGTTTGGAAGACCTTTTAAGAAATAAACAACAAACAACCCTTAGACACATAATCCTAAATCTAAATGGTAGATGGGAATGAAGCAGAAAACATGCATTATTTTGGGGAAACCATGCGTTATTTTGGAGAAACTTTTGCTGCCATGCTCATTTGAGTGTTTCTCTGTAACTACATATCATTTCTATTACTTTGGCTATGACTAACGAGTTAACAACACTATTTACACTAGTACTGTTGTATCATTAGAAACAACAAGATTATGTACTTTAATTCTAATGCCAGCACAATTATTTTAACACCAAGTGTGTCAGATCCGACTCTATACCCCCTAAATTAATTTCAGAGTAGTGGCTAAATAAAATGACATACTTCTTTGTGCTTTTGTTATAACATGCTCATGTGCAGCAAACTGTGAAGAAAATGTAGTAATTAGAGGTTAAATTAATCCCTGACAGACAGGCAGCTTAGTAAAGCTGGGCCCTCTTCAGAAAACACAGCATAAAGCTTGCCAGTCTTTCAGAATTAGGCACAAAGAACAGACGAGATTGGCAAGTCCCTCACCACTGCAATCCAACCAAAGGGTAACGCTGAAAAGTCGGAGTAAGTCTTCGAGCAGCCAAAACTACCAGGCAGATCTTGTGACAAATGTGATTTAGAGCTCCAAGCAATTGTTGCTGCAGCCACTCTAACTGCCTGATCAGGATCAACCACTTGAAATTAAAGACAGCCTTTTGCACAGCAGAACAGGCTTCAAACCACTCTATAATCAACCTCGAGACGTTCATAAAAGCGAACAATGGCTTTATATTTCACAACATAACTAGAAAGTTACCTTGCTGCTTCTGATTTTAATGCAGGTAATGGATTTCATTGCCCACAACAGAGAAAATATTCTGTGTTATTCTGAAAACAATAAATAGGTATGCTTGGGGTAGGTGTAACTCCCAAACCTGCTCAGAGTCCTGAATTACTTAATTCTAAAGAAAAAGAAACTTCCACAGAAATGCAAAAGAAAAACAACGCAACACAAAAGAGGCAGTCAGATCATGTTGATGACATCCAGTTAGTATTTCTTTTTTGTGTGTGTCAACAGAAGTAAATGTTTTTTCTGATCTCTCTAGCTGTGGCTAAACAAAAGTAGCCGGTTTTAAAATCCACGCAAACACAGCTGGTTATGAGAAGGCCAGAAACTGAAGGGTGCTTGCTCTGTGCTGTGCAAAAAGCGCCCTGGCTTCCCCATGCTGATAAATCTTGGCTTAGGAATGGCAGACACACCCCTACGTACGTCCCACTTGACTTACACCTTACCTCCAAAGGTGGAAGGTGCAAAAAACTGGCTTCCCCCTGGGCTAACACTGATGCCACTCAATAGATTGCTTGACATGGGGTGAAACAATAACGTAGTTAACACCCTTCCCTGCAGAGGTAATCTATACCATGTCTGTGGCAGGCTGAGCCCCCAGCTGTCCCTGCCTGAACTGGAAAGCACAACAGGCAGCGGCAGTTGGATCACCAGGTAAATTCAAAAGGAAATGAAAAAGCCAGTATTACAATTAAATCAAAAGAAGGGGGTTGTCGAGATTGCAGAGCAGTGTGGGAGTGCATTAACACCACTGGTATTTCTGTACTACCCAGATCATCAATTATTAACAAATTAGGACATGCCTGATGGGGTACTTATGTAACACGTCTTTATCAATAAAACTGCCAAGTCCCTCGCAGGGAAAAGTGAAGCAGATTTCAACAAGTCTTAATACGCCTCCTCCCTTTGGACAGGGTACAACAATGAATTCTGCTTTCCCCTTCCTCAGCCTGGCCACCCATCCCCAAAGAGCAATTTTGGCCAGCTCGGCAGCCCCTGCTCGAAGCCCGGGGCGCACCCCAGCCTCTCGTCAGCAGCAGCCTTTTAATCAGGTCAGCGCTTATCAATGGGTCATTGTAGCAATGAGGCAGCACTCAGAGTAAAAGGACCATAGGAAATCCTGCATCTCCCACACCTGGGCCCCATGGGCACCTCACTGGCCCCACAGAAACAGCCACCGGCCGCCTGCTACCTGGGCACAGCCCATGTCCCCCAGCCAGTCCAGCTGGATGGGCTGCCTGGTAGGGAGAGGAGGAATGGAACCCACAACTCTATCCCCTGCCCAACCCTTTGGGCACAACTGTTCCTCCCAAGGACCAAGGCCCAGCTACACTTCAGTCTGCAGAGACAATATCCTCCCTGCTTCACTTCCATTTCACTTCCTCCAACAGCCAAGAGTGAGCAGGGTAGGGGGCACACAAAAATCCTGCTTCCTGATTCAAGGGCCCAATTCTTAAGCCCTTAACTCTGGGATCAAATCAGTCTCATCTGCTATAAAATGAGAAAGGACTGCAAGGACAGGCGCTGAGAGAGGAAAGACTGGAGTACTCTCCTGCCGCCTGGCCTAACAAACACCTTTCAGTTCACCCATGACACACACCAAAGTAAACAGCTCTAAAAAGAGCTACTGCACAAAAAAAAGTGCTGCACAAAATAAGTATTTTCTTCTAGAAGGAAACCAGTGACTTAGTAATACATTTCCTTCCATTGAAAAATCCAAAAATTGTCATCAATGGGGAGGCTTCCCAAGAGGAAGGACTCCTCATAGCTCATTTGCATTTGCTAGTTATCCCTTTCTGACTGCACCACTCTCTGGGAGTGCAACTGGTGACTTTGAAAGCAATGGAGTCATATCCCAAGAGCCACAAGTCCTGCTTAGACCGTCACCCTGAGACATACCTTCATTTTGAACAGAGCTAACAGACCTGTCCATTGCAACTGCAATAAAAAAAATATCTACCAGAAAACAAGGACGTAAAGTGAAACCTTTAACTGACAAATACTTCAATTTTCTGTGCAAAGCACCAGCAGTAATAGTAGAGAGCATGAGAAGGAGATCATGACGCAATGCAAACACAGACTGTCTCGCAAAGTTTCCCTTCAGCTGCTGGCAGCCTTGAAATGGGTTACAGAAAGTTAAAACTGTGTTATTGATCACTGCCTATTCTGCAGGGCTGGCTTGTTCTTTTTAAAAATAAATAGCATTGTTCTTTTGCTGTTTTCACTTAAAACAATGTTCCAGTATCTTCTAATATCTGGTGCAATCTGAAACAACACTAATGAGGGTAGTACTAAATGCCTAAACAGTTTGTTCTCCTATTTGTTAAGCAATTGCCTTTTTTAGTGCACTGCTTTTATGGGTACACAGAACAAAACTTACTATGAGTACACAAAGGTACCCTGCACATTTGGCATCTTACAGCAATGCTCTGAAGTTCCACTTCAAAATTACTGGCAAGGAAGAAAGTTCTGCATAATTTTAACACGCATCTGAAAAAATCAGAACAGTCCCAACTGTTCTTTGAGATGTATAAAAGAACAGTTGAAAAACTTACAGTTGACTGGTGCTACCTAGGTTACCCGTCAATGGCATTGAAACTGGTATATTATTAAGAGAGGTGTATGATGGGAATTGGTTTATTGTGCTGATCCATAGTAACCAACTCCTGTTCGTCCATCATTTATCTCTCTCACCAGCGACATATGGGTTTGTCTATTCACACTCTCAGCATTCTCTCTGCTCCAACAAACAGTCAGCCTTTTCTGCTGGGATAAGGAGATTTTTTAGTTACATCCATTATGTGCATATCAACATTTATGGCAGGAAGATAATTGCCAAAGAGCTCAGGGGGATAAAAGCTCCCTCTTTATAACACAAACCCCCTTTAAAAAATCAATATTGATATAAAACAGTTCAACGCAAAGCCTCGGTGTGTCTTCTGCTTCCCTCAGTTCAAAACGCTTTTTAAAAATTTTTGACATAGCAAGTCGAACTGGAACATCAGGTGAAAGCCTTTGTAATGAGTTACACTATTGCTCGTCCCACACAGGAAAAAAATAGCACTGTACAATATTAATTGTTCCTTAAAGGAGTGAGTGGCAAATGTTTCAGATATAAAGAGTTCCCTGGAGAGGTGCCAGCATAATTTAAACAGATTTAGCTATCTTTAGTTGGAGACCATACCAATTACTAATGAATCCTAACTTTTAGTCCCCTTTGCCCAAATATTGGAAAATGCTGACGCTCGGAAACAGCCAGAACAAGGGAACAATGAAAACCTGTGGATCTTTCCTTTTTCCCTGTTTAAGGAGCTCAGACAACCTTCCACTACTCCATCCCCCTCCCAGTTTGGGTAAATCCATTTGTCGCAGCCTCTGCAAGATTTATTTCATTTTCCCATGGCTGCATACTCATAAAAGTTATTTTAAGAAGACTTTCATCAGAGCAGCAAGGAACATGGAACATTCATTGATTAAATGACTGGGAACTGGTGAGTTGCACTGTACTTAACCTACAGGACGACTCTGGGATTTTACCTACTGTTATCCTTGTCCTTGTGCTACCTTCTGTCTTCCTAACTTTCGTCTCTCATGGAGCCCAGGTCGTTCCTTGTCCTACAGCAGCATCCAGGTAGGTTAGTGACTGTTTAAGTCAGGGCAAGAACCTCAGCCTGACACCTTGGATCATTGATTCTTGTGAGTAAATCTTCCTGTAAGCTCAGAAAGCATCTAGCACAATAGCTCCCTAGTCCCATTTAAAATCTCTGAATGCTACCACACTGTAACACGTGTAACAAGGTCAGTGAAAAACAAAAAACCAAACACACTATATTTATAAAACACTTCTACCTGTGTAACTGGATGCCATACAAAAGACTTCAAAAAATGTAAGTGCCTCCTGTAATTACTAATGTCCCCCAACCTTTTTAACAACTACCTTCGAGTTAAAAAAATCCAAGAGACTTTGCAGGTTTGAACTACTTAGTTACAAGGGACTAAAAGTGAAGCCCTGTCAATATTTGCTTTTCTGATTCTGAAGTATTATTTAAAAGGATTAAAAATAGAGATGAAAAGCCTCAAGTTAAAAAAATAACCCTAAAAATAAAAAGCTAAATTAAATTTCAGCTGCTCAGTTCTAAACGTTAAACAGCTTTTCACTCACTCAAGAGGAGCTGTTAACTGCATATTACCTGCTCTAAAATACATACTATTTGTTTTTTATCCCTGAGCAACAGACTATTTCCTGGTTGAGTTTAAAAACTCAGTGACGTTCCAATTTCAACCCACACATGTGTGTCACTGTCAACGTCAGTGGCAGGAAAACATTAGAAGTCACCCCTTGCTAATGCTTTCCTAACATGGAATTTCCTCGTATCTCACTCCCTCAGCCCACCTCCTCCCTTCAGCTGAGAGCATCTTTCCCAAATTGCCTCCTCCCCCCGCTTTCTAAACATATGGCAGGGAGAGGGGACTGAAAATGGTCAGTGCCAGAGCTAGATCGCTGCTGTTTTAGGTGCTAGCGTGTCACTTACTCAAACCGCTCCCGCCTGCCTCTCCCTCGAGCATCCCCCACCAGTGCCCGTGTGCTCCCTCAGCACCCGGCAGAGCCCCCCTGGCCCTGCCGGTGTCCCCAGTCCCCGCACACACACACACACAAACAGACCCAGGGGCTGTGCGGGAGGAGGGATGCGGTGCGCCCGGGGCGGGGGCAGCAGCGCTCGCTGCCGGCAGGTTCAAGGCTGTTCCTCCTCCTGCGAGCACCAGATGGTCCATCTCGCACACCACAAGCTTTATTTCCCTCGGAGCTGCGGGAGAGGCAGCCCCCCCCCCCCCCCCCCCCGGGACACGGGTATCACCCGGGGATTCATGGAATGGTTTGGGTTGGAAGAGACCTTAAACATCATCTAATTCCAACCCGCGCTGCCATGGGCAGGAACACGTCCCACCAGACCAAGCTCAAGGCCCCATCCAACCTGCCCTCGAACACCTCCAGGGATGGGGCAGCCACAGCTTCCCTGGGCAACCTGCGCCCGGGCCTCACCACCCTCATCCTCAAGGATTTCTTCCTAATGTCTGGTCTAAATCTTCCTCTCTCCAACTTCAAGCCGTTCCCCCTCGTCCTATCACTCCATGCCCTTAAAAATGTCCCTGCCCAGCCTTCCTGCGGCCCCTTCAGGTCGCTATCAGCTCTCCTCGGAGCCTTCTCTTCTCCAGGCTGAACAACCCCATCTCTCCCAGCCTGTCCTCATAGCAGGGGTGCTCCAGCCCTCGGATCAGCTCCGTAGAACCTCCTCTGGACCCGTTCCAACAGCTCCATCTCCTTATGTCGGGGATATCACGGGGCTGAGCAGGGAATCACTCCCATTATATAAGGGGGGGAGCCCCTCGCCCCTCCCGGCGCCCCCGCACGGCGGGGAAGGGGCAGCCGCGTTCGCCTGGCGGGGCGGGGGAGGAGGAGAAGGAGGAGGAGGAGAAAAAGGAGGAGGAGGAGAAGGAGGAGGGAGGCTCTTCGTGCGGCTCCCGTGCGAGGAGGCTCCCCGCGAGCCTCCTCTGCTTCCGACGGGAGGAGGCGAAGCGACCCCGCACGCCGCGTCGCGGAACCCGCCGGGGCTATCGCGGCCCCGTCCCCGCTCCGCAGCCGCGCAAGACAAAAGCGCCCTTTTAATTTATTGTTCGGGGGGGTCGTGGGGGGAGGCAGGGCTGGCTGAAAGGAAACGAAAGCCCGTTTTCTTCCCAGAAACGGCCGTTCTCCCCGCGATCCCTCCGAGTCGCCCCGGTGACAGCTCCCCCCCCCGCCAGCCAAACCCGAACAAAAGCCGCGGGGCCCCGGTCCCCGCCGCCCCCTCCCGGTCCGAGCAACAGGCCGGGGAAGGCACCGGGAGCCGGGATCGCACCGGGGCTGGGGGAGAGGGGCGGCCCCGGCTCGGGAGGAGGCGTGGGACCGAGCCGGCGAGCGCCTGGCTTACCCTGCGATGGCTCTGAACCCCGAGCTGTAATCGCAGGGTGAGAAATCAAAACAGTTTAAATCGTGAGTCAGCACGCGTTTTATTTCAAATGCGCGGATGGTCTCGGGGCGAGCGGCGGCGGCGGCGCGCTGGCAGCATCCCCCTCACCTCGGGGCTGTCCCCGCTGCGGGGAACACGCACACGCAGCCCGGAGCGGAGGCGGCACGCCGGGCTCCGCACTCCCCAGGAACAACCCGGGGCTCCTCTGGGGCTCGGCGGAGCCTTTTGTTCCGAATCCTGCCGAGATAACGTGCGCTCCGGCCCCCCCAAAGAACCAGGCGCGCCGCTGCCAACGCCAGCACCGGAGTTGTTCGGAAAAAAAAAATTATAACGCTGCTCCAGAGCACTGCCGGCCCCTCTACGAGTGGCACCTTCCCGGAGGAGACCCCTACGCCACGGAGGGTTTATCCTTCCAAGTTTAACCGAGCCCCCCCGGTGACAGGCGGCTGCGTTTACACGGGATCCTTGGAGCCCCGGGGGCACCGGCGCTGCCCCCATCCCGGGACCGGCAGCATCCACCCCCTCCTCCTCCTGCTGCTGCTGCTGCCGGTGACACCGAGCGGGCTACCCCCCTCCCTGCCCCGCACATCACCTCCTTCACCTCCATTTTAAAGCCCGCGGGCCCCCTCCCCTCCTCTCCCCGGGCTGACACCGGCTCTCACCAGAAAGGGGGGGGGGGGGTGTAGACCCCGAGTTTCTGGGGTTTTTTTCTCCTCCGGAGCGCCCCACGGACACGGCATTAGCCCGCACAAGGTGGGCACTTCGCTGAGGGGCGACTGCAAACTTTACAAAGCCCGGCGGAGAGCGGCCGAGCAACTATTCCGAGGGGGTTTAAGTCGTTTGAAACGAACTCCTGCTTCCCCGGCCCCGTATCGCTTGCAAATGCTACTTACTGGAATATGTGGCTCCATGCGTGGTGCTTCTACCCGCTGGGAAACCAGCAGCATCTTGGACTGGGAATCAACCGGCTTTTAGATCCACTTTGGCTGTATTGAGCAAAACCCGGCACCGCGAAGGACTCCGAGGCTGTTTTCTCCTTTTAGGTTCCAGACAAGTTCATCCTGGCGTTGCAGTTTGCTAATGATTCACTGTCTGTCTCAATCTGCTCACTACATTTCCATCAACCCACAGCTTCCTCACTTAGAAGGTGGAGTTTGTGGGGTTTAAGTTACTGATAGGCATATCTAAGTGCTGTGTCACTCAAAGAGGAGGAGACACACACTCACACACACATCCACACACACTGTCACACACACACACAAACGGCTCTAGGCTTAAAGGAGAAGTAGCACTTTCTTCTCCTCAGAAACTGGAAACCTCATAGATCTAAGGATTTGTCTTCTTCTTTTTTTTTTTTTTCTTCTCTGCATGAAAGCGAAAATCGTGCGGCTTATGGACAGTATTGCAACACGCAAAAAGCTGCTTAGAGTGTTTAGTGCCTTCTCTGTAGAGCTTCAACTTCGTTTAATACGAAAGTAGGGTAGGTCAGAAAGGTACTGGCAATTAATGGATTTTTTTTTCCCCCAAATCAAAGTGTACAAATCACTGAAAAGATAGCCCGAGGCACGAACCGTAAAGACTCAACTTACTCTCAAAACGTGTAGTTTCCTGTCTCTTTATGCCAATAGGATACAATACGCAGCACTCTTAACATTAACTCATAAAAGGGTTAAACTCGTCTCACACAGGTGAACCCAGGTTACCCAGAAGGAAACAGTGGAGTTGTTTCATTTTCCCCCTTTGTGCTATGCACATGTAGGCACAATTCTGAATAGAGAGCTCCCATAAAACCGTGCACTTCTCATATGACTATAAATGTGTTTGTTATAAGCTGCAGTCTCTTGAGTATTAATTTTGACAGACCATCAACTGAAAGATGAGAACCTATTCAGACCTCCTCTTGGATTAAGCAGAAAGGACTGGGAAGAGCGAGCTGCAGGCAGCTAGGAGAGAGCACACAGGGTCCACAAATAATTGCTGGTATAATTTCTTTTCATTACCTTGCTAAATCAGTACAATTATCACTCTTGTCCTGATACACTGGAGTTACTAGAAACCCTATCCCAGCACACGTGACACAGTGGATGAAGTGTAGGAAACGTAGTTCCTAATAAAATATCAGATTTTTTAAAATCATTCCTAAATTAGTAGTATTAGTAAATTATGCTCTATAAAAGTAAGAGGGAAGTTTTTTTGAATAAAATTGAATTAATACAGCAAAATACATACAGGTGGAGCCAGAATCTGGCTTGAATGTCCTGGAAGTATTCTACACAAGCAATCATCTTCAACTTGCAGTTAACTTATAGACTAAACCCATCTCTGTACCCTGAGTTAATAAATATCAGCTCATCAACAGAGAAAAAATTGTTTTCACTTTTGCTGACACCTCTAGCTTTCCTGTGACTGCTGTAAAAACAGGCCCACTCCTCTGAGCAGTATTTGTGTTACTACTGTTTGCATTGTTTGGAATTTTAGTGGTTTGCTTTTCTAATGATTTTGCCTTCTGTATTATTTAAAATTACTTCAATGTATTTTGTCTATTGAAAAAAAAAAAAAGAATAACAGAAATAATAAACTTGTGTGATGTAAGCATCCTGATTCTATGGACTCTAGGGTCTGATCCCAAAAGGTTTCTAAGGTGTCTAAGGGGAGGAGTATCAATGCCTGATGTTCGGGTTTGTTGGGCTTCCCAGATTGAATCTACAACTATCATTCTGATGCCAGGACTCAAACCACAGCATTAAGGTACCAGCATGGGATTGAAAAGACTCAACATGATGAGTAGGAGTCACCTAAAAGAAGCAAGCTCAGTGCAGATGTGTTCATCATGCATGAATTAAGCTCCACCTGCAAGGAGGTGCCGCTGTCTGCCTAGTATGCAATGTCTGGAACACTCCCTTGAAGGTATATGAGTTTGTGTAAAGGCTCCCATCTTTCTGCCTGGAGGGTTTTTTGACTAAAGTACACGTATATGAAGCATGTGGGACACATAGGGAATCCCACATTGTTAGGTTATACTGGACCTACTGAGACCACCATGCTCAGATGATGAATGCATGGGAGATCCATGTCAGCTTTTTTTATGCAGCACTAGTCATTTGTCCAGAAGTTTTGGATAAACCATGTCATTCATGACTCTTGCTAGGCATGTGAAGCTCCTGATAAATGGAAAAAGTCCTAAGGAATGTCATTTGCTTCGTTCACTTCATAACACTAGACCAAAGGACTTCCCCAAAAGGAAGGCAACATGATTAGGATGTATAGGAGTCCTACCTGTACCTGCTCATGCAGCAGGAATGATGCTGCTGTCTTTAGTTATCAAGGAGACCTGCTTGCCAGATGGTGGTTTGTTCTCTCCTCTGTAAGAGGGGATATCCTTTCAGATGCAAATCAGATTGAGACAAGTACTTCTATCAGTTGGACAGTCCACAACTGAATTGTGGCAACATTTTCTTTTTTGAACCTACTGGTTCAAGCTGCATGAGGTCTGGATTTCACTCTGGCAGCCCAATGTCACGTGTCCCCATGCTGCCAAGGGCAGCTCTGGACTTTTCAGGTGAAGCTGTAAAGTAACTGCTGAGATACTCAACAGCGTCACAACAAGGACAGGTTTGTGCGCACACAGAAGCTTAATTTCAGGCAGCATGAGAATTTTACAAAAAAGTAACACTCTTGCAGAGATAATGGCTAAATAGGGGGGTTCAGGGTTGCAATTTTGGTCTTTGGTGATTAAATTGTGAGCCTTTTCTTTCAGCAATTTAGTAGAGCTCACCTGGGGGAAGCCCAGGCTCTTCTGGGATCAATGACAAAATTTGCACTGCCCTCTTCAGAGCAGTTTTGTATCTCCCTAGGTTAGGCCTACCCTAGGCAAACTGCAGACTACTTTATTATTGTTCTTCTACCTTATTTTGGAAAGGTGAGCTGTAGGATTCTGCAGAAAAGACGCAATTCTAAGGGCACCGAGGCTGTTATAGCCACAGGCTGAGGCTTGCAAAAATGTCTCCTAGTACTTCAAACACATCCCCAGTCATTGAACCCAGACCTGACTGGCCGGGATTAATCCTATTCTTTATCAATTTTATAGTAATTTGCCATATTTTACTTAGCAACTTTAACATCCATAGAAAACATAATTTGCTTTGTATACTTCATAAAACTCGCCTAATTTCTTTCCAAAGAGAGATGTCTTATTCAGAGTCTGAGAGATGAGAAGTTATAACTGTATCTAAAGAATAACAAACTGGTGAAAGGTGCGCACCACAATGTATCTTCTCTGAAAAAAACCCCAAAACTCAGACCAGAACCATTGCTTGTCCTGTACCCCATAGTTTTCCATAAAGTGGTATCTTTTTACTTGCATAAGGTGAACTGTTAGTTGGAAAGCTTCAACGTGCTAAACAATCACCCAATATGTTCACCAAAGTGAAACAATCACACTGAAGAGACAATCTTGATGGGCCGTGTGACCAACAGGTACTGCCAATACGAGGCAGCCAAGGGCTAGAGAAGAGATTTGCATCTTTCAGGTTGGTATGAACTAAAAAATGCTAAAAAATGATCATCCAGGTAACTTTACTGCTGGGACTGTGTTCTCCAGCAACTGTACCTGACCCCCAGATGGCCTCTGGGTGGTCCTGACATCAGTAAGGACAACAGTCCAAGCTTGCAAGGGCTGCTCTGCGGCACTTCTTGTACACTGAAGGGAAGCAGCAACTGAGTAGTATAAGGATTCACCATAGATTCACTGAAGGATTAACAAATTCGTCAGTGACCCAGAATCAGATAGATGGAAATCATGTGATGTGTGCTACTTGCATGTTTTGTGACCTGAAATCAGGTGAAATCAATGGCTTTGGCTGAAATACACTTTGAGTGTATGTTTATTGAAAGCTAAAATGCAAAGCAAAGCTCCTGGGGAGTAAAATCACATGGAGTGCAACAAATATACACAAGTCTTCATAAGTCAAAACATGAGTTTATCCTAATTCTACCCAATACACAAACCCTGAGCATATAAGCATGAGGTACAAAATTCAAGAGAAGTCTGTATGAACAGGGATGCGTATAATGCCATCTCACAGCAAGGATAATTATTAGCCAAACATTAACAGGGTGATAAGGAAGAATATAAAAAAAATCCCAAACTGATGAAATTATTCTTCAGATAGAAAATTACAGGAACCCCCCACAGATACAACTGTGTTTGCTTTCAAGCAATGAATACCACTGTGGCATAACTGCAAGTCAGCATAATATAAATAAGAATCTAAGAATTCTCATCAGATGAAAGGTGCATCTAACCAGTATTTTTCTTCTGGATATCAGTGGTATCCACTTTCAGAAAGCACTCAATTAACTGTGTCAGTCATTACCATGGATGGACATTTTACAATAAATGCATTCAAAAGGGACTGGAAGTACTTGTGGAGGAGAAAATCATCATCAGCTACTTAACGCAAGGGTCTGGGTGTGGCCTCTGGTTAAACGCTCAAGGCTGGCAGGCAATGAAAGGGGAGGATGGACTCTCTGTGTCCGTAATTTTTGCACAAAGCAGTTTCTTTCCTAAGGGTCTAGTAGCAGCCACTTCAAGGCACAGATATTGGGCTAGGTGATCTTTAAGTTTGACCAGTCAGTATTGCCTTTCTTATGCTAGATTAGATCAGTGATCTATAAGAAATCTTTACTGAACAATTGCAGGACAAATTCAATGTGCTCTTTTTCCCTAGTAAAACAATGTGGGAAATACCTGAAAATAGATAAAATACACAAATAAAAAATTTAATTTCCTCAGTAATGCTTGCTACAGTAAGTAATTTTAGAAATCATGTAGGTAAATACATATAAGTGTTAATTTATCATTTTTAATTTTTAAAGAAACATTACTTTTAGGAAAACAGGAAGCTTCAAGGACAAAGTTCTCCCTTGTGAGCAGTTAACTAAAAGGTTTCAGCTTGGCCTTCATTGATTTGGACAGGAGAGAAGAACACAGTTGATCAACTTTTCCTTCAACAGGTCTTTACTTACATGAGTGTCTGTGGAAGATTGTGTTGGTAAAACCATTAAAGGATGGATTGGCATGCTAGCATTTCAGTGACTACATGAACTAGTTTAGGAAATGATATAAATCAGTGTGAATGCTGGTTTTGTCTTTTGTACAGAAAAGCAGACACAGTTATTAACCAGAATGTCTGTGCTTAGGAGTTAAGAGATGACAAAACAGTTAGCAATTTCTTCACATTTTCACAGAGATATACATACCATAAAATATGTACTTTCTACTAAAGTAAAGGTTAAAGTCACGTTGTCAATATCTGCTTGGTTGCCAAATGTTTGTTCCAAATTTATGTACTTTGAACTTATATTTGAAATACAGAAATCAATTATTTGTGTAGCTCAGAGATGCACTTAAGCGCATGCTTAACATTATGTATGGCACTCAGAAACTGAAGGGATTACTTGAGTGCTTAGGTAAGCACACAGATAAATCTGCACCATCAGCACTGGTGTGATTGAGTCTTGACTGCATGGGGCAAAATCTCAGCCCTTCTGACATCCCAGACTCAAGACCACTACTCAAAATCTTGTCATGTAAACATAAGTCTGTTTATGTCATCCAGGCATTTCATTATACTCGAGGGAAATCTGCCCTGCAGGATTTAGCTCTGCAGCAGTTTACCTTTCTTCATCTCTACTTGCAATCAGGCCATACAAAGTTGCATAGCACTCTGAGAGCAGATCTCTACCATGACTGAGGCTAGGAAGCAGTGCTAGAAGAATGAAAAATACCTGAGGCAGCTTTGTCAAGGACAAAATATTCTATAGAATGGCTGAATTATGACCAATATGTTCAATGGTCTTTGTACAGGACTTACGGTCATTTCAATTCTGATTGTCTTGCAGCTAATAAGATTTTTCGTTTAAAATATAGAGGATGATACAAGGGAACATAATATTATATATGATAGCTGCACTGCTAGCAACAATACATTGAGAAAGTTTGCTAATTAATTGCATTTCTCCAGTTCTGACTTGTGCATAAAACATCTTTCCTCTTGATTTATGACGTCTGCTCTCTGCACGGCCACTGCTGGCTTTGCTCAGTGAGCACAGATGAGGTACTGGCCTCTCCCTGAAGGCGTTGGGCTGTAAGGATGTGGGATGGCAGGGCTAATGGCACTGCACATTTCACCTGCAGCCTCAGTTACATCTAAGATTAAAAGCCATCATATCCTCAACCAAAAGTGTTCATGCAAATACACAAACATGATTTAAATGAGCCTGTGTTTGCAATGCCTGTTGCTACCCTGGAGATGCTTTTTCTCCAGGCGTTACATTTGGTAGCATTCTCACATTTGTCAGTTGCTGCAGTGTTCCAGCAGCCAAGCGGGCACAAAAGCACCTTCCAGCCCATGGAAGGGGTATTGATCGGATCAGGAACAAACAGTTGACAAGTATCACTCACCCTATTTCCAAGTTAGCAATAGGCCTGGACAATGGGGCACTTATATTTGACTCCTGTATCAGATTGCAAGTAGGGCACTGCTCAGAAGATATAACACAAAAACCAACCAACTAAACAAACAAAAGGCTTAGTAACAATTCTAGTTTTGCTGTTTTCTTACTGCTGCACCGCACAGTTCGTACACACGTGCAACGATCAGGAACATATGGACTTGCCTCAACACCTCTAGAAGTCAACAGAAAGGCAAATTTCTCACCCATACCTGATAGAAGAGATTCCAAATGGCTTTAAATATCTAAGTCTGCAAAATGGTTTTATATTCATTGCTTTTAAGACAGGAGCACATAATTTTGCTTCCTTCAGGAAACACACACCTTTCTTCCTTAATTTTCTCTTTTGTTCCTGGAGATGTCCTCTTTCTGCTAGAGCTGACACTATTTTTTAAAGCATTCTCAATTTCATGACTGTCAAACTACTCCTCCCATGCCAGATACATGGCAAAGTTACATATTCTTCAACTCAAAACAATTTACATGAATATTCATAAACTACCTGATGGCAGAATTGGACCTGAGATTTAAAACCATAAAGCCCACAGAAGCAAATGTTACCCTCTCCCTTTTGTCAGAGATCCTTTGGATCAAGCACAGAAATTATACTTTTATGCAGTTGTCGAGAAAATGCAAAACCAATGCATGAAACATTGTATGTTCTGTTTATTAAAGAAGAGTGTCTGTGATGATACAGCTTTTCAGCCAGACTAGGATGTTGCCAATGTCAGTTTGTGATTTACTAGAAATTATTGATTTCAAATCTTGGTTTCCCAGGGCTACTGAGCATATCCTGTCACATAAATATGCATCCATTTTCTAGCGGCTGCAGCCTGATATAAAAATGTGTGTTGTCTCAACTTGTGTCAGATTTCTTCAGCCAAAAAAGAAAGCTTTACTTCCCTTCAGTGCAGGAATGAATATCAGCTGTTAAGATACATTTCCACGTCCAGTACAACATCAGCACAACTTGCATAGCTATGGCATCCACCCAGAATTTTACACTTTGTTATTAAAATTAATAAGAAGGCACTGTCCTGAGAAACTGTACCACCATCCTCCCTTATCCCCCCAAAAGGAAATTACTCAAAAGATTTCACAGAGCATCTTTAAATTACAAGACAGGTACAGCCTCAGGCTTCTTTTATAGTTCAAGAAACAGCTTGGATTTAACTACTTTCAGGTACAAATCTGTCACAAAAAGTTATACAACATGCAAGTGCAAAAGGATGGTGGGGATAGTAACTCTGCTCATTGGGCCAAGAGTGATACTTGAATTGCCTGACTTGTAAACATTAGAAGGAAAGACAAATACTGCTGTGAGCCACTGGGAGTCTGGGCATTGTTTCTTCTCTCAGCCTGTCCCCCTAGGTCCTGCTGTTCTCCTGCCCATTTTCTGCTTCTCCTCACCTGGCACATTCCTGCACAGTGTTTTTCACATTTGGCCCTACTACTCCTTAACACTTTCTCTCTATCCTTCTGCTGTGCTCCCACCTCTAATCCCAGCTACCTGCTCTGTTGCCTTCCCTTCCCCAAGGGAAATGCTCCTGGGTGGAGATGGGAGTCTCAGACCTACTGCTTGCTGAACGCCACTGCTGCCGTGCTGTGCCATCCCGTAGTGTGGCCTCAGGAGCAGGCCACCCACCCACTGATGTTGCATTTCACAGACCAACAAAAGAGTCCGAGGTTTTGGACCTTTATGGTTCAGCCATTAGCTGCTTATGAAAGTTCAGTGGCATTTGTGGCATTTGATGAAAAGCACTGACAGTTCTGCTGTGCGCTCTCTTTGGTGCACACTCATCTTAGTGTTCAGAACATGTTCTTGGTTTTATATTTTTCTCCAAAAAATAAATCTCTGTTTCACCATCACTTTCCTCAAGTCACTTGCATGTCATAATGAGTTCTCTGTTTACTAAAATACAAAACCTTCAGGGCTGACAGCAGTGGCAGAAATGACAGAATCAACAGGATTGCATTTTCTTTCGTCTTGTCACTACCCTCACTTGTTTTTTTACAGCGCAGAATAGATTAACTTTGGGAACAGCAGGAAAAGGTGCAGCCCTCACAAGACCAGCTGGTCTAACATTTGCAGGTAAAGACTACCAGAGGTACATGAAGCAGCTTCCCTTCCTCCCTTCTGCACTGGGCGGTGTATCTGGGGATGGGACAAGGAAGGCAATTCTCCTGTCAGAAAGGTGGTGGTGACCGCCCTGCTCTGCTCAGCAGCTCTTGGGCAACGTTGCTGTATCTAATTAAGGAAAGTTTCATTTTGCTATGAGGGGATGGGAAAAGGCGGGTGGGTGGCTTACAGTTGTTGGGAATGCTGCTTGGCTGATGCTTACTTCATGTAAACAATATAGCCCCATGGAAATATGGGGATTTACACCAGTGAAGGATCAGACAAGCTCATTCAAAGACAATTTTCAGCTGTCTTGGAAATCAATGTGTAAATTTCTTCTGAGCGCTCTGGCTCTTCCTAAAGTATTTGAAAACAATTTATTCCCAGATTATGGTGAGATCTTCTTGCAGGAAAAAGAAATGAGAGAGAGAAAAGGAAGCACTGCAACTTCCCAAGCCACTTCAACGCTAATAGTGGCATGATCCTGAATCAATGTAGAGGGGCTGATGGTAACAATAAGCCTTAACTGCTGCAGTGAAGAGGGTTCTTTAACCTGGCTTTTTAAAGTTATTTCTGCCACAGCTATTTGAACAAAACATTTGGCAATTAAATTAATTCAAGCATATCCTCTCTTTTCATGGGAAAAATGCGGGAAAAATCCAGGCAGAGAATGAATGGCATCTAGATTAACGAGGAACTGCAGAAAAAGAGGAAAATAATGGTTTTCTGAAATATATTAGTATTGCAATCTGCAGTAGCACCATATGCTAGTTTCCTTGATGCTGGTAATCCTGCTGTATTTTTATCTTGGCTAGTATGAAGGAAGGAGCTATACAAGGCCAAGTTCTTCCCACATATCTATGTTGAATGCAGTTTACCTTCATTCTGTGTTGTGAATCTGAACCAACAGACAGCCATGCAACTGCTTAAGATCGTGCCTTTATTTTGTGGCTGTATCCAGCTTCAGCATTTAGATATCATAATACTCCATGTCTCGAGTCTTTGATGAAGCCATTTTTTCAATGATAGAGCTGGGAAACATTGGACTTAAAAATTGCAAGCCTCTACTGCTTCAATTTAAGGATCAGATCCACTAATTAGATGCAGCAGCAGACTATAAATTACTCATGTTCCAGACAGCGGAGAACAACAAAAAGCCATTCTTTGTTAGTGAGGATGTATTAACATATATGTAGGACTCCATTCTTCTCTAACTCGAACAAATATTCCTTAATCAGTCCCTAGACAACACTTTTGAAGCTGGTGGCATTCTTCCTCTATCGGACAGGGAAAACCAAGAACAGCTATTCTAGAAAAAAAGAACTGTCACTAAGTAACATTGTTTATTGAATGGATTTGAAATACCTATAGCACAGGTGACCCTAACCCTAGCCTGCTAGCCAAATTATTGTACTCCCTTCCTTGTATGCAGCAATCATGTCACTCTGCTCTAGCTGTATAGCCCTCTGGATGCTTCTGGCAAAATAGTTCTGAGGCTTTTGGGAAGTCAGGAATCCTAGGAGGAAAGCAATCACACATTCAAAATTTACCAGGATTCACCTTATTTTGAAGGCTTTTTGTAAGACGCTAGTCTGAACATATATCCCAGCTTGTGTGGAGTCTATAGGAAAGCATTTTCAAGACAGATGAACTGAAGTCAATGATAATGAAATGGAGCAGCACAGAGCTAAGAGCAGCTTTCTCAGTTGGAGCTCACCTCTGATACAGAGATGATCCCTTCCTAGGTGTGATGAGAACACAGTGAGCACAATGTTCACTTATCACATTTCTTTCCAGGAACTTCTGTCTTTGAATAGGATAGTTTACATCTTCAGTGTTAATGCTTCTTTGCCAGCTGTTTTGAACCTGTCCATACCACTCGGTCAACTGACCCTCTGGCTGCCTCCACCCCATACTGGGGCTGCCCATGTAGAGTCCGAAGGCAGGAGGGAAACAAGCAAATGCGTCTTTAGGCATAATGTGTATAAGACTAGCAAGACATATGTCCCAGTAATGCAAGGAGGGCCAAACAGCAACATACTAACATATTTTTAGTATGTATATAATATATATATATAGATCTTCCTTTATCAGTGAGGGATTCCAAATTGAGAGTCCAAGTGTCCCTGACCTTCTAGTTAGCGATTCATGTTATGCTCATCACCATGGTATGCGACTCCCTGCGACCACATTGCCTCTTGGTAACTTTTAGCCACTCTAAAGATAGGTGTGGTAGCACCTCAGAGTCACTCTAGAAACCAGGAATACACGTTTGGGAGGCATCTTTTATAATTGGCATGGCTGAGTTGCAGCTCTGCCTCAGGCAGAAGGTAAACTCTGTCTCACTGAGGGTGGTGAAAGGAAATTTCTTAGCAGAGGAAGAACATGGAGCTGCTCAGAAGCCTGCAGGAAGCAGCCAGCACCTGGGATTGCACAGAACCTCCTTGCAAAGCAACTGGAGGGACTTACTTTCTTTTTCCCAAGTGAGCCTGTGCAAAGTATGTTGTAGCTCAACTCACCAATGAAGTTGTAGTGAAACAAATCACGGGCTACAGAAATCTTTCTGCATTTTGGCAAGAACTGAATCCACAGCTGTTTATAAAAACATAATTAGTGGCCTGCCAAGAACTTTGAAGATGTTCTAAATGCTACAAAATTATGACAAACTTATCTTTCTGTGCCTCTGTATCTTGTGAGCCATTATTCAATCAGTGGGCTGTTGACTGTAAGGCTCAGCCAAACAATAATCGGGCTTCTAAACTATTCAATTATCTCTAATGAAGAAGGATCAGGGAAACAACCCTTAAACACCTTAAACAGAACAGCAGTATAAACAGACAAAATGACTCTCAAGAGAAACCCCCAGACACTTGCCAAGGTTGGCTTTGGAGCCAACTGTGATACAAATGCATAAAATATTAGTTGCTTAATGGTTGTGAAGTGTTGCTCTTTAAAGGTTACTGTCTTCCTGTCCAGACAAGGCTGCAGCTGAATGATGAATGGAGCGATCCATATATCTCAGAGGTTTTCAAGCACCTGCAGCTCCCATTGGTGTCAACAGGAATTTTGGGTAACCAGGAAAATTTTGGGCCTGTAAAACACAACTCTGCATGATATTAAGAATCCCCACAGCTACCAGCCTGCTTGGGTCCAGTTTTTAGTTAGTGGAGTACTTGGAGTTAGGGCTCTAAAAACACTGGTTATTTGGATGCGTGTTTGTGGTGGGAGACCTGAGCTCTGAATCACAGGGACCAGGTGTCTCTGCCAAAAAGTCTGGCCGCCTAGAAGTGGAATTGGGAAGAAGTGTATCTGTGTTTGGAAAAGAAGGATAGCAATCACTGGAAAAAGTGCAGCAAGACAGGATTTTGCTTCTGAGCGAATCTTTCTCTCTTATCTGTTACAAGCCTTACCATATACAAATAGCTGACTTGTTATTGCAGCTCAAAGGAATGAATGAGCTCAAAAGAATGTGAAGAGGAGAGAATGCTACAATTCCACTGGGAAAAGCTGCTTCTTTTTATTTAACTTTTCTGTTCAGTTAATATTTTACTGTGGCCTTCAAGAGCAGTCTCATCAGAATGCCTCCATCCTGCACTTTAAAGCTGGACAGTCATCTGAAGCATAAACTCTGCACCTGCCTGTAGCCGTCTAGAAATGTTTTGTGTGTCTGCATTTTTGAGAGTATCTCACGGTTTTGTTTCCTGTGAATGTGCATTCAGCCCTGCACACTCACAAAATGCTTAGCTGAGTTTGGGAGCATGTACATAGTGGGCCCACAGCTGGGGGATGGGGACAGGGAAAGAAAGAAGGGGCTGTAAGGCAGCTTGAGAACTGATACGATGCTAGTGTGAAACTTCTTTGTGAAAGGAACAACATTGCCAGGTTTTGGCTTAAAGAGTCCCAAACACTCTAGCAGCTTTAGAAACTTGAACATGTACCAGGCTCAGCTGCACGCAGATAAAACACCAAAGAGGAGCTTCAGTTTAAAGTGGTGCTGGGTGTTACAACAGCTTCTGAAATTCCAGGATCAGGCCCTAGAAATAACACCATGTTTGACCCAGCAGAGCTAGATAAGATCATAGACTGCACAGCATAGTTTTAAGCCTGCTTTCCTAAACTGCAAAACCATTAAATATTTAGGTGGCCGTATGCAAATCATTTAAATTCTGTTTCTCAGGAGCACACCATGTTGTACAGACATGCTTTGTGCTGAGATCCTCTTCCTAAGCTTTCATCAACAATTTATTTTAAACCTGTAAAGAACTTAATTAACGGCTAATTGTGAGCTCTCTGTTTTTTCAAGGGTATTTATACATGAGGAGGAAGGGGGGTGAATCAGAAATGCAAAGACCTGGGTCTCTGTCAGAGAAAACCAACATAGAAGAAAACACATTTTTGTGAACGTACCAAAAAAAACCCCAGGACTGCTCAGATATTTCCAACCCCCTCCACGGGTAACAATTCGATAATTCAACAAATAAACAGCCCTTTATTTAGGAGCTGTCTCGTGGACACTGTGAACACTTTAGAGACTAGGGCCCCAGATCTTCTTTTCTTAATGTCACTGTGAATTTGCTTGTGGAAGTGTATGACACCATGCACGGAGCCTGAACAGCTGAGCTCATGCTTCAGGCATTCTCCCAGGGCTGGAGGGGGAGGGGACTCTCCGCCAGCTTTCGGCTGCCTCTCCCCTTGCATTTACACACACACAAATCATGTTATCATAGTGAAAACATGTAAGAATTCCAGGAAGCAGAGGAAGTTTGTGTGTTGACCTTAATTTATTTTTTTTCCAGAGGAAGATCGCTTCAAATGTTAAAAGGACAGGGGATGCTAGCAAAATTTGTTTGCAGATATTTTAATTCTCATTGCAACTCTTTCTCCTATTGTACTTTGTCTTCTAGGATTAATGCCATTTGTATTTTATCCCACATGGCTACTTTGAGAGAAGCAAAATCACTTGGTGAGAAGCTCTTTGGGACTATTTGGATACTAAAAAAATTGGTAAAGGAGGCCCAAATATGTTCTTGTGCCTATTTTCCATTACAGTACAGTAAAATTGGGTGAGACTGTTTCTGGAGGGGAGGGAAGGAAAGGGTGGATGAAAGACTGAGTTACACATTAGGCTGTTGCACATGGAAGGCTGGGTTTATTCTGCTTTACTGTTCCGGGCTTGAACTCTTAAAATACTGATCAATTTGGCCCCAAACCCAATCGTGCTTTTAAAAAGGCACTTAACTTGAAACCTGCAAGAGTCTTTGTGAAGGTTGCGGGACCTCAAAGTTAGCCGTGTACCTGAAAGCTTAGTCACCTGGCACTAGCTAGTGTTCAGCATCTTGCAACATCAGGCAGCAGCTTTCCCAGCAGCTAATCACTGACATTCTGCCTCTCTCACTGCCACACAGAATCATAGAATCATAGAACAACCAGGTTGGAAGAGACCCACGGGATCATCGACTCCAACCGNCAGGGCTCACACTCAGAAGGGTTTGCACACATCTAAACACAGCCATGCCACCACTTACGGCACGTATTGTGCGTGTAAGTATAAAGAGCCAGGAAAGTAGTACTTGAGTCCTTAAATACTTCTCTCTCCCCCAATGCCCTATACAGTGAACAACATGGTCATACATAGACTCATACTTGTAAAATGGCAAGTAAAAATACCCCATGCTTCTTGACCGGCCAACAAGAAATCCAATCAGTGAAAATATTTCTGTTTAATTGCATAGGTCAGACCTCCCTCAGTCTCATAACCTCTGCTAGGAGCACAGGCTGTGCCTTGTGCCTCTCAGGGCACCTGAGCCTGATGGTTATTCCAGCAGAGCCCCACACCCAGTGCTAGGGCTCACAGAACAAAACACAGATGCTTTTGCTTTTTGTAAAATGTGCTACAGCCATCATGCATTTAACTTGCAAGATGACTAGGCATTAATCCTGGATGAATCTTGAAGAGTTTGATTTGTCAATCTATCAGATTGCTTAAGAGGTTTTTTGTTGGTTGGTTTTTCTTTTTGTTTGGTTTTTTTTTTTTCAAACTGTGTCATTTCTTGCACTTCTCTGTTGCAAACATAAGCTCAAAGCCTGATTCAATTTTAAATGAGCAAGCCTGTTCTTCTAGCTAGCAGGCAACCTGTGATGTATATTAGAGCCAAGTATCCCCACCCAACAGCCATGCTGAAACAAGTATGGCCATCAAGATGAAAAAGCCTGAGCAGCTCGCAGTGTCAGAGACCTCATTGAAGACAAGGGGGTCTGTGACAGCAGCCACCAGTGTAGCACTTGTCCCACAGAATTTCTCTCTTCAAGCTTTTCTCTATTCTTTTCTACAGGTTTTCTGGACTCACTTGTTTTCCCTCCCTCTGCTTGCCCCCATTTTATTATTCCGTCACACATTTCAAACTCATACCTGCCTTCCCTGCCTCATCTCTGTCAGGCTTGGGCAGAAGGTGGGAGAATAAGTAGTATTTTAATTATATTTTGGTTTTTAGACTATTCAGACTTATAAGTAGGCAACACAATCTTGCTACTTTAAACATTTTGGTGCTGAGACTTTTTTTTTTTTCAGCATACAATCCCCATCAACTGCAGCCTGGATTTATAACATGGGGAAGAATACAGTAGAACCAGACTGAAGAATAATCAAAGCAGACTTTGGCCTATTGCTACGTGTCTCAAAGATTTAAAAAGTAAAATTAAAAATGAGGGGACTTTGGTAATAAACATTATAACAAAAGACACAACTTCCCAAACAAGCTGTGAAGAGAAGACAGATGCCTTCTAAGGCTTCTTGGCATCTTTGGACGTTGAGGTGGATTCACAGCTATAAGCTGATAAAACGAGCGCTGCTGGGTCTTTCCCAGTGCTACTTACAGCATGGGGAGAGCATCTGAACTACCCAGGGTCCATTGTTCTTGGCTCCTGCACACGCTAAAAATATGTAGTGAGTTCCACAGTGTCTCCAAGGATGATACAAAACCTTGCCTGCCTACTTGGCCACTGAGCAAATTAATTATCCAAAGGTTTTGGTTTAATAGAACCACTCTGCTCAGGAGACAGACAGAAAAACACCTGAGATCTTTTCTACGCAGAAATCCTTTCTATCCACTCATTTCTTATTCTAAATGATATAGCTTGTGAACTAAAAAAAAAGTCACATACAGTGATGAATTATAAGTTACCATGAAATGTGATATATTCTTCAGTTTTTGGTTTTATTATCATTATATTATAGGGATTAGAATAAGGTGAAAATTTTTAGTTAGCAATCAGTAGAATAACATAGCTAGTTTTCATTAAGAAAGTCTACTTAAGTAAACTTTTAGGGTGCAATCTTCAATTGTCATAAACTGACATGGCTCCAGTTAAGTTAATTCAACTACACTTAGCTACATGCTGGGGAGGGAGCCTTTGCTCTCTTGTGGAGAGAAAAAAAAAGCATTAGTAAGGTCATTTATTTTTTAAATATATACACAGGTAACACAGGTAAACAATTGTATTTAAATATGAGAAATGAGAAGATCTCAGGACTAGTGAAAAAAAAATCTATATCTAGCAGAAGGGTATGTTAACATCTTTAGTAGCCTGTATGAGATATTTTGAAGACGTGACTAATTCTTTTAAACATCTTTCTCAGTGAAAACATGGTTGGGTTGAACAATGTGTGCAATCAGGGCAGTGGTTGTACAGTAGGGCCCCAATTCAGCAAAGTGCTGAAATACACCTCCAGCTTTTAGAGCATGAGTGGCCTCATTGAAGTCCTTAGTAATTATGTCTTTTGCTGAATCAGGACTTGAATTTATTTGGGGCAGGAGGACCTTAATATCTTCCAAGGAATTATACTTATTAAAGGGGACAGTCTATAAATTAGTGTTTAAGTTAAAATCAATTTCTAGATAATACATATCCCTAAAAGACAGATTGTTAGTTTGTATGAGCTTTGTAACAAAACTTTAATTAAGCCCTTTTTAAATAAAACCTATCGTACATTATACTGCTAATTGACTTGACCTGGTACAAAGAGGACTCTGCCAGCTAGAGGAGACTAAAGGAGATTATTCTGTCTGGTGCTGCAGTGATTGTGTGTTAATAAAATTTATTTCTGCAGTCTTGCCCAACTCCCTATTGTGTATTCAAGAAATGTGTGGGCTTGGAGCCAGTCATCACAAAGCAAAAAGTAATAAAACCTCAAAAGCTGACTTTTTCTACCTCACGTTCTGCTGCTTCGCTGCAGTACAAACTCCATGGTACAGGCTGCTTGCATGCAAACCTAGAATGCTCCCTTTTTAATTTTTTTTTTAATTTTCCCAATTATGTAAAACCTTGCATCTTATTAATGTGAGCATAGTAAGAAAAGAAGGACAATTATAGGATCAAAAAAGCTCAGTGATGAAATATTCTAGGTGTGGCAATCATATTTTATTGCCACTACACTGATTACATACAATATAACACATCTAGCAATTAGAGAAACATGCTTAATCCTCCCGTCCTAGACCTATTTCACACAGAATTAATTTCAGTGGGCCAAATTCTTCCTCTATCCTTATTCAAGTAGATCTGAAATAACTTCTTACCAGTCAGTAGAATAATTTGGATTGACATTCATGTAAATGACAGCAAAACATGACCCACTGACTTCATGGAGTTATTCCTGATATATTCTGGGTGCAATCACAGAAAGTAATCACAAGAACTTATGCAAAAAACCCAGGGAATAAACAGGAGGACTTAGAAGTTTTAATACGTGCTCAAAATTATGAATTAATTGGCATGAGAAACTTGTTGGAATAATTGACATGACTAGAATATTAATATAGTTAGTACAGTTTGTTCAGGGAGAAGAGAGATGAAATGCTGTCCATAGACACATTCACTCCATGCTGTAAAATGTAAAAAGAGATGAACCCGTTGAAAATCTCTAGCTAATAATAACAGGAGGAATGAACACAGGTGCTATCACGATGGGGGGCGTGGGGCGTCTAGAGTAAAGACACAAAGAACAGATGGACGGAGCTACTTCTTTAGGAGGGCAACAAGATGAATCATACATACAGGGCACTGGGCTTGAAGATGATGGAGGCACATGGCAGGGAGGCTAATGGGGATACCTGCTGGGACATGGGGCATCACAGGACACAACCCCTATGCTGCCAATGTCTTACTACCAAGGCTGCAGAAGCAACTGAAGAGAAGGCTCCTCACGTTTGATCTTAGAAGTCAGGGGAAATGGGTTTAGAAATATGAAAATAGAAGGCTATTTGGGTGATAGTTATCATGGAGTGAGAAAACTCATTGATACTGGAAGAGAAGAACAGCAAAATACAAAAAATCTTGAAAGCCAGCTTAAATAAACTCAGAGAACTGGTAAGTAAGATCTCTTGTAGAACAAACTCAGAATAGTTGACAGTTCCTTAAAATAATTCCATTAAGGGCACAAGTAAAAATTATCCTAAAGCAGCAAAACTATTAGAAGTGTTGTAAGAAACCACTTTAGCTAAATCATGAACTCCTCGTTGACCTCAAACATCAGAAGCATGTAGAAAGCTGAACCTAGGTCAGATTACTGAAGACCATGATGAAAAGAGAGAGACATGGGAGTGTAGGGCCCAAATCAGGAAAGCCAAAAGAAAACAGGGAACACATTGGTGCAGAAAGGATAACAAGAAAACATGCTGCAACATAAGTTGTAGTAAGAGGAAGATGAGGGGGAAAAAAAGTGTTGGCTTACTATTGAACAAGACAGGGAAAGTTATTGACAGGTGATGCTGAAAGGGTTGAGTGCTTAAAGCTTTTTTGCTGCAATCTTTACTAAAAAGGTCAAATGAGATCAGGCAGGAAATGGCACTAGTGACACAGGGGTAGCAACACAAGTGAAAACAAGGAAAGAAGAGATTAAATTGTAGTTGTATAAGTTAGGTCTTTTAAATTGGCTGGGTCAGATACAATTCATCCTAAGGTATCCTATTGGACTGTGTGAAGGAACCTCAGAGCCATTAGTGATTTATCTTGGAGGACTTATGTAAGAGGGGTGAATATCCAAAAGAAAGAAAATGGCACATAGTATGTTTCCATACAGGGAGGGAAAAGATTGTAATGGGGAATTAAAAAGCAGTGAGTGAAGGTCAGTTTTTGGAAAAATACGGAAACAATCAAATTATTTGTAACCACTCAGGAAATAACAAGGAGATGAGTAACAGCTAGCATGGCTTTGTCAAAAACACAGATTTGTTAAACCAATTTAATTTCCTTCAGTGGGAACAAGGGAGAAGCAGTAGATAAATCTCAACTTTATTAAAGCTTTCCAGTATCAGCCTCCTCATGGTCATAAGTGAGCTAGGAAAAATATGGTCTCCCTCCACCTACAAAATTCTCTGTCAAACTAGAAAGATGTTGTTAAGCAAATTTCTGCAGGCATCTGCCCTGGATTTGCTTCTGTGAAATACTTCTACTGCAGGCTTTTTTTGTTAGAGCAGTGACTTACTTTCTGCATACAGTAAAACTGAGAAGGCTGCATGGGCAACAGCAGGTTATTCTGAGGATCTCTGCTGAGAATACAATGTGGTTTTGGTAGCTGGAGCAGTGTATCCAGTTTAGGGAAACACACTTCAGCCTCAGAAAATAAGATATCAAATGGAAACTATCAGAGAGCAGCCAGAGGTCTAGGAAACACAAGCTACAAGAACTAGAAAGAACGTTCTCATAAAGTCTGCAGAAAAGGCTGAGGAGTGCTATGTAATATATATGCACACAAAGAGGAAAGAAGTAACATTCCTTATCCACTGTAAGTAGAATAAGAAGTATTGGGTTAAACAGGAGCACAGGAAATTTAGGTTAAACATTAGGACACACTTGGTAATAATATGGCTAGTTAAGCACTAGAAAAGATCGCCTGGGGAGGTTGCAGAGCCTACCTCCTTGGAAGCTTTCAAGAGCGTGCAAGGCTCACACTTATCAGAAATTATGCTTTTAAAGTTGCAGATGGACTTGGATGACCTCTCAAAATACACTTCACTTTACTAGGACTATTTTTCCCCCAGTTTGAAAGGATAATTCACCCTGTTGAAACAGAAGCCTTGCCTGGATGCCCCAGTACTACAGCATCCCCATTGCAGCCCTCAGCAATGCACTTAAGCAGGTGCTTCACCTCAGGCAGAGAGGTGATCTGCACTTTATTAAGAGAGGCTATATTAGCAGCCTTTTCCCAATGAAGTTGTAGCACCTATTGCTTGGGCCCTTGGCAGCATGTTCAGCCTGGAAGTGCTTCTGAAGGCCACCGAGGGGCTTTACTTAATGCACAGTTGTGCTCCCCATTTCCAGAGATTTAACTGCAGGGAGAAAACGTAAACTGCTTGCCATGCTCTAGCTAAGAATTCACTTCAGAGGGAAACAGAAAGTACCAAACACTGTCATTAAAATCCAGAAATGCTGAACCCCGAGTCACAGTGTCCTCTAGCAGATCACATCCTACCCAATACACCTTCTGCCCTGCTTGGGAGTGTCTGCATGAGCAGGCAAAGTGGAGACATTGCATCATTGGCTACTAGCCAAGAATGTATGCCTGTGACAAATGCATTTAAGCCCAGACCTAGCCGCATCTAGAACACACTGAACAAAACAGTTGTTGAATCTTTGCATTAAAATTGTCTCTAGAGTCTCGATCACTTTTTCAGACACAAAAATATGTACCCTCCTACCACCCACAGAAGTCCCAGACAAACCTTACTCTATCTCTGCCCACTGAAGCCACAGTGCTACACAAAACCAATAAATGAGAAAGTTAATGTGTGTGAACTTACACAATGTGAACTGACATTACTGTAATAGAAATAAAATTGGGCGGGATCAGTAGAAGGCAGAGCTGGTCTGCTGGCAAATGAGCAGTGTACAAGAATTCCTGCATTCCCTTCCCGTACAAGCACTGGTATATTCCTTAGGGTAGCAGTTGTAAAGGAGGCGTGTTCTGTTACACAATGTATTTCATTCAATTAAGAACACTTAGTTACATGCTAGTAAAACATATATTATGAATACGTTAAACTAATTATTTAATCACAACACCCCATTCTGCTCTAGCCTGAACTGGATTTAAGGCATAAAGATGATGCATTAAAAAATTTATTGTTTTAGTAGATGATTTTTCTAGCCTATCAGGCCAAGTTTGTCAAACTTATAGCAGGAAAGACAAAAGCAGCAATACATGGGCTTGCGCACATACACACAGCAGGGAATGAGGAGCTGATATAGCCACTGGCAGGATGTGCCTGCTCTCAGTTTCACAGTGCCACCCAGCCCTTTGCTGGGTTACAGAGTAGGTTTTTTTCCATGTTATTTTTTGTCTTAATGCCAGCACTGATTGTGGTGATTGATTGACTTAGCTGGTGCTGCAGGATTCAAAACAACAACACTGGCAGCAGCAGCTCAGGGAAATACAGAGAGAGCTGGCTAGGTTAATCCAAGGAGAGAAGAAACAACGCTGGTGATCTGCCAGCTTTGAGAAGCCTACAATAAATTAGGAAGAACTGTATTCATCATTTTAGAATGAAAGATGCAAGAATAGCCTAGCAGAAGCACTGTGCCTCAGCCCGGGGACCCAGAGCAAAGAAAGCCCTTTTTCCTTCATGCTGAACTGTTCCTCACACACCTCAACTCATCAGCTTCCCCTTTAGGGAAAAGGGGTTCCTACCTTCCTGTACTCAATGTGAAAATTTACTATTATTCAGCTACACTGAAATGTAAGAAGTGTTCCTCAGACACCGCCTCTCTTCCCCTCCAACAGCCACGTCCCTTTCCCCAGTGTTCCCCGGCTTGTCCCCCCCCCTCACTGAGGGTCGGCAAAGCCCTCCAAAAGACTTTCTCCCCTACCTCCTGTCAGCATGACTGCTGCAGTATTGCAAGGATTCTTTTCCAGAAGTAACATTTCTCCTTGTCAAAACTCAGAGAATTAGAAGATGACCCTTGAGATATTCGACATTGTTAACTTTCCCCCTTATTCTTTTATGTCCTGTGATCTTCTGTCCCCCTTTCTCCTGCCCCTGCTCACTCCACTGCTGCTGCCACTTAATTAAACATCCTCATTTTGACACTGACCCTATTTTCATTTTATCTAACTCTCCTCTTGCTCCCTACAGAAGAGGAAAGTCCCAGCGACCTGCTCTCCACTCTCTTTCTCCTCCCACTCGGCTTATAGTAGTTGCTACTTGCCTGTTTTCCTGATAGTAATTCAGACTTCCCTTGGCTGCATTATGAAGATAAGCTGCTCCTTCTACTAACAAAGGAATTGCTAATGGACATGCCTGCTTTCTCATCCTGGGGACAGCGGCTGCTTCTGTCAGTAACTTTTTCCTTAGCACAAGTAGTTCACCAGTACACCCCATAAAATAAACCACATTTATGATTGTTGGCATACTAACAGTGTTACCGGGCAGCTTTCTTTCAGGACAGATTTAACCTGCATATAGATGGACCCAGACGTGGCTCCAGTTAGAGACAATGGGAGATTTACTATCACATGTATTTGTACCAAGATTTGGTGGCTTTGTAAGAATAAAATAGAAACAGAAAATTATTATTTGTTTGCCAGCCCACTGAATGTCGGGGGAAAGCACAAAGTTTTATTCATCTGCAAGCTCAGCAGATGTCAGTGTATGAATGGCCTGATTTCAGTCTCATTTTTGGTCTAATGAAGATTTAATACAGCTAACAGAGCCATGAGGTAATTCAGGTTTCGAACAAAAAGTGATTCCATATCATCCCATAATTTGCAACAATTAAACATTAACTAACTATGAATTTTGTTGGTGGTGTTTTGTTAGCAAAGCTTCTGAGGGAAGTGATAGTTCAGTCATTATTTGAATGTCTGCTATAGTGGAGTCTATCACCACTGAAAGCCTAGAATAATGGCCTGTGTTATTCTTTTGCATCTTTTTCTATACAGCTTTTGAGGGAGCTGTAATTGAAGAGAAATGAAAGGGCAGCCAACCAAGAGACAATACTGCAAGGATCAGGACTGGAATGTGAGACAACATACTTTAAAAGCTGAAACTTTAAAATTCCTGCTACATGTGTACTTTTGAAAAGGGTAATATGAATAGCAAAAAAGAGAAATCCCCTGCTATTTTCCCGCACTGATTAAGAAATAATCAGACTCATCTTTTCCAACTTCATATTTATGATCTGAAGGTCCCCTATGAAGACATAAAAAAAAGGATTAATGCCTTCATTGGATACCTGTTTTTAACTGCTGTTTTCTTTAGAAAATGTGATTAACTAGAAAGGTGAAAAAGAGACCAGTGGAACAGAGACATGAGAACGCTAAGGCAGGTTGTTAAGAAGAAGGGACCCTACAGCAATTTACAGAAAAGCTGTAAAATATGAACTGCTATTTAGCATCAGGTCCTGTGTCAAGTGGCTCTCCAGTTATGTCAGTGTTGTACCTCCTCACTCCTAGTGTTTACAGAGAGCTGAAATACCGCAGACAGCATTTCCCATACTTAAATTTCAAACTCCAGTACTTACAGGATTGCCAGAGGCTTACTGTTGTGCACTGACTGATGCACCCAGCTTAAAGTTTTCTCCTGGTTCTACAAATATTAACAAGTAGAAGATCTCTAAGGGCCTGATGTAAAGCTACTGAAGCCATTTTAAAGCCACTAAAGTCAGTGGGAATCTTTACATCTGTCTCTTGCACTTGTAGATTCTCCAGGTACTTAAGTGCATACTTTGTAGTCATGTGAACAATCCCATTGAAGAAACCATTTGTCTAAACCACAAAAAATGGCTGAGTTTGAGATGGGTTTAGCTAAACATGGACAGGTTAAGCCCAAACTCCAGCTTTTCCCTATCCAAGAAACTTCAACAAGACTATCCCTTTTTGAAATCATCTGTGCCTGTGAAGATATCTGGTATATGTTTGTGATCAAGAGCTAAAATTATATAGTCACAGACTAAGTTTATTCAAGATAAGCTGGATCCCAAATATAGAAGCCTCTAGATCACAAATGTAAGAATACTGCGGTTATTTCAAGCTGCAACAAAGCAGTGTTTCATCCAGTGTACACCCCAAAAAGATTAAGTAAGTTTATGTTGCTTTTAATGATGGAGAATTGAACAAAGCATAATTTGGAACCAGTTTTCAGTACTCCTGCCAAAATCTGAGTAAAACATCATTTACCTCCTAAGTGAACATTTTTCTGGCAGTTTTGTATGAATTAAACATTTTGGTCATTAAAAGGAAAAATGTTAAAAATCTGGAGTGTTCTTAAAATAGCAGATCAGAACACTTGAAATAATCTTTTCTGATTTAGGGAACTCCCCCTATGCATGTAACTTGCTATGAAAACTACAGCTATTTCTCACTAATTTCAGAGTAAGCTTATGAAAATAATATAATGAGGAAAAGCACTCAGCAATGCCAGAGCACAGGGACCACAATGCTGTAATAGATGATATCAAAATGATGGCAAAATAATGTCACCGCAGTCACCGGAGACCACATTACTATGTCAAGATGATGGCAAAATGATTTTGACGCAAGCCTACTGAAACTCTGCTAAAATATCCAGATGATTGCAACATATCAGGCAAATTCCCCGGAGGCAGTTACTGATAAATTTGTGTTAATATTTCAAATACACCACTCTAACCTGTGTTACATGGACAAAATCCTGCCTTGCTAATGCATTTGTCTGACCCTCCGACATCACAGCTGAGGCTTTAAAAAGGAAACTCTGCTTTTTGAATGGAAAGTTCTGATGATCCTAGGCATTTCAGGATATGTAGTTGATTTGTCTCCTGTGCATGCACAGCTATAGTTTGAGATTGCAGTGGCAAGATCATACAGCTAAGAAAACAAGCTCACTTGCAAACATGGCCTCATCTGAGGCTAAGCGGTTCTAGGAATTTATCATGGAGAAGCAAATCGTGTCATAGTGCTCCAGAAGCGGAAATATCAGGTGGTAATTAAGACTCACAGCCAAAGTAAGGAATAAGCTTTCCCATCCTGGAGAACGGTAAACCTGTCAAAGGTGATAGAGAGTTAAAGTAGCTTTACCATCCTCTCCCCATATGAAATAGTGGATTAATCAGCAAAGGGATACCATCTTAGATGAACTCATCATTTACCCAAGGGGGGCTTATTTTTTTTTGCAGTACAGAAAGACTGCTCCTGAAAGCCACAGCTGAGCTCATGAACATTGAGAGGAGTCAGCTGTAGAGATTCTGATGGAAGGAAACACGTTTATCTGAGCAGATTACAGTGAACAGGTATATCATAACAAGCAGTAATGTCTTTTCTACCTCTTATACAAGAAAAACTTGCAGAACATCATCCAGCACCGATCCCTGTTCTTGCCAGGCCTGACAGTTCCTTAGTTTTAAGAGCAGCAAGCTCAGCAGGAACTGTACGTACTAACTGCAGGACTGAGCCCTCAGAAGATTGTTAGAGCAATTAGTGCAGAAGCAGCAACATTCCTGTTATCAGAACTAACTAGAAGTTGCTAGAGCTGTTTCAACAGAAGTAGTTGAGGCTGCTTTAATTATATGTTCTTTGCATAGGCTGGTGAGTACAATGATTTTAGAAACTGAGTTATTCAAGCTTCTGAGGTTACAAATGCTGCTGCGCCAGCTCCACCCACTAAGTACAAGGTTGTATGCAACAGTCGGCTCACTGATTTCTTCAGTGCAGCCACAAGTGTAGGCAGCTTCGGAGGTAAAATAAAGTTGTTCAAAGGATTGCTAGTCATGTTTAAAAGGTGGCCTTGCTAGGACTTTTGGTTAGGCTACAGGTGCATTTCAACAGTAGCAAACAGTGTTTTCTGCCATTTTCTAGAGAAAGCAGCGTTTACCTTCTGTTTTCTAATCTTGCTGCTCTGACCCATTTGTTCTTCACCTCCAGCTGACAATGCTGGGCTCGCCACTGCAATCAGCTGTGCCCTGGATCTTGGGCTCATCGAGTCTATTGTGAACAGATGGAGCTTGGTGTTCCTACAAATCCCATCTGCTCTTGCAGCAGCCAGTATTAGTGTTCCTTTAGGAAGGAGCCTAAGTTCCCCCCCAGAAACCCCACTCATCTTTGTTGCTTCACATTGTCACTTAGGAGGGCAGATGGACTGGTGGAGAACGGCAGCACACACCAGCCACACACCTGTCAGCAGCACCCCAGAACTGAGCACACCTCACCTTTCCAAGGAATACAGGTGAGGTCCTTCAGGCCTCATCCTGCCAGTGTGGGCTCGCGGCTACTTCTGCCAGAAGTCACTTCACTGTAGTCTAAATTCAGTTCGAGGAGCCAGTATCTTATCGGTTAAGAATGTAAAGAAGGCTGATGGAAATACACAGTTCTGTGAAACACTATTCACATCCTTAGTTGGCTCCTAAATAACATTTGGATCAAATTTAAGTCCTAATCCTAATTCAGAAAACCTTTATCAGTCCTGGACTGTTACTTCAGGACTTAGGCTCAGGTACACCTCGCCAGGTAGCTACACTTGCAGGATAGTCTGGATTTAATCAGGATGAATTCCATCCAAACTCTGAGAAAGAGGGCAGCACAATACTCTGTGAGAGCCACAACTAAACTGGAACCTGGCCTGCCTCAGCTTCACATTTCTGCTCAGAAAAGACAGGTGAGAAATGAATGAAGAGAGCAGGAAGTCCTTTAGCATGCTCTTCATCTTAGATGCTATCCCACGCTGCAGGCTCAGGCTCAGGAACACGTTCCAATTTTAGATTCCTGCCTCAGTTGTTCTGCTAGCCTGTGTCAAGAGGAGACCCAGCAACCCACCTCCAACCCTCCAGGTTTTGCTGGAAGGAGCCTAGCTGCCTGGGCAGAAGGGTACAGATTTGGGTGACCAGGGGACTCAGACCCACTGGGAACTCTTCTAAACCAGACTAGATGCAGGCCCCACACAGGTGATTTACAAATATTTTCAGAAAGCCCGATCTTGTACAAGTGGCACAAAGGAACAGATTTTGTTTTAAGTGACAAGAAAAAAAACTCCGTCAGAATGGGGATAAAGCCAAATAGAGGTAATTTCTGTACCTTTCTAACTCATTAGGGATTTTAACTGAGAACAAAGGGATATTTGGGATGCTCTGCTCCAGTGACTCTCTTTCATATAAACTCCATTCCAGTAGTATGCACTGGAGTGATCTCATGATAATTTTTAAGTCACCCAGGGTCAGTCAGCATATAGGAGTTTATAGTTCCATCTTTGACATCTTCCCCATTCTTTAGTACTGAGCAGAATTGCACTGCTAGAGAAAATATGGTAGGAATATAAGTTGTTTTGTTTTGTTTCCTATTAACAAAATTCTGATTCTGGTAGCAATAGCTGAATACAGAGTAATGCCATGAAACCCAGTGTTGACAACTATTAAAATTAAATTATTCGGCCTTCAAAGCTCAAAGATGCAAGGCAGGGGTTGAAATACAGGCATCTCTACTGTAGTCATGCTGATGCCCAGTAGCAGCAAGCAACTGGAATGTGAATGCTGTTCTTTTAGCATGAAACTAGCTGTAGTAGCTCAATTATTTCCTTAATTTTTCTACTGACGTTAATATAAATCTATACTTTTCCATCTGCTGCCATTTCTAGACTTGAACTCTGAATTTGAACCACGAATCACCTTTCTAACCATTATGAAACCTCTTGAGAGAAACCTATGATAAACATTTCAATTTATTCTACAGCACAGCTCTTCTAGTGATATTTACATCTATAACACGCACAACTCATGCTCTTTTCTTTCTTGAAGCCTCTTTTATTGCATCACGCTTCAACACTATACTCCCTTCAGCCTCTAGCCAGGGAAAATAGAGACAAAAGTATACTTCTTAAACATATTTCCATTTTAACTGCAGACTTCAGTATTTCCAGTGAGAGGATCACAAAGATCTATAAGCAGAAAAGGGAGCTGATTTCAACTTTTAATACCTTATGGTACATAAGACTTTTTATAGATTATGTTCATGCTGTGGATGTTGAGCTGTTTCAGAGTGTACAAAGCTCTCCTTAGATGCGCAAGATGTAGGCACAGTTGTTGATCCCTTGCTACTTGCTTTCATCAGACAACCCTACGTTTGCCTACAAATGTATCCAGAGATTAGCTTCCCAGCATAGAAGCAGCAGCCTGACAGGACCCCTCTCTCTTGCGGCAGGAAATGACCAGTTTCATTGCTGATCTAACAGGACCATTTTTGTTCAAAATCACACCTGCTTTCCTTCCAGTCCAACCTGCAGTCTCTGTTGGTGTGGAAGTAAGGCAAGTGACTACTACAGAAACAAGACCCTGCCCAAAGTAGACTGTAGTAAACAATTTCTCAATAAAGTCAAGATAAGATTTCTTTTTTTTCAGGCTAACTTAGAATTCTTCTTGAAATTATATTCTGCATAGGCCACAGCCTGATCTTTAATAGCAACACACAAGCATGCAGACACTCCTTGCTTACACCAGTCACTGGCTAATTTGGTTAACATCAGATCAACAATCAACCCACACAGTAATTCTGGAAGTTTTGCAATGAGGTTACCTAGACCTTTTAAAATGGGGAAAAGAGAAATAAGTGGAAAACCCCATATTGCTTGGTGAAACTTCAAAACAGACTCTACATTAGCAGTAGGCATGTCTCTGAGAGAACAAGGACCGTCAGCCACAGAGTTCACCTTGCAGGAAGATGGGAACTGCCATCCTGGATCACACTAGCTGTCCCCATAGTCTGCTATCATGGACCAGAGGAAGCATGTCTGTAATGGTTGATTATGAAAAAGCCTGCCCTAAAGGGAAATATTTCCTTAAGTCTCATCAGTCAGTACTTACATAGGCTGTGAATCATAAGCATTTAATTATCTTAAGATTTTTATCCTAGTTAATATCGCTGTAGATAAGCTCATGACCTGTTTCTGAGAATTTAATTGTCCTTACTTGATAGCAGTAAGGTCTCAGTATTTTCTTCCATCCATTACACATTGGCTGAAAAAAAGATACTTTGTGAAAGGTAAGTCTAAGCAAATTAATTCCCTGGTAAAGTCTTGTGCAAGAAAGACTCAGCATTGCAGGCAAATGGAAGAGAGGGTCCCACTCCTCTGACTGGGAATAACATATCAGACAAAGGAAAAAACTCCATAGCTTGGAATTAAAATACCTTTCCATACCTCACATGGCTTTTGGCTTTGTTATGAAGAAAGGGGTCTGAGAAGTCGCTGATGCACCTTTTGTTTTACATTCATTATTTTACATATAACTATTTTGTCAGATCTAACTTACCCATTTCCTAAAGCACGAAAGAGGAATCTTTGCTTTCAAAACAAAATACAGCAGCACTCACTGTATTTACTGCTACTTAGTGGTTCAGCTATAGCTACATCTTCAGCCAGCTTGTCTATGTTAGTTAGAACACAGCTAAGAATAGCTTCCCTTCTCGTTTGCTCCACAGCTAGTTATTTCTATTGTGATTACTGAATGGCTTAAGAACTTGTTTTGCTCTGCCTCATTTAACCATCTTATAAGAGAGAATCTGGACTTGCCAATTAATACTGTCTTATTTAAGGGTTTTTCTTCCTCATTGTTTTAGTCACAACAATTTCTTCAGCCAAAGAAATAAATATTACCTTATTCATGTACCAATATTCACACTGACTTGGGATTTTTCTCTCTCCTGTGTTTATAGCTTAGTCAGTCCACACAAAAATATAATCTGTATGCAGACTTTTGGCTACTGTAGTAGTTGCTTGTGCTGATGAGCTAGTCTGCTCTTCCTATGCACTTTATACCTCGGCATCTTGTTGTATTTCAGTACTTTGCTCAGAAAGGAAATAGGACTGTACCTAAAAAGATGCCAGAGCTATCCAAGGAATATTTGGGATGAGGTATCTTGTTGCAAGCAGGAACATGACTAAGAAGTGAAATCATATAATTTTGGTGTGGATATACCTATTTTGATAATCTTCCTGAACTGCTGAGAGCATCCCGTGTCTACCAAAAAGGTGAAATCCTAGCTCTGTTGAAGTGAAACTTAAGAAGTTTCTGGATGCCAGTGTAGAATTAGAGCAAGCTGTCTGTTTATGCATTTAATAGGTAGTGCGCCCTCTCTTCAGAATAACCTGCCTGCTTGAGTATTTATGAAACATTACATGGTGTCAGAAGTCATCTTAAGCCAAAGATGGAGAAGTTACTTCCTCCAAGTCTGCTGGATTTAAGAGGGAAGCTTGCAGAAAAACGGTGTCAGTTTAGCAATAATTTGAAATATTCCTCTCTGCCATGAGGGTTGCAGAGGAATGACCCAAAGGGTAAGCTGCAACACTTCTTGAGGTGAGAGGTGCTCAGCAGCCTTCCAAGTAGAGACTGTATTTGGAAGGGAGAAGATAGAAAAAAAATTGACACAGTGATGGGTGCTAAATAAAAGGCTTACAGTGATTAGGAAGAGCAGCCAGATAAACTGGCACAGAAATCTCAAAATAGAAGGAAGTTAGCTTCAGGTTCAGTGGGAGATGCTGGGGTATGCCACCCATGTGTAAGCATCAGAGAAGTACACACAACAAAAGTTATCACAGTCAAATATATATTAGTGTCAAAAGTTTCCAACCTTCTGACAGCCAAAATACAGTATCAGAGTGGCAAACACACAAGACCAGGTTTTCAGTCCTGATCTGATTTCTTTGTGACTTTGCATGAGGAAAAAGGGCTATAGCAGCTGGTTCAACCCAATAACAGTTTTATCTAGGTCTGCTTTGGACAGAGCTGACAAGTTTGGCTCTGCCTCTTTCTTTAAGTTATAGTCATCGTATTTTGCCAGCCAAGTGAGTCCCTCTAGTTACTGTTGACAGTAACCCTGCAGAGACTCCCATCTTGGCTGGAGCCACGATGAACTTTCCTCACTGGGTGTGCCCTGTCCTGCTAGGGATAAAATGGAACATTCAGCTGGTGCTCACCACAAGGAATAAATAAAACCAGGAAGGAACTAAAGGCCAGTAGAAGAGCAGTCAGTAGTGGTGACGTCTGCAGCGTGCGTTTGACCCTGCTCTGTGCTGGCCCCGTGCCCTGCCTCGCTCACTGTGCACATTGTTAATGCGTCAGCTGCGGCGGGAGCCTGATTGCACAGGCAAGTGCTACTCTTCACCTCTGCCATGGGGACATGCCAGTGGCAGCCTCCGCCAGCTGGACGTTGTGCCTGCTGGTGGGGCCGTGCAGGAGGAGGGCCCCAAGCTCCAGCCCTGCCTGGAAGCAGTCGTGCCACTGTGGTGCCACATTACCGCTGCACCACTAGCTAATCCAGACTTGTGAAACCATTGCAGGAGCACACAAAGTAATTTACTTATAGGTTTGTTTTTTTTTAAGAGGAAAAAAAAACCCAAACCCACAAGAGTTTCACAAACCCAGTTACCATGCCAGCACCGTACTCCTGAATTAGCACCACTTGAGCAGGACAGTTTCCAGCATTGGCTGCAGAAGGACAGGATCAAGTGTATGAATGCAGCCGGAGGGGGACATTTAATACAGAACCTGCAGAGTAAAGTGCCTCATGCTATTGCTAGGAGACCCAGCTATCAGCACTACCCTACACCTGAGACCGCTGCCTTCTGAGCCAGCTGGAGGAAGAAGCGTGTAGACAGTTTCCGATGGTGTTCATGGAGCAGAGGACCATTAGCTGCTGCTCCCACAAAGGGCTCAGCAGCCAGGAGCCAACACTCCACTGCTGAGGGAGTAGAGATCAAGAGAGAAGGAAGGGGCTCAGGAGGAGAGCTTCTGGTGACAGAGGTGTGTGTTGGCTTTCATGAGTGGCCTCCAACTCTGCTTACAGCTGAGCCACTTGGGCATCACCCGAGGTAGGGGACAGCGAACACTGAGCTCAGCTCACCGGTGACTGGTGCTTTTGGCAGTTCACAGCTGCCCACTTGCGGGCACGGCCCACAGGGTCCTCAGATCACTGGGTCAAAGCCCAACAACAAAGGCACAAACCAGACACAGCCTATGGAACCACTCCAGGAGACATGTCTCTCCTGTTTCTTTGAAGTCAGACAGATTTCAAAATGATTCAACAGAGGTTATGATTCATGCTACCTAAAAAGATAGTTTAAGGAAGGTGCTTTCAGATAATCCAACCTGAGACCATACACTAGTCTTCCCTGGGGAAAAAGTTAAATCACCATGGAGAATAAAAGCATTACAGAAGTCTCTTGCTAGCCAAATTGAGGGAGGAATTGATCACTTATACCTGGATTTAGGATCTGATTTCCTACTCAATACATTCTAGATTTCATTATGTCCTTAAACAAGTGCCTAAGTCTGATCCAATACTCTAGTTTGTATTCCAAAAAACTCACAAAACTAGATATGATGTGAAATGACTTAGGTTTATAGGTACTTCCAGGCCTTAAAAAAATTGGCATGTGGTTTTCTATGACATAGTTCAAACTAGTGTTTTATATAATTGCTGTATTTCAAAGGCACATGAAACTGAAAACATGATAAGAAAATGAGAAATGGAGTGTTTCACTTCAAAGAGAAATAAAACCTCGCTTCCTACTTCTGTCCGACTGCTCTGCATCGCAATTAAAGAACTAGTTTCATACATAACGCTGTGATTTATCGTTAGTCGGAATGTAAAAGCTAATTTGTACTGTAGTAGAACAGACTGCCCAGTTTGTATAAATGTGATGGCCAACTGTAAACATTTTTGACTAATAAATTAAACTGAAGAAAAAGACATGAAGGAAACTTCAAGATGAAAATAAGGACTGGGCGTCCAGAAATAGCAGCATAAACCAGCTTAAGACTGAATACATTAACTGAGGAGCTACAAACTTCTTTTTTTTTTGGTCAATTTCATATAACGCTAAGCTAAAGAATGAAAGTACAGCTCCAAAGCTAGAGCAAAGGTCCCAGCAGGGAAAAACACATTGGTAATCAGCAATACAGGAACTACTCTTCAGGCTTAAATTTTTATTTTCTGGCATCAGCATCCCTGTATTCTCCCATTTCAAGTTAACAACAGCAACAACAAAACCAAACAAACATCACATAAACCCCCACATTAAAAAAAATAATCTTCTGTTGTCTCTTCTACTCTTAGACGTACCATGGACCAGAAGGAAGCAATGGGTCTCCACTGCTCACAATACCCAACTGAGCTCAGCTAATGCAGAATGGGCTCACCAGGGTCTGGTACCCAGCCAGTGGGAATTACACCAAGAAGCAAGGGGGAGCAGAAACCCAGCTGTGATCTGGACTCCCCAGCTTCTTCAGTGCGCGCTGCCTTTTATCCAGGGCTTGTGGCAACTCCACAATTAAGAGCTTAATGCACATAAGATATACTTCGCAAGCAAAACATTATTCATTAACAAATCTGATTAAACGGCTAATGCAGTGAGCACTAGCACAAGTTCAGAAAGACAAATAAGTCTCAGTGGTGCAGTGTTTGTGAGAAGAGCTACCGGTAAATGGATTTTAACTATTTAAATTGGCTTCTGTTCAGAAACTATGAAGAGACACACTGGGGCACAGAACACTTCATTTGTCTTACTGATCTTAATGTCAGGGGAAAAACCTAATAGATTAAGACTTCAGGACAGTAATATGCATAATTCTGAAAAGATACCTGTAGTGTAATCCCAGATTTAGAAAAAAAACCCCAAACTTCCCCACACATACTTTACTTATTATTAAAGATATTTTGCTAACTGAGGTTTCTTACTGTGTGTAGAGCATTTAAAACCCACTCTGTATAGACTAAGTCATGTTCAAATCCCGGATTCCACAAATGTTAGCTGTAGCTTTGCTGCTGTGCTGCTAAGATTGTTATGCTTTCATTCCTTCATAAGCATGGTGATATTTCAGATTGTAGAGGCAAGTTATGACAGGAGGATTTTAGCTTTTATCTCTTCACTAAAGGTATGTTTTCACCATTTTGGCAGCACTAAAAAAAAAAAGCTCCTGCTGGCTATGACAGATATCTGATGGCTTTCCCTCCTTGCCCTTGCCTACTTTTTACATATTTTTTTTCAGAAGCTTGGTATAAAATCTTGTAAACAAGTAATCCTGTGGCTGATAGACCCAACTAAACCAGTCTTCTCCAAGCTAATAGCTTGTCCTGCTTAGATTATGTCCCTGCTAAACACAGGTCCATTTTGAGACCTTTGAGAGGAACCTATTTCTCTACATTCAAACAACGAGCCCTTATCTTCAGCTCTTCCATTCCACAGCGGGGAAGGGTGTGGCAGCCCCTGGTGTGGGCTGTCTCGGAAAGATTGCCGGCGCTGTGTTTTATTGCCTTTCTTTGATCTCTATTTGTGCAGCAGTAGGTGCACAACAGTGACCTACTGAACTGTGCTATGCTAATATGGCCAGAACATTACAGTAATTATTTCGTTCTATGACCAAGAGGTTCCTTTATGACTGAAAGCTCAAATTGCTCCTGTACAATATCAGCCCACTGAAATGTATATTCTTGTACAGCCTTAAAAATGAATAGTTTAAAACCCCAGGTGGCTTTTTTCCCACTCTGCCCATTGATCTTTTATTTCATTTTCTAAAACTCAAGATGAGCCCCAAACCTGAAGTCCTGAAATCAACAGGAGTTTTGACTAAATCAAAGCTATAAGATTTGGCCCATGATTTCTAGAACTGTTCTCTCAGCCCAAGAACTATTGCAGGTCAGATCTCTCAGTGATGATGAGCTATGTAAACACACCATTTACAGTGGCCTGATCTAAATCTTCCAAGATAAATTCAGCATCTTTTCCTCTTATAGAAGCCTATTTCCTATGTTCAAATCTCTTTTGATGGCAGTCAGAGAACCAAGCAGCTTAGAATTTCTGAAACATCTAGGGAGATAGAAATCAAATGGTGCTCAAGCTAGTTAATTAAAACATTTCAGAATCTTTCACCTACGATGTCAAGCTGTTTTGTTAAGTGAAGAATTAAGAGACTAACAGAGCAGGTGCTGCTGCAAGCACAGATTGCAATAGAAAAATCACTTTATAGAAGCCTATGAGAAGTAGTCTGACTACAGGACCTAATAGGGAGGGCAGTGTATGCTCACATTGCTTCTCATTACCTGATTGTGGAATCTTTAGTTAAGGAAAACTCTCATTGAAGTCAATAGGGATTTTCCTAGAGTAAGGATTGGGACCACACTGTGCCATTATGGTAGATACCACAAAGACTAGACTGCTTGTATTATGGTTTTCAAGGGCAGCATCAGATCTGAAACCAGATGAATTTAATAGAACACTTCCCATTGATTTCATCGCAGACCAGATCAGGAGAAGAGTCATTACATGGATGGTTCAGGATGAAATAGTTGAATGAAACATCCTTGAAGTTGTTTAATGGGTTGTATGTATATATTCCACATCACATCCCACCCATCCACCCTAATAATAATAATAATAATAATAATAATAATAATAATAAAAATTATAGTAAGTACTTATTTGAGGTATATCAAAATAATAGCATAGAAGTGAAAAATGTAACCTGCTATCCAGCTAGAATAATGTGAATGGACTCCTATTTGGTATTTCAGGGCATCATTTATTCATTTTTAATGGAAAAGAATGTTAAAAAGGTCAAAAGCAAACATCTGCACACCCCTGCATATCTGAGCAGTACCAATGAAGTCAATGATGCTCAGTCCATCTGTGCAGAAAGACTAAGGCCAACCCTTACACTACCAACTGTCCAAGACCCGTTCTTCTGGAAGGTCTTTTGAGCCTTGGCTCTGTAGGACCCCCTTGAAATCATTGCCAACGCATGTCAGCAAGAACGTTTGCTTCAGTCAGCAATTTCCAGTACAGAGACTTAGCCTGTATGATCCTTGGGGCAGAGGGTGTAATTCATCTGTATTTGTATGGTGTGCATATACAAGGATGCCCCAGTCCTAGCTGTGATTATAAGTAGCAGCATAAAAACAAGCAATACAGACAAATTGCCTCATGGCTAGTAAGCAAATTATTTAAATAGCCACACATGACTCCTTTTCAAATAAACTAAGAGAAACTGGAATGTTTGAAATTACTTTCCTTAAAACATTTACTTTTGGAAGAAACCTTCCCGAACATTTACTTTCTTACTGTGCTCTTAAAGTGCAATTCCGCTTTCCTACTCACCCTAATAAAAGTGATAACCAAGATAAAGCATTTTACAGCATTCAAGCTTGTTTGGCCCAGTGAACTAACCTCTTTATGAAGTTTATCCTTACCAGGATATATTACCTCTTTCCCACTGGTGAAGCTTTGTGTTAGTAGTTATTTTTCATATTGCCCCAGAAGAAAACTCTAGTTTTACATGGGCAGAAGAGATGGATATTAAGAAAGGAGTAGCAGAAAGATGATTGTGCAACAATGCTTCTTTTCCCAACTTATCTGCATGTTACCATAAATGAACCCAAATCATACTTGGTAAAATTCAGTACACATCTAGTCTCAACTGTACATCTTGATGTACATACATGAATCAAACAGTTATAGCTGCAATTTATAAGAGCAGAGGATTTCTCTTTTTTTTAACAATAACACAAAAAGATAATTCTACCTCAATACGTAATCTATGTTTGCAAATGCACAATTGTTTGATACATGTTAATCTTCGCAGCTCCCTAGCACGCATTACTGCCAGTTACCATCTCTCTCAAATGAGCACAGCAGTCAAGATGTGGCTTTACAGATGAACTTCTTTATTTTTCAGAGGCAATCTGTCCTTCTAGTTCCCCCTCCCCCTTCTCAGATGCTCTTTCGGAGATGAAAAGAGCCTTTCTCAGAAGTTGTTCCCTTTCTATCTTAGCTCCTTTCTAACAGGAGATGGCTCAGCTGTAGACGACTTCAGGAAAGATATCAAACTAGCATCAGACACTTGAGATTACCTGTGCCTCTGTTTCCCCACTTCCCATCTACTAAAACACTGAACCATCTCACAAGGCTTGGTTCTTTAAGCTCTGTTCTTCATACAGATGTATTTTTATGAAAGGTGTCATAGGTATTCATATTATTCTGTCATTTTAAGACAGCTCTCAGTGCAAGTTTTCTTCTCTCTCCTGAAGAAGAAATGAATAAGTATAACTGCCCTTCAGGAGGGATTTTCCTCAGGCAGCAAACCTGGACTTTCTGCAGCAAAATGTCCAAGCACCGCTATCTCATATGAAAGGACCAAACCCATTAGACAGATGAGAAGCAATAGTAGATTCAAGCCTCTGCACACATGTAATTGGGACAAAGAGCCAGACGAGTAAGGATTACACATGGATGCATAATAATATATTCACCCAGTGATTACTGTAGAGAAAATGCTACCCATCTAAATCTGTAACAGCTACTGTGCATGCACACAAAGCATTTACACTCTGCCTTATTGATGAGTAGGAATGGAAAAACTTTAAAAAAAAAAAATCATTGGAGAGGACCAAAAAAGCATATGTTAAAGTATGATTGACAGCCGCCATAATGGACTGTCATGTCAAAAGAACTGCCTTGCTAATTCTCTTACATAATGAGCTAGATGCTAGGCTCTCCTTGCAAGTTTGATTGCGCACCCTTCCATCAATCTTGCCGACATCTTGGCATCTAAAATACAGCAAAACCACTTAACAAGGGCTCTTTAAACAGGCAAGAGGAGGGATGTCTCTGTGTATTAAATGTGATGTGGAGGTTGCTATGGTAAATTTCAGCATGCGAACATTGCAGTGCAAAATTCCACACTGGTGGCTAGAGCTGAGGCTAGCCATGCCTCCAGGTTCTTGAAGTGTACTCAGACTACATTATTTAAAGAATGGAAGGAATATGGTTCTGGTGCCATTTTCACAGTATGGAAAAAAAATGCAGTGCCTTTGTCTAATCCTCCTTTTTTGTGTGTGTGCGCAGATCCCTGGGGTGTTGACGAGGAGTAACCAGAATGAATTGTAGTGTGCTCTCTTTGCAGCTTTAAAAAAACAGGGCTCCGTGCCCCAGACTCCTTCAGTAACTAAGACTGGAAATATATATGCATTTTTCTTTCTCTCTTTCCCCCCCCCGCTTTGTCTCATTGTCACAGCTACATAATGCTGCCAGTTGCAACCGCAGCTCAATGGCATTGTTAGGCAACTCAGCATTACTTATTGAATTGAAAATTGCCATATAGGTGTTGATTATCTGCCCTAGACTTCTGATGATTATAGCTTTAACTATTGTCACTTCCCATACTACCAGTGCTCTGACTTGCCATTTTGTTTGCTAAATTTATAATCCACAGAGCCCCTTCAGCTGTGAACTGCTCCCTCCCAAGCAATTGTAGATTAATTGCCAGCTCTACCCTAGGGCCCCGTGCTGGAAGGGGATTGAACATCAGAGAGTGAAGTTTAGTGTGTAAACATTTAGTAGGATTTACTGTTCTCTGGGTTATTTCACCTTTTCTTTTCAGAAGTTCCATGGGAAACCTACTGGTTCCCCAGCTCCATAGTGACATTTCTTAGATGTGTTTTGCTCCTGTTTTTTTTGTTACTACTTATTTAAGATTGCTAAAGTGCCAGTATAAGTAACGTACTACAAACTAACTGATACCACCATCATGGCCCAGCACCTCAGAAACTTATATTAGCCACCACCAGTATGTCTGCTATTTTACCTAATGACTTTGGAGCTGTTTATTCAGGGATATCATTATTTCTGTTTGTTCCATTTTTTTCCTGTTTTTTTTTCTTGCTTACATATGTCAATATTTAAGCACCAATATAGTCCATGCTCCCTACACCCACCTTTTCCTTTTGGTCAAGGGACTACATTCCTCTGCATGAAGAATAATTTTTTGCATGCGTGACTCCTTTGTTCTCACTTTGCAAACCCAAACTCTGGCAGACAAGTCCTGGTCTGACTGAGCACAAAAGCTGATCTGACTGTTCAGTATGATCCTCCCAACTGGAGTTATTTTCAATCTTCCCCAAACTTCCCTCTTTCTAGCACTTAGTTGGTTTCAAATTCCAGAGTTTTTGTGCAGTTGCCACCCAACACTAGACTGTTCGCTACGTTTTTGTTTAAACATGTTTAATAGGACTCAACTTCCTGCAGCTTGAAAACATTTTCCTGCGGCACCCTATTGACTCCAAAGATAAACACCCTTCTAGTATAGGCACCAACTCTGTCTCATCCAGCCAGCCTCCACTGTATTCACGTTGAGATACCAACCCACAGAGAAACAATGGGATACCTGAAGCATTATTTCCCTTCTCAAACAACTTTCAGCACAATATTTGTTGCTAGGGTTTCTTACACCCCTCATGCTCCCTACTTTTCCTCTTCATGGTTCCAGGCTCCTCTAGTGCTCTGGATTTCCCCTCCTCTTATTCAGCCTCCCTCTCACCATTGGAGACCTGCAGCCTCTTTTCCAAGCAGTGGGCCTCAAAAGCTTTGTCCCCCTCCAGGACCTCCCTTAATTTACCACAATGGTTGCTTATTTGTTGCACAATTAATGCCTCCAATGTTCAGTTAGTAGAACTGCACTAAGGTAAATAAAAGCTTGTGGCTGCATCTTGTAAGCTGGTGGGGGTAGAGGTGACTTTTGGAAAGGATGAACTGAGGTGATGAAGTTACCAAGTCCTTTTTCTTTTTTAACATAAAACTGTAGGCTGTCCATTGTTACCTTGACCTTTGAAAAACATTTTTCCAGTATTCCGGTGTAAATTTTTCAAAGGTCTATATCTGTTTTGACCTGCAACTCTTCAGTTCACTTATGAACACATTCATTTGATCAGAAAATTAAGGTCCTTGGTAATAAATTCATCTTCTGTGATCCCAAATCCTGCTCCAGGCAATTTACTATACAACCAACATCTTGGTTATCCTGCACACATCAGTTCAATACAGGTGAAATATTTGCATAGGCACCAAGAGCAGAATTTGGGGTGGGGACCAGGGAGAATATATTTATGTGATGAAAGCTTGGGCAAAGGACTCTGTTCAGCTCCTGATAGTATCTATCATTGGCTTTCTTGGTGATCTTGTACACCTTGCTTTATTCCTATGTGACTCAACTTCCCAGCTGTAAAATAACAAGGATAGTAATCCACTTGAAATGACCAGTTCTCATGGGGTTGTCAGGAAAGAACTACAGACAGGTAAGAAAGTTGAAAAGATTTTTTTCTCTCATAGGTTGCAGAATTCCCCCCCCCCCCCCCCAAACACACCTGTCTGTCTTTGGAGTATTTGAAATGAGAAAAGGATTATGTTTCTCAGTGGGCCACAATGTCTCAGAGAGAGCATTTCTCCTTTTCTTAAAAAATCTCTCATTTCAATTACCATTGAGGATTGTCATCTTTCTTTGTTTTCACTTGCACATCTATTCTACTTCTTGCTTTGTTATTCTGAGTTCAAAAACATTTCCACTGTCACTGTTGAGGTGGTTTTGTGTTTTAGAACTCCAGACATCAGCAGTATATGATCTGTAAGATGAAATTTAATATATTTTTACATGTAAGTTTGCTCTGTGATGCTTTTAAAATTGCTTCTAGTAAGAGTAGACTCTTAAGAAAAGAAAGCTTTCATGGCTTCTTGATTTGCATTAGCACATAGAACCATCTCTCTACTTCCTTGCAAATCTGTGGTTTGTCCTATGACAGTACAGATTAATGGATGTATTTTTTGTTTCTCGGAAAGATCTAATCATAGCATGGGAAGAGATGCCAGTGTGAGTTCTCTGATCAACCAACTCTCCCTAGATAAAACTCTCTTTGGGAACATCTGCCTTAAAACATACCACCTGTTCATAAAACAATACTGATAATAAAGTGCTCATATGTCAAATATTCCAAGGAATGTTTAAAAGTTCCTTGTAAAGTAACCAGGTTACAAGTTTAAGCTGAAAATAACGTTCCAAAGCTAGTACATCTGCTGCTATGGTTAGTATGACAGGATGGTGCATGTACTGCCATGAGCACATTATAACATTTGATATTTTTAATCAAATCCCATTTTAAGATGTGATGTGTTTTACTCCGCTAAAGGTCACTTTAGTTACAGTAACATTAAGGGCTTTCAATAAAACATTTTAAATGCCAGTTATATAACTGCTTTTAAAACATTTAACAGCCACATTGGTTACATGACCTGAGACAAAGGATATTTTCTCAGCACTTTGATATATTGTGGATAGATTATCCTTATGGGAACGTTCAGTTCCATAATGGCCTCGGGTCATCTCATAATACGTGGTATAGGATTTTTTTTTTTCACCAAAACAATAATTGCTAATGAGGCTGATGGTGATGGAAGTTCAATGACATGGCAGAGGATAGAGGCTGTAGTCAATAATAGCAGCAGACACCACCCAGCACAAGAAGTTCATCAGCACTATTCAAGGACAAGAAGATGTAGCAATAAGGAATGAACACACACCAACGTGTCTTAGCACAGCAAAGTACATGAAAGTGAAATAACTCAGTAAAACAAAGATCTTCCCCCCGCCAGGATCTCTATGAGCATTGCACCATTAAAATATGATCTATAGTAAGATATAAGATATATAGAATATAATATAGGACAGCTTCAGGACTTCATACCCACGTGTACCTGGACACATATAGAATTATACCATTCCATAACTCTCCTGTCATCTTGGGATATGGGGATGCTATGGGATGAACAACTTCCATTTGATGCATGAAAGACACACCAGATTTTATTATTGAGGGTAGACAGCTATTTCCTGTTAGGCTGTCTTAGAAAAATATCTCTGGGGCAGCATTTTCAGCTGTGGCATCTCCTATGCCAGCACTGAAATTCTGGATCTCTTTCCCAGACCCAGCAACCCTTTTTGACTCAGAAGGGAGATTCCACATGGCAGATCATTGTGAGCCAGTCAGCAGGACTCACTCCTCTGTTTCCCTCTTGTTTTTCCTTACCTTTTCAGATTTTGGATTCTTGTGATCAAACAAAACCAAGGGTCTCTCTTCTGGCAAACTATTACCAAAAGCAAAACAATATATTTAAAAAGCAAGCTTTCTTAAGCCTCCTTTAAAAAAAAAAGTCTTTGTTCCAAAATCAATATTAAAATGGTGCATCATGTATTTTCTTCAGCTTTAAGCAGGAGGTACTAGGTGACCTTCTGAGGACCTGTCCAGCCTGAATTATTCTAGGAAAATACGTATTTTTTTTTGAAAGCTATATAAGCAAAATACACAGTGACAATCCTTTTTCACAGCTTCTAGGCATCATGTCATTCTCAGTGACTTCAGGTTGCAACAAAATCAAGAAGTCGCTGTGTTTCGGAATAATATCTTCCACAGCCAATTTTATCATGAGCCAATGAAATAAATGTTTCCAAAGTGAACAGCTGGCATCTCTTTTCATAAAAGATTCCCTTTTAGAACACTATTTCCAAACAATATTACAGTGGCTCCATTCACATGGCTATAGTTAAGACTGTGTCAATACTTCTCTTATAAACCTTGTTTTTCAAGGGTTTATAACATTACAGCTGAGCCATAATTAGCTGGGATTTGAGTTGCAGCACAAGAGTTCAGTCTGTCTGTGAGCACATTTTTGCTTATATTAATAAAATAAGTTTTCAATCATAGAACAGTAAAACATAGTATTTTATATGCTTAAAAAGATTCTTGAATATTAAACACCTTTGATTTTTTTAAAAAAGGAATTTTGGCAAGTAATTATAATATGATCGCCATCTTTTTCAGTCCTTTTAAAAGGAAAAGAACAGAAAAAAAATCACTTTAGGAACTCACTTTAACAAACATATGGAAATTCAAAATTAAAATTGACGGTTTCTTCTTAATTTAAGTTGTTATGAAGAACCGCACAATGGTCTCATTAAAAGGCACAGAATCAACCAAAGCTCATTCTGTGGATTTTCTCCATTCTTATTTTAGTCCTGCTGCCATGTGAGCATAGATTTTAGTACCTGATATAATTTTGTTTGAGTATTTTATGACAACACTGATTTGCACCCTGCCTGTGGTTTTATGGTCACTTCAGTCTCAGCTATTAGCCCATCCTTCTGCACTCCTTGTTTCCAGCGCCATTCTTAGATGTATATGCAGAGCAAACACCTCCTTTTCCCCATTCCAGTCATACTAAAACGTAACCCACTGCGAGCCCTATTCACTCTTTTAGCGTGAGTCAACTCACTTTCCCCTTCACGTAGTTCTCCTGATGGCATCAGGATTTTATGTCAAGGAGAGTCATATTTGATTCACTCGCTGTATGACAATGTCTCCTGGATACCCCAAAGAGCTAATGAAGACCTACGAAACGAGGCCAAGCAGTTGATGTCCTTATGCAGAAATTAATATGTTCATAAAAATCTTACCCTTTGTATCATAAATCAGACTGAAAAAAATACATAAAGATAGAAAATGGAAAAGATATGCCAAAGTTTGTTACTCAGAATGTATTTTTCTAGTAGGTATAAACTGTTACAAAATAAATAAATAAATATGAAAGTGTGGAAAAAAAATCAGTAACTCAAACTCAGGATGGCTACTTTCCAGGAACCTTATTCCTTTACCCCTCCCCAGCCCTTCTCCTCTGTGGTTCTGCTTTTGACTTAAGTCTCCTCCTATCTCCTGTGACAATTTCTGTATCAGAGTACCATGACCACCCTAAAACCTTGCTTTTCTCAACCTTTCAGTTTCTAGATTTAGCCCTGCCACAATGGTTATATTTGAATCATTCTTCATACAGACCTCGGGCTCCTGTGCAAAACCACTGGGTGCTCATTTCTAAACCAAACAGGAGAAACACTCGGAAGGGCAGGCAGTGTGTGTCACAGACCCACCTGAGATCAATACAGATTCAGAGAACCATGTATTGATATCAGAATCTTTATCATTACAAGCAAAATAAAGCTTCAAGAAAATCTAGTTCTCCACAGTGCCACTGGTTCTGCTTGTGACTGTATTCCTGTTGCCACATTGTAAGAAAGCCTAAGTGGCTCAGTACATCTCAAGCTCAAAAGAAAGTCTAGCCCATGTTTTTTTATAACTTCTTCTGCCTTCCCTCTCTTCTCCTTGCCACTCAACTGACCAGTGTGGTCCCAAAGCCTTTATGGTCCTAAAAGACTAAGAAAGAAATAGCGATAGAACAAATAGCAAGGAAATACTTCTAGTCACATACAAGATGGGGATAACCAAGGACTTCATTCACACACATTCAGAACCGAGCCTCTGCATTAGTAAAACTACATGACATGCCTTCTCCTTTCTTCCCTGTGTTACGTACACTGTCAGTGTTTTCCTCCTCCTTCAATTACCAGTTCACACACCCTGAGTTTGGTAACAATCTCCATTAAGCTAGGAGACTTCTCCTAAATAGAAGGATAATAGGGATGATTTGGAAAGATATCTATTTTCTCTCGATACGTTACCTCCAATAATACTGAACAGGGCAAAAGGGATAGACTTTCACCTTGTCACTACCACATTGTAGAAACAAACACAAATCCTTAATGTTAGAGTGCAAACAGCAGCCACAGAGCTCTCCTTGTTATCCTTGCTGACTGATCTGTATGATAATTGCAGGCTAGGATGACTGTACTCCTCTCAGGCCAGAGTTAACCATATTATACTGTCACAAGTCTTACTGAATTCTGTGGCCATCGTCCTGCACAAAACCATGAAGTTAAAATTGTTTCTTCGAATTCAAATGGGATCAATACCTCTCAGGAGACAGATGGGGTTTTCTTTTCTATGCTGAAAAAAGAATCAGTGTCTGGAGCTCTGGCTCACAGTATTCGTTCAGCTACAGAACAACACCAGGAAAAAATCAGAGTGTGGGCACCTGCTCTTTTCCTTTATCAGCCCTGGTTCTTAGAATTTGATGTCTTATACAAAAGGAGCTTGCCCTTCCTCCTGCATGCTACTTTTAAAACTACACAGTCAGGCTCAGGCAAGAAGGGCATGTTTATTCCTTTTTGGAGCTTTTTAATTTTTACTTGTAGCTCAGTCCTCTAGGTCAATTGTATCTGCAGGGGTGGGAGAGGAATTTAATTGCTTTTACTTCCTACCTTCATCTCAGGGTGACCAGTCCATTAATAATGCACAGGAAGCAACTAGGAAATGCATGGTAGATTAGGGATTAATTGATATTTGGAATGATTTCAATCCACATTTGAAGGAAAAGGTTATGCACTGTAGCCCAGCTCTAGTTACTATTTGCATTTGATTATTTTATTATTTCTTACAGCTCTACTTCTTCTGGGTTTAGATCAGTTTTCCCCATTCCTTGGGGCCAAACAGGCTTTTAGAAAAATTTTCTTGATTGTTTCTTCCTGGAGATATTTGTTACATTTCTGATACAAGACACCCAATATAAAAAAAAATCCAAAAGCATACAGTTCTCCATTTTCCAGTAAATATTTTTCTGCACTGACACCACTCACAGTTCCTTTAAAAACAATTTGACTTTCCAAGATGTTATTGATTTCTGTGCTTGGAAGTTTCACGATTAATAGCTTTAGAGGGAGAAGTCCTTCAATTCTTTCACCAAACAGGTGCTGCAAGCTTGCTTCCCATGCCAGTTGGTGTGCTTCAGCACATCACTATTAGTAAAAAAACACAGGCAAGGTGCTCCTCAAATCACCAAGGCACTAAAAATACAGAAAACAGATGGGTATTTCCAGTGATGTCAAAGCAGGAAGGTATCATTTAGCTGGTTTGAAAATGGTGAGCCTGACACCTCAACTTTTGTCCATGTTGCTTGAAAGAAATAACTATTGCAGCAACTTCTTTAGTATTTTTAAAGGCTACAGAATAGCTAATATTGAGGCCCATAAAAACAGTAACTACTGGTAGCAGAACTCAACTCTAGCTGTCAGGAACAAGAGACAATGTGAGAAGAACTGAAGAACTTTTAAGACCTTGAGCAATGCACCATCTTTTCCCAATGCCTGTTATACCAAAAAAAGACTGAAGTTAGGAATATAACATAAACGTCCAGTTACAAGCACTTTGATAATGTTAGGTGAATTGGACAAAGAACTTTTGAGGACCCCTGGTGTCATAGCAGCTTTCATGATGGTATTTGAATTTGAGAGTAATGGGATCTTCTATGCATGTAAAGCCAGACAATTCGGAAGAGTTTCAAGGCTGCTAAATGTACACTGGAGAGACTGATGATTGCAATATCACAGAATCACAGAATCACCAGGTTGGAAGAGACCCACTGGATCATCGAGTCCAACCATTCCTATCAAACACTAAACCATGTCCCTCAGGACCCCGTCCACCCGTAACTTAAACACCTCCAGGGAAGGCGAATCAACCACCTCCCTGGGCAGCATATTCCAGTGCCTAATGACCCTTTCC
>WAAB01010752.1:739810-759375 GCA_013389865.1 Piaya cayana
GGGTTGTTGTGCCCCAGGTGCAGGACTCGGCATTTGGCTGTGTTAAACCTCATGCCGTTGGACTCTGCCCAGCGGTCCAGTCTGTCCAGATCCCTTTGCAGGGCCTTCCTACCCTCCAGCAGATCGACACTTCCACCCAGCTTAGTGTCATCTGCAAACTTACTAAGGGTGCACTCGATCTGAGTGGCCATCTCAATTTAGTATTGAAACATCAAAGGAGAGGTAGACCTGCATTTCATATGTTATACCTTGAAGTATTTGGAATACCTATCATGGAAACACTCAAGTTCTTTTCTAATAATCTGCCACTTTGGAAGCAGAGCTAGATTTGTTACGGAAGTGTGTAAAGATACAGAATGTGAGTAAAGAAACAGTGATGATAACTCTCCTTTGAAGTAGTTGATTTGGGATTGGAGAAGTTCATGTTTCAATCACTCAGAGGTAGTAAAACTCACATCATAAGAGACTTTCATAGTCCTAACAGTGTTTGGCACTCCAAATACAGTTGTGTTTTTTTTTTCTTACCTATTTGATAGGCCAAGAGAAAGGGAAAGTCATTGAAATATAAGACATAGCTCAAAAAGATTCCCTGGAGGAATTTTGCTCACCTCACCATGGTGGGAACAGCTGCTGAAAATGCTACCTGTTTTCAACTGCAGGATCTCTCAATCTAGGCCTGAATTTTATTCAAATATCCACGGTCTAATGAGTAAGGTTAGCAAGTAGCACATTCTGTATTACAGTATTAAATTAATAATAAGTGCTATTTACAACTATTGTTAAGAGCTGTTTTCAGATCCCTTTAGTATTTTTCATCCATAGAGGTATTTGGGGAATCTTACTAATTCTGGTTTCATTAACATATTTGGTGAAGGTTATCTGAGTTTCATATCTTAACCTAGGAGATTTTGCAAGTGCTGTTTGCTGATTTGTCTGCTTTGACTGATTAAATAAATGAAGAAAGAACTGTAAACCGTAGTGGTGTCACAATGGGGTAGTTATGCTTTATTTTAATTAAAATCAGGGTCTAGAAAAAAAATATTTTATTCAGTGGCTATCTACCTGGACATGCTTGGCCTAGTTTCTTCATGTACCTAGAGATTCTGCTGAAGTCTTCATTTGCTCATTCTGCAATCCACAGACCGGCACTCGCTGCACAGCCCAGGCTGAAGGCATATTTTCAGCCAAAAGAATCTGTATTCACTGGCCACAAGTATTTGGGTAAAGCCTGCATTGCTTTTATACAAATCTGCTTTTCTACCTCTGCTCTACTTTCCATAATTTCCAGGTTCTGCAACTGACTGTGGTCGCAAGCTCCCCCTGCAACATTTGAGGTAAGAAGGCTCCATAACAGTTCCATTTCTAATTTACTTACTGCCTAATCTCCGAGATAGTAATGTTCAAATCTCTGGCCCCACTGAATTTTCTATCAAGCAGAAATGACCAAGAACCACAAAAAAAAAAAAAAAAAAAAAAAAAAAAAAAAAAAAGGTGAAGCTTGTGAAATCATCACAGTGCAAAGCAATTTAAGTTCTTTCTAAGAAGGGACTCGAATTAAGTAGCATTAACTTACCTTTGGTGAAATTCCCAGCTAGGTGGCTTGTGGCTGTCCCTCTGTTCTCAGCCATGCCCAGCATCTCTGGGGTTCTGTTGGAGGAAGTGAGGCTTCTTGTAATTACCAGTCAAAAAAAATGAGTTTCCATCATATCTTATTTTCCATTTTCATTGGGAACGAACTCTCTCTCAAAACAGTTACATATTGCCTTGGAGACCAACAGGTTACCTGGATGTTGCTAGGATGCACCATTTGCCTGATGCTTTCCTTTTTCTCAGCCACACTGCCCATCCCCGCACTGTTAAACCATTTGGATGTTGCCCAGGGTACCCTTATGCTGGCCTTAAGTAGCCATCTAGAAAATCAGTTTAAGGCAGTGGGAAACAGGAATGGAGGTCAATCTCTGTTTCAACTTATCAATATGGAAATTAGAAGAGATTTTTAATGTATTATTCTGATAGATGTTCATTTACTGTAGGCAGGGATGCTGTTTATCTTACAAACATCCTTCTTACATATTCTGCTTGTCTTGAAATGCTGAACACCTAGTACGTGCGTAAACATTTATTTTCTCTAGATGGCCTGGGTTTGCCTTTTGGGGGAAATGTTGCAAACAGACCACAAATGAAGTTGATAGGAACTGAGAAAAAGCAGGCATTTATACATGGATAAATTCAGAGGGGGTGTGAAAGACAGAAAATATCTACTATCTAAACTTACATGCAATCAATGCAGCTCATGTGACTGAACTGTATGAACATCAGTGGTGACCACCTGTAGGTAGGAAACCCTCATTGGTACTGAACAAATGGAAATGGAGTGAAGAAAATTGAATGAGCTGGGTTGAAAACCAAAAAAAAGTAGCACAACTACCTTTTCCTTCCTAATCATAATGTTCAAATACAACAGAATACACTGGCATATAAAAAGGTAATGTGCATTTTCTTCAAGGACTTGTTGAAAACTATAATGCAGTATCTTTGTAATTTACTGGTAATATGCACACAATGTAAAAGATCAGGAGCAGAGAGTACTATCACTATATTTAGAGATAATAGTGCTTTTCTTTCATAGGCTTGATATAAACTTTGATTACATAGCATTTCTTTAATTTGCTGCTATTCAAGAAAACCCTTAGAGCACTGCAGTGAGCAATGCCTCTCTTTTGCATTTGCATTTTTTAATTTGCATTTTTTAATTTCCCAGACTACAGCTCCACACCTACACAGGCTTCCCCTGTGGGAGGGAAGAGAATATTTTTCAGTATGAATCATACTGTTTCTCTTCTCAAATAGCTGTAGTTATTAATTCTAGAGATTTACAAGAATCACTTTGCTACTGTATCACTTAAGTGCAGAGGTTTTTTTTTTTTCTAACTAACATCAGATGCCAATCTACTGCTCCACCAGTACCCATTTTAAATAGGGCAGCCAAGCAAAAAGTTCAGACTGCTCAAATGACTAGTTGCTGTTCTCAGAAGCCCGACCTTGCATTCCTTGCATACCCCAAAATGCCACTGAATGCAGGAGGAGGTTGGTGCTTTTAAAGGAAGAACCATTATGTCTGTAATACATTAAGCTCCCCACAGCACACTAATGACAAGAATCCAGACCAGGTTCCTCAGCACAGACCTTAGATCTTCTACTTACTATAACCAACAGGGATCAGTTTAGTAGATGCCTTTAAAACATGTACTAAATCCCGCGTTCTACAAGTCAGGGTGATCTGAGTGATCTGCAATTTTAAACCCTGCTGTGCTGTACTTTGATGGAGGGACCTTAACCTGGATCTCTTCCATCTCTTAAGAGTGTCAAGGCCCTCCTCAAGACAGAAGGGTTATGAGAAGAAGATCCTGTAAACCAACGGTTACATCCCTCGTTTGGCAGATTACAAAGTTAGGAGATCTCATCAAGTAATTCTTTTAACCGCTGGTATTTCACTAGGTACACAAATAGGAGCAGTGTCACTAGAAGAGACTGAAAGCCCACATCCATCACTCAAAAAGCCTGGTGGGCAGAAATCTTCCTGAGATAAGGGAGCCCTACATCTAATTCCATACAGCAGATTTGGCAGAAGGATGTTTAGCTTCCCATTTCCTAGTAGATCCCCAACAGACAGAAGGATAGAGAAATAGTCTCTCCCTCACTCTCTTGTTAGGGAAGACTCAACTTTTGAGTACCTACCTTCAAGAGAAACTTCAGAATCCCATGTAACACCTTTGCAATCAGAGACCAGATTGAAAAGCTGTCCCAGGGCATCTCCTCCTGACTCACTAACTCCCCCTCAGTTCACTGGCTCCTAAGACTGGCATTTTTCAGTACCCAGCTTGCTGCCTCCTTTGTGGGAAGGGTCTGTACCTAAGCTGGATTTCTGTATCTAACACAGTCTTTGCTAAAGGGATGCTAAATTTGAGTCATGACAAAGAGGGAAGACAACAAGCAAAATTAGGCCTGGAAAAGAGATGGCAACAGCAGGGCAATGACTGTTCAGGAATTTCAGCCAAGTATTCATGTCTGATGGGGAGTGACTGTCTCCAGAACAACTCCATCCAGAGGCTGAGGCAACAAAACAAATTCTCTCTTTAGCTTTCTCTATCCAGGACCTCACAAAAGAAAATTTACAAACACAGGGTGCCTTCCCAAGACTATACGTTTCCTCACATAGTAAGGTAGGAAAAAAAAAGAACTTGGAAGACTTTATGTAACAGCACCATCTCATGACACCTGCCATAACAATATTTTATTTGTCAGTCTATTCTCATCCTATGTCTCTTGAAGCTTGACTAGGTTACTGCATCAAAGGGAAGGAGTTATAGTATCATTTCAGATAAAAGAAAAAGAGAGAAGTATGCTGTACACAATCTGCCCATCATGTCACCTCACAGTTACATTAACTGAACAGGCAACGCAGCTATGAAAAATACAGTCATATCAAACAGCAATCCACGTAAACTTCTTCTCAGGTATGGTAAAAACTGCCCCGTCCTTATATACTACCTATAATTCAAAATGCTTTACACAGATTAATTAAAGTAACATACTTCACACACATCAGTGCACTGAGGCAGAGAATGATTAAATAAGTGACAAAGCACAAAATTTAACACACATGTGAAGTGGCAGAGCCATAAACAATATAGAAATACTAAATTCTAGAATTAAGGTATGTATTTCACACAGCAAGTTCTGTTGTGTACAGCACTGAGCACATCATCAGTTCTTTGCAAGTACTGAACTGAATAAATATTAATTATAGTATAATTCCACTACCATGTCCTAAACCACTCACTCTATTGAAATGTGAAATCTTCATATTTAATTGACTTTAGTAAAGATAATTCTGAAAGCTGCACTAACTTGGACCTACTAATTAATATGTAATAATAATAATGACAACCAGTAATGCTGCTCTGACAAGGACTTAATTCTACAGATAATTTTTATGATAGTACTTTGATATCAATGATTATTTATTCTTACAGCGTATTTTTTATGCTAGCAACTTTAAGTACCATGATGATTAATAAAACTAAAGTAATTGAGAGATAGATAAAATAACAAGCTTATGAGATTGCCATTGTGCCGATCTTATTAAATAAACATTAACAGATAATCAGTGTGTAAAGGAGAGTCTCTTGGGAGAGGGAAAAATAAAATAAAATAAAAAAAAACAAACAAAAAAAATCCCTTGAGGCTATGTTAGCAGGATTGGATTGACCTGTGTATCAATGTCATTTCTAGTGTCACTCTAGTAAACAAAATAAAATAATAAATAGCACTTAGTGTAACTGTGGACTAGGTTATCAGCTCGCATAAATAGGTGCATTGGCATTAATCTACTCAAGCTGTACATCTGGCCCTACATTTTGAAAGGACTCCATAAACATAAAAAAATACCTAATATATCTTGTCCATGTTGACTACAAAGCACAGCAGAGGAAGCATACATGCTGTCACTGTTCTGGGGTGTTTTGTCTGCAGTGCCTAGGATTTAAGTACAGTAGAGATGCCTCTTGCATTCCTCCTCTCATCTTCCCACTCCTACAGGTTAAACCAAAAGCTTCGGTATGACCTAAGTTACACATCCATTAATAGTCACAAGGGGCCAATAGAAAGAATTCACCTGGTTCAAAAAAATCTCCCACATGGGATCAGTTTTGCCTACATAGAATTGCATAGACAACATTTTGCAAAAATATATTAGAAATTAAATCACCTGACCTGGCATGATACATTGCAGCAAAAAATGTTTTGCAGACTGGCTTATACCAGAAGCCTGGTTAGCAGTACAGGCAGGTTTTCTACACAAACTGGATCCTTCTCAAGAAGCTTTTACTGGTTTGACTTCCCTGGTAAAGTCATAGTGGTACAGATTAACCTCAACAGACACGTTCAATGGCAAAGACCTCTTGTGGAAGCAGAAATTACTTGAGGGTGAGTAACTTTCTGCATGAAAAGAGTCCCCTAACTTTGTTCCTATCTGGCACAGATCACTCCAGTAGCAATGTGGAACCAGACAGACATGTATTATGGGATACACAAGAGAAGTCCAGAGGTAGAGGGTTACTGAGACATCAGGTATAAATCGAAATCATCCACAATCACCTGCTCATGGGTTTCAGAACAACATCCTCATGCTGGCATCAGGAAAATGGAGAAGGAAGCACTGGGGTTTGTGGGGAGTTACATGGGTGTATCCAAACCCAAGGTGTGGGAAAAGGGGAGAGGACTGAATCTTTGGAAGGAAAGCTGAAGGAACTTATTGCAAGGGAATTCTTTCTCTTCATAATCTTATTTGCTTACACAGTTTAGGAAAAAGATTGCATGGAGAAAGATATAAATGAACAGAAAAAGATACCAGGTGAACAGAAGCTTTCTGATAAAACAGTAGCCCTGTCCACAGTCAGGGAAACTACATGATAGCAAGAAACAGCTGGTGTGGTTTGAATACACAGTATATGAACACTGTCTGAAGTTCACAGAAGTACTGAGCAAAACCAACTATCTCTGTTAAGGGGATGAACAATATTTCATTCCAAATAAATATCAAGAGTAGCCTCCAGCAACAGAAAGCAAATCTGAATAGGAAGAGATCTTAGCAGATCTAATACAGGCTTTTCTACACTACCCGTCAATCCTTCACCAAACTAATTTGTGAACAAAGAGAACAAAGGGCTGGATATTTCGCTGGAGACAGTCATATTTTCCAACTGAAGAGTAAATTATGTTGAATGAGAATACCAGGTCATAAAATATAATCGAACTATTAGCTAGGTAAGAATTGCGGGGAAGATACAAAGCTCCACAATGAATTCCTAATGTTACATACAATAAATAAAGACAATAGAAACCAGCGAGAAAATTTGGCAGGCAGTGATTTCATTCCCTGAGCCTCCTGTGATTTGCAGAACTCTGCAGAATTTCTTAGGCTGCTTGGTCAGCTCTCTTTTTACTGAAATATACTTGGATTTCAATGCTAACTATAACTGCTACAAAAGGACGGTAGTTATAAAAGGTTGATTTGCAAAAATGTTTATAAATTCTGCAGCTTTCTATTTTTAGAAGTTCAATTTAAGGCTTCTGGTGGCTGCAGACATCTGTCTTTTCAGAGATTTCTCTGTGGTGCTAACTGAAGTGAAGCTGAACTGAAGACTTTGATTCATCATGAAGTGGGAACTGAGATTTGATTCTAGAGAAAACAGAACACAGGGAAGAACCATAAACACACATTTTCTTTGCATATAGGTGTTTCTATTTTTCATAGGATTATCAAGTAAATCTTGAAACAATCACAAGAGTCAATTTATGCAGCAATGGAAATAAATAGGAGTTTTGTTAAGGACTTCCAGTGGGATCAAGATAGAGCCTAGCTGCAGTCAGTTAGGAACTCTCAAGATGTGAGCGAATTTTCCTGTTTGACTCAGTTGCTGTTTAGCCTGATGTGAACTTCTGAGGCTTGTGTTCCCTTTCACTTTGCTCATGTTTCAACAATATATAGCTGACTATCCATGTTTAACCACATGCTCTTGGCTAACGGTCCTCTGTTCAGTGTGTCAATGCTCTCTCTCCCCTCATTCTTCTTCATTTCAACATTTCAGAACATCTTCTGAAGCAAAATTGAAGTTTTCAGAATCCATTTGCTCAATGTTTTGCTAGAGGACCAAAATCCCAGACTTGAAAGGGAAACAATTTCCTTGAATTATTATCACAAGTAACATTTTCACAAAGGCTGAAGAGCTTATCATACACAAAGCAGAGATCACACAATACTCCTGGAGTCTCACCAACACCATATTTGAACAACAGACTGAAATCTAAAAGAGGGATAAAAAACCTGCATGCATGTCAGTGGGATGATCAGCATCCAACATGTGATAGGTATGTGGTGGGTTAGTTATGAAAATTCTGATAGCTAGAAGACTTTAGAAGAGCATAGGTTAAAACTTTGATTATTCAGGCTATGAAGAATAGGAGGTGCTGGGAAATTCTGCTGTGTGTGGAAAAGATATTAAAGAATAGCAACTAGCAATGCTGTTCAGAAAAATCATCCTGCTTAAAGGAAAACAAGATCTGAGGGAACCAGATTTTTAACAGAAATCTTGTTCAGTCAAATCAGAAAAATTAAAGCAACTGGCCAAATTACAGCTTGTACATGCTGGCACTGCCCAAAATATCAGAGAACAACTTTTCAGCAATAATAGGCATACCCTGATCACAAATATCAGCACACAATTAACTCATGAGTTAGAATTTGGAATCTTCAATGAGGTGAAACAAAGTCTGTCAGGTACTAAAGGCACAAAGTGCTTTTGCCATCAGCAAGGTGCAGGGCAGCCTAGGATTGCATGGAAGACGAAATTAAGCTCAAGAATGAGCCCATAAAAACCGGGATCCAAGATGAGAAGCTGTTCTCCAACTCCATGGTTGATTTTGATCAATTTGATTTGCACGCTGCAACTCCTGTTAAATGGAAAATCCATTACAGGATTTAAAATATCATTTTGTTTATTCTTAAGGTTTCCATTTCTCCTTTTCTATAAGATTCAAAAGAATCTTTTCCTCATGCTATTTTGCTTATACTATATTTGAAAGCACTAAGAAGTGAACTGTTTGTTTACCCTCAGGGCAGGTGCTCTGTAGATTATCACAGTCAAGCTTTGTTGTTCTGCATTACAAAGTATTCAACCTTGACCTAAGCATACATTTTTTTCCCATTCCCCCTCCCCTGGAAAAAAAAATGAAAAAACAAAGGGAGGACAGAGATATTCTTTTTTCTAAGCTGGTGTTTTATCTTGCTTTAGCAAAGCCTTTGCTGTATGTACATTTATACAAGCTTTCTAGTCTCCTGTACTAAACTGTTACTCAATACTGGAGCAAGTCTGGGGTTGAAATCACTGACTTAGCTCAGGTAGAATATCAAGTGTAGACTCTCTTGGGGAACTCAGCTGTGTTAATTGCTTGAGACTTGGTAATACTCAGGGGATCCTTTCCAGGCGACATATAGAGAAATAACACACGTATCTCACTTTAATATGAAGTGAACTAGAGTGCTCATCTCCCTGCACAATCTGTTGACAACTTTACCTCTACACTGAATGATGACACACAGGTGGAATTATCTTGTTCCATTAAGGATCTTTAAAAAAACATATATAACAGCAAAAACTTGCCAAGGTGTTCTCCCAGACAAATATTGTACAAATCCTGAATTCTGGCGTTATTTCAAAAGAATAAATCTCCAAAAGATACAAAATGTTTTCTATTTATTGGTGTGTAGGGAAAAGTAATATAGTAAATTACTGCTCCAGACACCTGCTCTGCTATGATCTGGGATACAGGATAAAAATGCATGCTGCTGTTCAAAACAGGAGGTGCAAAAGTGACTTTTGAAATCCCCTGATCCCAAGCTAATTGCTAGGCAGTCCCCAAGCATAAGTTAGAGCAGCCTTCAGTATCAGCATCTAAACATGCCTTTTGTTCCAGTCCAAAGCCCATTAGGAACCTTGCCCTAGTATCACAGGAGTATTCTCTGGGAAAAGAATTAATAACTTCCAAAACCACTTGCTTCATTAGCCTGGGGAAAGCCTTATTTAACTCTTTGCACAACTTTACTACTTTTTTGACTACCTCCTGTGAGAATATACGATACTGCTGTTATTCATCTTTTAAACCTTTCTATAATATCCAACTAAAAATATCTTCCTATCAATCACTGTCTCTTGCGATATCTGAGTTTGTGAAAGTTTCTGATTTTTTACTCATTTTCAGAAATTTAAAAGCTATAAACATCCATTAATCTTAGAAGATGATCTATAGACCTCAAGTTGTATCCAGTGATTTCTGAAAAATTTTCTCAGGTCCAGGTGGACACTGCCTTGAAACTTCCGACTAGGTTGGTTAAATGGCTAAAGCATAGCTATATCCCAGATGTTATTTTGAAGCTTTGATATGCATACCTGTTTGGCATCAAATTACATTTTCTTGAAGTTATCAGTGGAAATTCAATATTTATGAAAAACCATTTTCCTGTAAGTGCTGAAATGTTGCAATTACCAGTACATAGAGCCATCAGGTCTACCCAGAAGGATCACATGAACAAGGAAGGTATTTATCATGAAAGACAAAAGTATTTCCCTGCTTTTCCTACAGTATCATAATGGNAAAAAAAAACAAACCCGAAACAAAAACCCCACAATCCACCCTAATCTTCTGATTTGACTTTGGGTATTCCATGTTCTTCTGCAGGAGGAACAACATTGCACCACATCATGAGGTGGCTGGCAGCTGGGCACCACTGTGCTCAATACTCAAACTCAGCATTTATAAGTGAAAAGGGAGAAAAATGTGTCAAGGAAATCATCATCTGCACCCTGTAACTTAAAATCAGAGGCCTCAAGTGTGTTACTTTAGAGTTCTTGCAGAGTTTCTTGCCTCCAAAATAAATCACACCTCTGCCAATTGCAAAACACCATAGAGCATATATTGGAAATACTCACTATCTTTTAAAGTAACAGATAAAAAACTCTAGTAACGCAGTTTTGCTCCTTTTCTTAAGCAATCCATAAGCAATTCCACTCATACTTAGACTAAAGGATTGGGTATTCTGAAAACCTTTCAGCAAGCCACACCAGCCTGCTTTTGGCTGATTCTGATGTTACTTATACCAGCAAGAAAATAAATGTAAATAAGCTGTATTAGAGATACTTTAGCACATGCCTAAAATTAGGCTCTGGATGCAGACCTGCATAATTTTATACTAAGAAATCCCAGTCTGGCATGCAGAAGAGTTTTGTTTGAGGGGACCTGGAGAGACTGGCATTTGGGTGCAGTAACTCAGCCACGTGATTCGGTTTCTACTGACTCTTCCACTGATGCATCTAATACTTTCTGTCAAATATTATCAGCATGCCAAGGCAGCATCAGGGACACAGATTTAGGGGTACAACAAAGGCAACTGTAATGTCTCACTAAGCCATTTACCAAACAGCAGTAGATACCTGCCTCTAAAACAATTGATATCTGTTTAGATAAAGTTGCCTCTTTGCATAGTCAAGTAGAGTCCTCTGTCTTGAAGTGAGGGAAAGATCCTTCTTGACTGCAGACAGCTTATGAGATTGTTTCTGGACGGTGTTTGAGAGAAAATTTCCTATTCTTTCTAGTGTTCTCTGCAGAAAAAACCTAAGAAAAATCCTCAGTAGCTGCAGTGGCCACAGGCTCAGCGGTCAGCTCACAGCAGCACCTGGCACAGCAACATGGGCACTGACCTCACCCGAAACAAACATGGCTTATGCCTGTGGTACTGGCCCAGTACCAAGCTCTAAAAGAATGAAAGAACAAATCAGGAGGAAATTATTCATCAGTGTGATTTCAGTTGAAATAGAATATATCTTAAACTGAGCAAACACTAACTTCAGATCAGGAGCTGGAGGCACCATGGTTAGTTCTGTCTTTCTGAGTATGCAAACAAATGCTCCAGGAAGTATAAATGACTCTTATTGATAAGGGAATAACTCTGAAACCTAACGATGGCAGTTAAACAAAGTTGAGCATTTCATTAGCTGAGAGCACTAGCAAAAATCACCTAGCCACTGTGTCTACCCATAAATTCCATAGTCTCCCTCCACACGTGAAATTCACATGCTCCATAGACCTCACTGTGCTCTTCACTGACTTTTGGACATGACATTTTGTATGACATAGTTATGCAATTTCAGAAACCATTTGGATTTGCAGGACGACACTGCAGATGGAAAATGGGGAGGGTAAAGAAGACATGAGGTACACTCAATAACACATTAGAAGAAAAGACAGGGTGGCCCATGTTCTGACTACATTATTCTTTTTCATATGTGATGCATACAAAACAATTAAATTCCACAAGGTTTTCTACCACTTGCAAATAAAAACCTCAGTATCTTGACATTCTCCTGCAAAATTCTGGTTAACCCAGGTACTTAAAAGTAAAACCACTAGTTTTAAAGACAAAGCCCAAAGCCCTGAATACATACTACCGTTAATGTTTAAGGCTATTGTAAACAATTTTGGACAACAATTTTAGAAAGGGAAGTGGCTGCCTTTTCTTCAAGCATCTTTTGAAAAGGGCCAGACTCTGACCTATACATAACACTAATGTAAATCAGAAGCAATCTCCTTGAAGTTAATAGAGATCAGATTCCAGGCTCATAAGCTTTTGCACACTGAATTTAACTATCTGTCATGCCTGCGAGGTTACAGCACAGAACTAAAAGAAGGTACGGTGCAAGATCAATTTTAAGGAGAGTTTCATTTAAAAGACCATCTTTTCCCATCCAACATGATAGGAGATTTATTATTCCAATATTATTGTTGAAACTAGAAGAGAAAAAATAAACAGGAACATATATTTTCATTTTATGACTGTGGACAACATTTCATACTGTAAACATATCTTGGTCTGTAATATTTACCCAGTAAAAAAAATAATTTCAATACAGTCCTTATTGCTAGCTCGGCAGAGCCTCCCCAGAACATTGTGTTAATGATTAATATGAAGTCAGTGGAATTCCACAGTTGCTGAGAGTCTTGTGCCCAAGAATGAACTGCATTGCTAAATCAGCAAAGACAGTTGTCAAGGTAACCTCTATGTAATCTATTTAACTGGCTCCCAAAACACCAATCAAGGTCAGATAACGCACTCAAGCACCATATGAACACACTCATACGGCATAAAGCTTTGTATCAAGACAGCAGGGAGGAAAAAACCTCATTAGGAAGTAGGGGGGAAAAAATAAATTCAGTTTTGAGAAGTGTTAATTGGGATTGCAGTTAGCTTTGTGGGGAAAGCATACTGCTCATCTGAATATGTCTTATCTATAGTAGAAGTAATTTCAGTCCAGTTCAATTTGAAATGAAATACCCTTCTACTAGTGTTTTTTAAAAAGCCAAACAAAAATAACAAACCACCCACAAAGTAAGACCTGCCATGGATAAATTATTAATATCATTTACTGTTTTATTAATGCAAGAATGGCATCTACACTCTGATACAGAGTTCTCATTTTCTTTTACTCTGCAGTAGATTTTTATATTAGAACAAACAAAATGCCAGCAGCATCTCAGGGCTGGCGATGCAGCTCCCACACAAGCACAGTTCCACAGGTCCTGCTCTCCCACTCCCTCTCCTCTCCCATGGAAACTTTCCAGTCATTTCTGGAAAGGAGAATGATCTATTTGGAGTTACAGTCTGACGGGTGGCTTGAATTTTAAGTTGTATTTACTTTCTGTGCATTCCCATCTCTACAGCCATAACAAGGGCTGGCAAGAGTCACTGGGGTCTGAACTGATTTTTATTCCAACAATTGCTGTGCATACAAATCAACGCCCTTTGCTTGATATTTACTGCTTTGCTCAACCTGGAAGCAAAGAATAGTAAACATCATGAGAATTAAAAAGATTGTCCGTTTCCTTCTGAGCCTCCATACCCTGGTTCTCTGCTGAAAAGCTACAGAGTCCTCAACTTCTCACAGCCTCCACTCCTCAATGAATCTCAACCAACATCCCTATGCCTCTTACTGTAAATGGACATAGCAAGGAAGCTATTTCCTTCCTTCAGTTATACAATGTCAGTGTCATGGAGCTAAGCTAAATCAGGACACTGCTCTGGTTCCACAAAGATGCCAAAAGGTATTGCTGTAGAAATGAAGAGCTAAAAATAACAGCTCCGAAATTGCAGAAGGCAATCACTGTAAAGACTTTATAAACACATGTGTTCAGACAGCATTTTTGGCCAATGCCTTCCATAACAAAATAAATAAAAAAAAAATTTTCTTTAAATGCAAAATGGTTGCTTACATCATACTTTAATGAAAGAAGAGATGCAGTTTTGAGAGCTGAGATTCACTAGCGACTCTGCTCGAGTTAGACATCAGCATTTTGCAGAGTTTCCTCCTTTGTAACAGTGTATGAAATCCACATGCCTGTCTAGGATCAGCACAGGCTCCAAGGGCTATAAAGTCATGTACTAGCTTAGGAAACAAGGAAGACAACTGCACATTCTAATCATCCCCAGTGTGGGAGGTGATGTGGTGCCACAAGCTGCTGCTTATCACGTTGCTGCTGAAGGCAACCATGAAGGGAGAACCTACAGCCTTCAAAGAATTACCCCAAGGACTGCTCTGGGTTCACCGAGGCCTGGAATAGCAGAGCTGCTAAGGTGCCTCCAACCTACTTGAGAAAGTCATCCTTTAGGAGATAACAAACTGTATTGCATGCCTTAGAGATCCAGCACAGCATCTCACCTTACAGCTGGAGGGCAGATGTGCTCTGTGGTGCACCCCACCCACATCATCACATTTATGTTCCAACATGTTCCTTTAGCTTCTGTCTTGGGGAAAAAACATTATGGAATGGGTAGGACCTAAATGCAGCACAAACTACTCAATAAATGCTTAAAGATCCAAACATTATTTGTTACATTATTCTGTAAAGTAACCTGAGCACATTACCACTATCCAGAAATTAATCTTCACCATGGACTTTTTAGGTACAAAAAAGCCATGGGCTCCATCTTGGTATCAAGAAGTTGAAGAGGAAGCAGACTAAGTGTCTTGCTCAAGGTCAGAAAGGGTGAATATGGCAGAGTCACAGGTGGATGCCAAGAACCCCCCAAAACTCAGGTCAGCTGAAGCATCAGAGTCTCTCTCTTTAAAAGAACCACTTGAGAGCTCTAAGCATTCACAAAACCTATTGATTTCAGATGTCACCTGAGGTAAGAGCACTTGGCACTTGTCAGCTGTGTTAGCAGAGAAGGAAGGAGCTTGTATATCTTTCCAAATTCTAGAGACTGTGGCTGCTTTCAAGAAGAAGTTAGCAGCTTGTCTCTGGGTTTTGGCATGTCAGAGGAGAGGACTGACAGCTAATGAAGCTCTGAGACAATTACAGTAACTCTCCCATGATGAGCTGAAATCCACCCTTGCATCACTGGCTGCCAGTAAAAGTTGGACTACTCACACTGCATCCCATCTTGTGCCACTGCAAACACTGATCTGACAGTGTAGATGAACAGGAAAGTATGAACGCTGAAGGAACACTCATTGCTAAGACAGACTGTGTCAGATGATGCTGTATACAGTCAAACTAAGAGTGTCTCTTGTCCCAGCAAATGTGATAAACCAAGTTTCAAACCAAACAGGACTGTAAATACAAATAATTGTTGCAGTGCTTGAAGTAACCAGATATTTCAGACCTCAGAAGGTGGTTCTGGATTCACAATGACTTGGGCTTTTACATGTCTTTGAATGTGGACCTAGCTTACTTTTGATATAATTCTGTTATGTGAGCCAGATCCATTTAATTTCAGTCAATACTCTGCCACTGAACCTTTTCTTTGTGTGTATAGCCTGGTTTCCTTATTAATTCTAATTAGAACTGTAAACATGGCTTGTACCCAGAATATTCCTCTTTGCATGCCTAAAATTGTTCTTATGCATCTGGGAAGTTTCATGCAGTCACAGACAGCAGGTAACATCAGTTGCGCTGTGAGGGTGCGGCACAACCAGGGTAGGCAATGCTGGCAGGAGATACCATTCACTTCCTACTCAGAAACAGGATAATATGGTTCTTGTGGACGGCCAAACATAAATATACATATGGAAGATAAAGCAGGTTGGTTCTACTATCAAGCCACAGAAGTAATTTTAAAAGCCATGAGTAAATGTACCTGAAACCATCACACTTACTGCACCATCTCTATTCTGCAAGTTATTACAGTAAGATCATGGTTACAATCATTTCAGTCTGCACTTCCTTTATGAAAGTAATTTCTGGAGGTCACAACCTGAAACTGTATTTATTTCTAGGGAAAACATCATGCTTGCAGGGTTTTGAGGACTTAAAAAAATGCAAAACAAATAAAAAAATCCACCATATCATCAACAAAACCTATCTGGAACAATGTTATTTGTTTATTTTAATAAACAAAGTTTTTAAAAGGGATTTCTGATATTTTTCCGTTCACTTAAAAAAATTAAATTTAAAGACTTGGTTTGCTTATTCTTAATGCCAACCAAATACAATGGCAAACACCGAACTAGTTCAAAATTGCGTCCCACCCACATGTGTGCCTCACTCACATGTGCATACACCTCTGATATAGCGTTAGAGCTGCATTCCAGAGCCTCAAAATCTGGTGGGGAAGGGATCCCTGCAGACTTGGCTCCCATGTCTGGCATCAGGATTCACACTTTAAATACTTGCACCTCCAAAGGAGCATGAACTAATCCATGCACCAAGACAGGATTTACAAGACTGACTGTAACAGCTCCTAAGATAGCTGTTACTATCTCTGTGTTGTTAGTGTGTTTGCAAGGTTAGTATTAATTACCCTATAAGGGATATACCTGTTTTGAGAGCTTGTAATAAGTTGTTACTTAATATTAGGTAAATGACATGCAAATAAAAGAACATACTGTATAAGCAAGAAAGCATTTAATTATTTGTATGGGGTTTTTTAAGGATAATAAATAAACCTTGTAGGTCTTTGCAGGATCTATTATATGTATATACTTATATATCTTTGTGAATAGTGATTATATATTAAATACAGACATTCAAGGTTAAATAAACAATGCAAAGGGGATCTGAAATAATGATTGCCAATACAGTCAAACTTAGATACCTTTGATTCATGCTGCTTATCCTTAATATAAAGAATAGTGGGTGTCTGCCTGCCCACCACTCCCCCACCCTGACTTTACAGTTCCTGGGTCAGTATCATATTCTGAACCTTCTTCAAACACCCTGCTTGATATGTAATAGAATCATAGAATCACCAGGTTGGAAGAGACCCACTGNAAAAAAAATATTTTCTCTGCTCTAAAAAATGCTGGAAAGCTAATGCTGCATAAAATGCCCTGTTATTAAGGGTGCTCTATACTAACACGATAAGTATAACAAATTGATCTTTTGTATGAATTATGTTAGACCCTGAGAAATGATAATGTCAAATTGTGTGGCACCGAGACCCCAGCCAGAGACCCTGCTCCTCTCAAGCCATGCCAATCCTCCAATCAGGAAGAAAACTGTTGATTTTTCTCCTACCGCTTCTGATGTCCCTCAGTTGCTTTTAGAGTAGCAGGAGAAGGTGGGGGAGCAGAGATGCAGCTGATCACACCAGGCTTTGCCAAGCCCTTGCTGGCACTGGCATGGGACAGCCGCACTGCTCAGTGGGGTCTACAGCCCAGCACGGGCACCACGCGCTCCCAGCACCTGCAGCGTGTGACTGATCAGCCCCCACAAGGCTCACACTTGTTTATTCAACTTAAATTCTTCTGGTTCATATCAAAACATGACAGTCAGTTATACTAATTCATCTTCATTTTCTGAAGTAATAAAACAACATGGCAACTCAGGAAGCTGTTTAGATAAAACTGCGCTTTTTATCTCTTGATACCTCTGTGACTGAATTTTCCTTCAAGAAAAACAGATGTCTTAACTATATCAGGTAAAGAATTTGCCTGAGTCTTAGACAAGAAAATGGTTGTACAGGTTTTTTTTTTTTTAACATAAATCTCCCTCAGACCCACCCCTGTAAACAGTAATAGGAACATGCAGGGCTTTTTAATTGAACATTAAACTCATAAGTCCCATTACATTCACAGTACAGTATCCAGTTAATATACCCGTTGGGTTTTTTTTTCCTTTGTCCCACCCACAGAGATGTTACAAATTGGATTTAAATTAAATTTCATTCTAAACACATATATTCAATCATAACAAAACAGTGACAAATTAGCTTATTCCATTTAAACTCATTGTATGCTCAGCCTCGGTACCTCCTGCTCCAGCCCAGGGTCTATTTCCCAGAGGTCGAGTATTTAAAGAACTGACGCACAAAAGTATGTGTGGCTATTAGCAGGGGGATTGGTTTATTACATGAAATATCAGATTGAACTGCAGTCTGTGTTTTAAATTGTGAATATGGTAAAGGTTTGGCTTTATTATTTCATGAGTAAAGGGATATAAACAGATGGGTACAGAGTAGTACATAGGTAGGTAGAGATGTTCTAGCAATGCCTACATTTAATTTTTCCTCTTTCTTAAATATGATCTGATAGAAAAAAAAAAACCACAACTGACTGGTAACTTCCCTTTTAACACAGTCTGTTCTATATCCATTGAAACACCATTCCCCATTGGCTACCTTAACTGCACAGGGATAACGTGTAATGAGATTTTCATGTTTGTTTTTTTCATCACGGCTGGGCCCTTGCTCTTTTTAGCATTTAAAGGAAGCCAGAACGGGTCAGGTGTGGAGGGAACAGAGTGAATTTGATACCACTCCTGAAAGAACTTGGATAGTTTCCAAATCAATCTGTCTCAGGGACTTGGAGGGGAGGGAAGCAGAAAAGCAACAGGCATGAAAAAAAGATCCCAAGTGTTACCACAGCTAAACATCAACTGTGGTTAGATCAAACACTTGTGAAGCAAGTGAAGCAAAGGATATTTAAACTGTTATTTGTAAAGGAAAAAAAAGCCATCATTTCAAAATTACAGTGGAATGTGTTTAGAAAATAAACATGCTCAATTTGCCCTAAAATTTGTTAGCAGTAAACAAACTCACTTCTTTTACCAGATTTATGTAGTCTTTGTGCACTGTGGGTATTTGAGACATAATTCAGGGTTCATTATTGGAAAAAAATTCCAAAACTAGTAGGGAAGTGGTGTCCCTACACGGGGATGTGCTTTAGCTGTCTATTGGCCTAGGGTAGTTAATCACAACTGCTAACAAACAGGAAAAAAAAAAAAAGAAACAATTAAAAATCTAATTGGTTTGAAGCTTTAAATCCCATCTCAGCATGTATGCTCATTCCTCTATACACTACCCAAATCCTAACAAACCCTCTTCTCTTCTCTCCATGGGCCACCCAATGGCAGCTACAGCCACGCACGAACTTATGGATTCTGAAATGCAGGCTCCAAGTTTAATTCAGGATTTAATCCTCCAAGATATATAGCTGTCATCCCTGAAGATGCCAGCAGCCTCACAAGAAGGGCTCAGCACCTCATTGAATTGACTATGAAAGAATATTTCTCTCGCCATCAAAATGCTGAAATGATGGCTAACAGAATCAGTTAGCGGTCTTGCCCAATATGTGGATAATTTCTAATTGAGTCAGGAGCAGATTTGGGTCTACTAGTGAATTCCTTCACAAGCCCACCTGTTCCTCAACAAATGATCAGCAGAAATCAAATACTGCAAAGGAGTCAGAAGTCTGTAAGATGCAGTTCACTGTATACACTTGGAATATGAAAGCTTTGATCAGCCAATCATCCCATGAAAACCAAAGGGCCAACTTTTCCCAATTCTCCCCAACTTTTGATTCTGCAGCTTCAGTTGGATGTAGACAGGTATCAGCTGAGAATCTAATTCCCAGATTCCTCTCTAACATCCATCAGATGCAGAATAAATCCCTGAACTAGGGCTTTGTGGTAACTGACAGCTGAATTTGTCCCCCAGATGCCAACAGATGTGA
>WAAB01010753.1:0-25554 GCA_013389865.1 Piaya cayana
TGAGCCCTGGGGAACACCACTTTAAACACCATTTTAAACACCTTTAAACACCTGGGGAACACCATTTAAACAGACTTCAGTTCTGATTCACAACGTAAATGAACTGCTACTCCAGTGGGACTTTTAAGAATTATATTCCCTTGCTTAAGATATTTACTTCATTTATTTTATTAGTAAGAAAAGAAATCTGATGGATCTACTACACTGTTTTACCAATCATTTTGAGCCTCTGCAGAACAGAAAGTCTTCTGGATACCTCCTATAAGCTGCCTTTATAGCTAAAATGCCAAATTATTATGTTTAAAAAAATAATTAAAAAGCTAAAAAAAATAAGAGGTAATGACAATAGGCATTCACAGAATGGAAAAAACCCAAGTGTTTTGGTATTCACTGCACAGGAGGAAATAACGCGGGCAGGGATGCTGATGATGCTGTGGAGAAAATTAGTTAGAAATAACCTGCGTTGCAGAGAACAAGTACAGATTTGATACTGTGTCACTATTCACATTTTAGAGGCATGATTTTGAAAATTATTTCATTAGGTAATTAAGAAAAATTCTCTAATAGCTTTCTTGGCAAATTGGATTTTCTCAGTGTCTTAAAGCTAAATTTATGATCCTCAAGGAAAAAAAGAGGGGAAAGGATACCAATACATTAAAGAAAGCTCTAAATATTAGTCAGAGTAGTTGTGTATATGAGTGCCACCATTTAAGATTTTGAACTGTCATAAAGAAATTCTCAAATTCTGTCACATAATGGACATTTTTTTAGATCTATAGCATCCCCATTGATAAAGCATGACTCATAGTCCCTTTCTGCTTTTAATCCACGTAGTAATTTGGAAAAATATGCCATGTTTAGAAGTAAAAATATATGGTTTCCTCTGAAGCAACTTTTTGTTGAGAAGTACTTCTTTAGACATTCAGACTATACCTAACTAAACGCTGAAAATAGAGATCTATGAGTGGAGCACTGCAAATAGCTGGAAAGAGTAAAATGCATATTACTTCTCAGGTGTGTCACATATCTATTAAAATCATATATACTCTGAGACAGAACATACAGCCTATTTTTTAAGTACTTTTAAGAAAAAAATATTGATAATATTTAGTATTTCTCTATCTCATTCTGTTCCCAAGTGCTACAACATGAAATTTAGACAGCTTTGGAAAAGAAGCTATTGTAAACATACACAGACTGAGAATGTGGTTTCCCTGGCAACCAAAAGATCTGAGAAGAACTCATTCCTTCAGGTTGCAATTCAGTTTATGAGCTTCCACATCTGCTTGCATAGGAATGAGACACCTGGGATTACATTTCTAGAGTAATGAGTAAGAAATTAGAGAACAATAGGCATCACATAGCTAATTTTGTGCTGTGATGAAAATGAGTCCTCTGATGTCCATCAACACAGACCACCCACAATATCTGAAGATGCCAGGATTCTTACTCTGATTAAGTATCCAATCACTCCCCTACTTGATGGGAGCCAACACACGGAAGATCCAAAGAGAATGCCCTCCTGCTTTGTACAGACATGGGTTAATGGATTAATTGGCTAAACAGAACATAAGCAATCCTTTCGGAGAAGGAAGACTATAAGTCAGAGGAAGGAGGAAATTAGGAAAGAATAGGCACTCCTCTTTGTTGTTTTCAAGAACAACAGGTGTAAAAGTCATTTACAATACAATTTTATTTAATTCTCAACATGAACATAGTTCATGTACTCTGTTGGCTTGGCTGGAGAGAATTACCACGACAGGATACTTTTGCTTCCTAATGTCTTCTCTGCAGATACTCAGTGTCTGTACTCTTTCACAACATGCAAATGGTTTTATATGGATGCTATCACTCCAGCAGGATTATTTCATTCAGCCTGACATCTACAGGCAAACTATATCACCTAGATTGCAATTAGTGTGTCTGAGAAGTAAGTGAATTTTCAAGACTTGCATTCAACACATTTTACTCAGCACTCATATGGTCATATTAGTTCAACTGAAATTATTGATTTTGTTATTTTTATTATTATATCATTAAGGAATCTTGTGGACAGAACAGTTTTTAAGAAGTTGTAGCATTTTTTTTCTTCCAAGATCATTTTGTATTCTTCTAATAGGTAAAGTGAATGCAAAAATGACTGTACTCTTGCTCCTTTCCCTACCAAATATGTTCAGCTTCTGTCTGAACACCTTTTTGTTGTAGATTCCCAATGCTCAGAAATGTACTGTAAGCTGTATGTTGTATACATAACTGGAATTATCCAAAGAAATTGTCTGGTGAAGACAAGTAACCCTAAAAATCATCAGAGCTTGCTTTCTAATTCTTCTTCCTTTGTTTTTTTAAATCAAATATATAGCATTTTTCTAAGAGTTTTTTAAAGAGAGATTGAAGAATATTCATAATATGTCCTAGAGAACTTCAGAATTAAGTTTTCTAACATACAGAACCCTTATGCACACTCACAAAAAAAAAAAAAAGCCACCCCCACAAAAACCTCTATAGCTTTACAGTCTTATTTAAGACTGCTTTGAATTTGATTCAGGTAATGGTCCCTCAGCTTTTTACCTACTGCATGCTCAGATTAACTGAAAAGTTCAGACTTTGCAGAGTAAGAAATATATTTAGCCTATAACTATTAGTAATTGGGTATTTTTTTAGGTGAAATTCTGCTTTGAAACCCATAACAGGAGCACTTCATTTATAACCTCTTTTACCACTCTACTTGATCACATTCATAGAAGCTAAATACTGAGCTGCTTCTCATGCAGCAAATACTGGTGGAACCTTGCACACTCGTGTTCACAGGATAATTTATCTGGACAAGTCTGGTACTACTCTACATAATAAAACAATTTCTGTGTTTATCTACCTGAAGTCAAATACGAAGTGGTCTTTCCTTCCATGGCCATTAACATAAATATATCTTTTGCATTTAGAAGTGTAGCTTCCTATTATATAGACTGCACATTGGTGCTAGTAGAATCAAGCAAAAAAATATTCCTTCCACGACTGAACAAATATTTTGAAAATTCAAGTACTTCACTTTACACATCAAACTTTCTTGTACCTTCTAAGGATTTGAGTCTCCATGTCTTGTTTCACAGGACAGTGTAATTCATGACAATGTGTGAAGAATGCTAAATCCAAAAAGCTGCATTCAAAGTGGTCTTTGAGAAACAAGCTTCAAGACAAGCAACAATGTCATGTTGAACAAGAAAAAAAACTGCATTTTGGAATGGTATCATAAATCTACTACCTTCCTGTTCTCAGCAACTTGAAGTCTTTCTGGAATTTTTATGCTCTCAACATTTTAAAGCAGTTACTTCCCTCACTACATCACTACTAGCTGTGAGAAAACTCATTATCGGAAATATTTTGTTACCTCTCCCACAAAAACACTCTTTAATCTGCTTTTCTTTATACTGTACAAAATAAGGAACCGAATTGTAATTCCTATAGGAGAGCAAGGCTACATATGTCCAAAGCATAGTGTCAAAGTATCTTTCAATCCAGAACAGATGACTAGCCCAAGTATGACCCCTGGAAACAGCCGTAAAAAAGTGTGACACCCAAAGTCTGTGGTGTCCCACAATCCTACTCTCGTCTGGTGAAAAAACACCTGGAATAATGTGTCCAGCTCTGGAGCCCTCAGCACATGGAAAGCCTTGGACCCATTGGAGCAGGTCCAGAGGAGGGCCACAAAAATGTTCAAAGGCCTGGGACACCTCCCCTGTGAAGAGAGGCTGAAACAGTTGGGGTTGTTCAGCTTGGAGAAGAGAAGACTCTGAGGAGACCTTAATGTGGCATTTCAGTATTTAAAGGGGTATTTAAACCTGTAGCAATAGGACAAGGGGTGACGCTTTTAAACTAAAAGAGGAGAAGTTTAGAGTAGATATTAGGAAGAATGTTTTTCACTGAGGGTGGTGAAACACTGGAACAGGTTGCCCAGAGAAGTGATAGATGCCCCATCCCTGGAAATATCTAAGGTCAGGTTGGACGGGACTCTGAGCAACCTAATCTAGTTGAAGATGTCCCTGCACACTGCCAGGAGGTTGGGCTAGATGACCTTCATGGTCCCTTCCAATCCAAACCAACTGATGATTCTGATGCTAAATACAGATTGAAAAGAACTGCCCAGAGCTTAATTTGATTATCTTAATTAATCTGTGAGAAAAGATTATCGGTACCTGCAGGAAAGAGAAAAAAATTTTAGTAAGGGGGAAAGGAATAGATGACAAGATTCTTAGTACACTAGACAGATGGGCACAAGACTGTCTGGGGAACACTAAAATCTAGGTTGAAGGTGACAAAAATTACAAGGCTTTATAAAATTTCTAAGTGTTAGGATAGCAAGAAGTCCCTTCTAGCTGTTCCCTTGCCAGCAATAGGGAAAGCATCACAGCTCCCCCAGTCTTAGAAATAAGTCACGCACAAATATGGTTGGAACAAAAAGATGCATTGTCCTGCTCCAAGCTGCATTTATCAGACAGACACAGCTGCTCAACAGGGACTCCTAAACTACCCTGAATAAAAATTCTTCTAAATTCTGCAGGAGCTCCTCCTTTGCCTCTTAAATAATTTCCCTACATTACCCACATCCCCTCCCAAGCACAGAGTATTCCCCTGTTTCCCTCTTCTCCAGTGACCCTAGTTGAGTTGATTTTCCATCCTGATCTGGTATTTATAATATGGATACCCTGTTAATATCCATATTAGTTATTAATTCTGTTAAGCTAGCACTCCCCCATTCTGCTGTCTACAGTATCCTTACATTTTCCTAAAGTCATTATCACTTCAGTGTTGTAAAAATACTTTTTAAATGCAATTTGGACAAAACTCATGAGAAGAGTTGCTTCTGTCCATTTTGTTGATTTCCATACTCTCCTGTTAGTGATGCTATAGGTCAGGGTGTGTCGTCTGCACAAACATCACTCTCTTTTGGTAGTCTACAGCATCATGAAACTCCTCATTTTGTTACCTTATTAGTGTTGCCACAGGTCAGGGTTAGCCATCTGCATGCAAAGCCTAATGCATAAGTCAAGTGAGTTACTGCATTTTATAAACAAAGACAAGCTTTTCAGTTCCAAGGCTCATCTCTTTGTATGTGTTGAAAACTGAGACTTATAGGTCAGCAATGGAGAGACTGTTTTTGAAAAATGCTTGCTTATTGATAGATGAGTGTTCTGACCATCGTTAGTATCCTCATGCAAATGATACTGACAGATTTAACACCTCAGTGTAGAGATTCCAATTATATTTTATTTTCCAACAGATTAGGCTTGCTTAGTCTTGCAGAAAACCTCTTTTCAATTTCCTGCTTAAACATAGACTTCCCTGGTTATACCTGCTACAAATATCCACCAAATGCAAAGATTCATCTACATCATGTTGAATAATGAACATGCCAAGCGACGTTGTTCTGCAGCCTTTGAATCTAAATTTTGTGGCAGTTGCTGATATGTTGATGACTATGAACTACTTTCCTTAACATTTTCTTCAACTCATTTCATCCAACTGCCAATTATCTTTTAAATTACAGTCTCAGAAAACCTTGTTCTTATTATTTAGAGAGCAAGGTTTAAATACCATTTTGATTTTCATAGCCACCTTTTAATCACCAGTCATTTTAATCAGCTGTCCCCACTCTCCACTACCACAGGGACACTAATCCTTAAAAGGAGTTAGAATTAGCAACTTCAAAAAACTTGATTAAAAATAACACAAATAGAGTCAGTGGACATCTTTTTAGATTTCTGGAAGACTAATATTGTGCTCACCTATTTGGCATTGTATAAATAGCATAAGAACTCCACAGGGTATAAATGTATTATCACTTCAATGTCCCAAAAATATTTTTTAAATGCTATTTCGACAAAACTTGTAAGAAATAAAGATTTGCTTCCACCCATTTTGTTGATTCTCTCCATACTGAAAAGCAATGTATAACATCTTAAGTGATGGGTTATAGAGTGTTTCTTTTTTACATCTCTCAATGAAATTTGTTCCATTTTGTTAGTAGCAGGAAGTTGTTATAACCTATAGGTCTGACCAACAGAAAGTCTACACAAATAGCTCCCTATGAGGGTTTCCTTTTTTTTTTTTTTTAGTTTTATTTTACATTATTTTATTGTTTTAAATGTGGTTGATATGAGGTATAGGTCAACCACATTTGCCACTGCTGGGCAAAAAAAAAAGAATTATCTGGATACAGACACCATACCCTGCTGAAACCTATGCAAGTTGTCATAACATCTAGTATTGTTGCAGTTACTTTTTATACGAGCGGATAATTTTCTTCTTTCAAAGTAAATCTTCAGCTCCTGCAATATACATTTTGCTTAAGTTTCAAGACCTGAGTTATAGGACAACATTAGAATCTCAACTTTGTCAAAACTTTCCAGTCCTTTTTATTCAAGAAGGGTGAAGGCAAACTAAGTGAACTCCACCAAATAAATACCTAAAGAAAAAAACAAAGAACATGAATGTTCTAGATGTTAAATCACTATGTTCTAGAGATCTCAGGTGGGCAGTAATTCACATAAGATCTCAGTCTCAAAAAATACCTAGTCTAATTACTAGGTAATTAATTACTGCATACAATTTTCCAAAATACACAGTGCATGAATGACCCTCCCATCAGAATCCAATACTCTCTGATCAGGTTCTTTTGAATATTCCATGAGTGGAGGGAGTAATGTTTAATATCAAATTTACTTGTCTGAAGACTTTTGGTGTTACATGGGATTTTTAATTTAGCAGAATGATGCAAAACATACTGAAATTGCAATACAAATGTAATTTGCACTTAGCAAAAAACAGTGATTGCAATACACAGTTCAATCACAACACCGATGTAGTCCCCATTTCCAGGCTCTATAATATACTCACTGTCAAGACACTGGGCGTCCTCAGTTGCTGGGAAGAAGCTTATGGCCTTTGCTGTCTTTGAAATTCTTTTATCAGTTGTTTTGTTTTCATGCTCTATGTTGGGGTGAGCTAGGTACTAACACCCCCCATGCTGGTCTGGCTAACTCAAGGAGATGTTCACACTGTTTTAATGAACTCAAGGAGAAACATTTACACCACCAGCTGATTCATGGAATTGTTGTTAGCCATTTGTCTAAAATAAAGGCCTTTCCCTGTCCCAGTTATGCTGAAGTCCATTCAGGTTGTGACCACAGCTGTGGTCAGTCACACCCTGTATTACTCCCTGAGCTTCATGAGCACACATCTCCTCCAAGCCTCCTCCAACTGTAGGGATATATTCAGGCAGTCATTCTACCCATAGAGTTTAGTCAGTCACATACCTTCGCATACACATTTTGTGTACTTCTGCTTACATTAATAAGGACTTTTTTTTTTGCTAATATTGTAATGATAATGTGAAATATATAAACATTTACTTGTTTAGTGTATTGTAATATTATCTCTTGTTTAAAGGTTGTAGATTGACTGTGGGAAGAAAGGTGCCTGTTAGCTTTGCTGTAGCGCCTGTGCTGCGGATTGGATTCAAACCTCTGTAAAAGGAGGAGATGGTAACTTGCTTGAGATCAGCTTAGCACAGATAACTGCAAGGTGGTTTTAGGGTACAGATTGAGTAAACAGGGAGACAAGAAAATGCAGACAGTGTCATCCCAGGTAAGATGGCCACATAGCACTAACAGAGGTCTGGATACTTCATAAAGACATTTGTTCATTTCCTGTAACATTCTATCCAGCACAGCTCACGTACACTTTTGTTTTAATATACAAGAACCTACCCAATTCCTTCCAGTTTCAACAGATAGTGTTTCCAACAAAGTTAGAGTGACAGAGTAGGCAACTGCTCCTTCATCTTTCCATTCTTAAGTTATAAGATCTTTGACCTACCAGCATGCCCAGTCCTTTAGAAAAGATCAGACTGAATTTAGCCTGGAGAAGAGGAGGCTGAGAGGAGACCTCATTGCTCTCTACAGCTACCTGAAAGGAGATTGTAGAGAGGAGGGTGCTGGCCTGTTCTCCCAAGTGGCAGGGGACAGGACAAGAGGGAATGGCCTCAAGCTCCGCCAGGGGAGATTTAGGCTGGACTTTAGGAGAAGGTTTTTCATGGAAAGGGTCATTGGGTATTGGAACAGGCTGCCCAGGGAGGGAGTTGATTCACCTTCTCTGGAGGTGTTTAAGGGATGGGTGGACGAGGTGCTGAGGGGCATGGTTTAGTGTTTGATAGGAATGGTTGGACTCGATGATCCAGTGGGTCTCTTCCAACCTTGGTTATTCTATGATTCTATGAATTTGGAAAATTATATCAAAGCTGATGAGTACCTAAAACCAAGCCTACAACATTGTACTAAGCACTAGAAGAGTCACCTTTAGTGTCTGTAGGGCTGTCTCTTGTGTCTATCATCAACTTCCTTTGGACTCTACATGAATCAACTTCTCAAGGCTTTCGTTTTGGAAGCTTCCTTGCTCTGGATGGAATTTTTGCTTTGCAGTTTCTGAAAAAAATGTGCAGTATTTCTAGTAACTACCAACTCCTTCTCTATACATTCCTAGGTCCTTCTAGATAAAAAATGCATTGCTCATGATTCAGTGAAGACGTATAACCACTGGAAGTACTTCTGAGTCAGTAAACCTCACCACATCACAGACAGAAAACCGGTCTTTGACACTGCATTCAATCCTAAATTCTTCATCTGAAATTCAAAGGATATTTTTTCACATGCTGTGTTCATCAGTTTCCCAAGTCTTATAGAATCAAACCAGTTTTGATTATACATTTTGGATTATGAATATAGTTGATAGCTTTTTCCACAGAAACTACACTCTTCTGTACTATAAAGCCTTAAGTGTCAACTTTTGAGAACACAGATGGTAAATTTTAATACTGCTCCATTATTACTAGTTTTAGCTATCTGGCCAAATGGTTGCTGTCATGGCTATTAATCAAGAAATGCACTGTACAAATACACAATGATTAGTACAGATAAATCTTTTTCCTAATGGCTATTTTTGCTTCAAATTGTGCAAATGACAACTACACAGCATGCATCTCTGCTTAAGTGATCCTAGGGAGCTGGTAGCATTCCATCCCTAGGGAAAGGAATTAGATGATCAACTGATTTATTTTGTGGTTAGTCACTATGCATACTGTTTTCAGTGCATCCCTATCAAAAAATGCCAAATCCAACTATAATGAAATTGTATCTTTTACATCAAAACAAAGGGAAGAATCATTTCATAGAACCGTGGGCATTAAGTGCCACCTGAGGAGGCAGCAAGGGGACTAAGTTTCAATCTGACTGCAAACAATCCTAAAAAAAGACAGGCGCTGTATTAAAAATCCAAGAATATGTTATCTTCTTCTTTTTTTCATTTTAATAAAGTTCCATATGTACAAAAGCTTCATTAGTTGCAGACATCATTTCTAAAGGGACATGAATACCACATACACTAGCAGAAGAAAGCCATAAAATAACACCTGGAGCCTTAAATCCCACTCAGGTACCTTTTCAAAGCAGCCCAACAGATGCATCCTCCACAAAAAAGGAGAGATAATAAAACTAAAAGGCAAAAAGAAGAAAATATGTAACAGAAAAGCATAAGATATAATACTGCTATATTTTGCTACTTCTATATGAAAACTATGAATTCCTGCATGCACATGGTCTAAAGTCTGCTGCTGCCCTAAAGAAAAAATTCAGAGAACCTACACAAGGATATTGATAAACCAAAAGCAGGCATTTAATGAAGCAATTCAAGGTATCTTGTTGTCTCCAGAATCCTTTTGAATTTATTTGAGAAAAAAGTTAATTGATAGTGTTAGCCATCTCAAATTTAAACACAAAACCTATCCGTTTACTGATTCTGATATAAAAATTGTAATTTTTCGATCCTATCTTCTAGACTAGATGCAGAGTAGTCTAAAAAAGTTTCAGAAATAAAACACAAGCAGTTTTCCAAATAAGCGAGAGGTTTAAAGCTCTATATCAGCCAGGAAAAATATATTTTTGCACTGGAGAAATTAATGTTTGTAATTATTTTTTATTCACAGAATTGTTTTACTCATAAGAAATCTCTGCTCCATTCAGAATTAATGCAATGATTACATAATACAAACTTTCCAGAAATCAAATTGCGTCTTCAGAATAAGTTGTTACAGATAGGTATGTTATACATACATATAATTACTACTGAAAAACTTGATAGATTATCTATATTATGATAACAATTCCCTTCAGGAAGAAAATGCTCTTATTTAGGAAAAAGATGAGTGAGATTGCACATTCTGACACTTCAAGCGCTTTACCTCAGGACAAATGAGCTAGATGTTCTCTCAAGCGTCACTTTTACAAGGATTTGCCAATAACATTACCAGCAATAGAACTTCAATGAATTTTTCATACAAATCTGATTTTTTACTTTCACTAATATCGTAAGTAGATCTGAAATCTGAATATTAAACTGAATTGGAGGAATGAGTAGACAAATACTTAAGTCTTCTATACAGAAGTGTTGTCCAAATATTTGTTTGCCTTATTCAGACTCTCTCCTACACCATGAACCAAGGTTTTTATTATCCAGCTATTAAAGACATGGATTTACATCTCTATTAACACTAGTAATATTTAGTGACATTTTATTTCTCCTGACAGCATCTTTGCACTACAACATCAAGAAATACATTACACATCCAGCAATATTTTCTATACTTTACAACAATATTTACTGTTTTATGGTTTATTATGTGCTCTCCATGTTCCCACAAACCTCCTAGTAAGTGAATCATAGCCACAGGAAACTTAGAGTTTATTTGCTTCATTACGTTGGTAGATAGTTCAGTGGCATAAGTCCACTAAATGATAGAATAGGATGTGTCAATGTCAGATTATTAGACTGGAAACAAGCCTGAAGATGCCTAGAGAGAATCTACTGCACTACATCTGGATAATTGTTCTGTTGAGAAGAGCTATTTGACATTCCTTTGATGGAATGGTTGCTGAAAACAGCTCAGTTATTCAGCAGAACGCCAGCCAACCCTCCATGGACCAGGGCCTTTTGTTTATTGTTTTCCCATATTCTACAGACATAAGAAGCTACTGTTTCCCAGGTGGCATACATGGCATGCAGAAGAGAAGAAATCAACTTGATATAAATCTTGTATATCTATATAACATCTTGGCACAGGCATAGTTAATTTTACATGCAATAAGAACTTGTAAGAAGGAGGCAGAATGGACTGTGGCCAGTTTTACAAACACTGGCAAATACATACAGAGTTAGGTTCACAAAGCATGCAAATCAGAATAAAGAAAAACTCTCTACAGAAACATCATCTTTAAGTTTCCTGAAGGAAATGGATTTGTTTTATTTTCACTTCAATATTTTAGAAAGTAGGTTTGAACTGAAGCAAAGTTAAAGTTCTTGCCTGTGTCTTACTAACCGGGGTTTTTTCAGAATTTTCAACAATTTCTTTAAAAAGGGAGTAAAAGACTGATTCATAGCACAGGAGCAAAAACACACATGCATGATTCAGACTTGTTTCTTCCACTGCCAAAAATTATTAGAAACTTCATTTCTTATTTCTCAGGAAACTGTCCAGTTCATCTTTCCTGGTGATATGGTTCAATTTCATATGAACATCTGACCAATAAGTAACTGGATGCCCGAGTCTTCCACTTCCTGAGAAGATCTACCATCAAACTAGATCAAACTCATTTTTACTGTTCAGATACAAAATTTTTATGAGATGTAGCAGAAATGTAGTAGGATACATTGGGAGATCTTTGCTGCAAAATGAACAGGGCCAAAGCCAAGACAAACAGTATTCTTGCTGTCAGGATATGCATTTAAGAGGAGATGTTCTGCTATATTTAAAAAGAGAAGGAAATCAAAACTAAATCTCTCACATCCTGGAATTAATGCTCTAATTTCTGAGAATTTAAGTGAGAAGTGGCATGACATATCTAAAAACATTTTTCCTTATCATCAAAACTTTTTGGAAAATACAATCTTAGCCTACATTTTGTTTCAGAATGACAGAACCTTTGTGTCCTGGCAGCACTAGCATTTACCACAATGTTGTTGATCATGTTCATTCTAGAGGTTACCAGGAAAGAGAATTGCTGAGATGGGAGTCTTCTGCTTATTCAGTAATGCTGATAATCCCCTAAGGAACTAAAATAGAGATTCGGATACCTCAGAGTCCATCTTGGAGATGGCAGAGCAAACTGAAGGATGAAAGAGTCTCAGGCTCCAAGTGCCTGACAACAAGCAAATGGAATCTTGGAGCCCGAGTGTTTACCTCAGGCAGGAGTTGAGCAGGAAAAAATGTGTATTCTTAGCGCACTAGAAGCAACAATTAATCTGTAACCACAGTGAGCTTTCACAAAAATAATGGTGGCTCCAACAACTGTAAATACCTGCAACTCTGATGACCTTATAACAGAGCACTGAGGCAGTTCTCAATAACTATCTTCAATAAACATATTATAAACAAATTCTTAACTCACTTGAGTGTTGCCAGTCATTAAGCTTTCTGAGCAGCCTTCCTCAATGGCTATGAAAGCACTTGAAGGAATAATTTGCTTTCATTGCTTAATGGTATATAAACACCTTTCCTGAAAAAAATCATAGCTGAAGCCAATTAGAACACAGGAGTATCATAGAATGCTTTGAGCTGGAAGGTGTCTTTAAAGGCCATTTAGTCCAATGCCACTGCAATGAGCTTCAACTAGATCAGGTTGTGCAGAGCCCAATCCAAACCAACCTTGAATGATTCCAAAGGCAAGTGTTTATCTATTAGTTTTGAAATGTAACATCCACAATAACTAAGCATGTTGAACCACCCACTCAAAAATTATCTTTAGATTTGGTAAGTTATCAAGTAGAAGGAATAATTATGGTAGTCACCTTCATAATATGTCACCATTTTTCTTTTTTTTAACCTTTTGTAAGCTTTACAACATAAAGATGGAATACAGCCTGTCAGCTGGTATCCATCTTTCCAGGTTTCCTTGTGTACTTTCTATTACTTTCATCAGAGTAGCAATTGAAAACGTTATCAGTGTAAGTACAGTTGCATACCAAAACAACTCCTTAGTGTTCCCATCTACTATGCAACTACATACATTCTTTATCTTGGTAATGAGATTCATTACAGAGGCACTTACAGCAAGCAATTTCCACAAGGTATTTTTAAGTTACAGTTAAGACAGAGTTGGATTCCCTGAGTCAGGCATAGGCTGTGACTAGGAGTACAGTTCAACAAATGAACAGCCCAGGGTTTAGAGTGATAGGAAATAAGGGAAGAATATGGAGAAAAAGGGACACTGTCCTTTGGCAGGAAACAGAGAAGGAAAAGCGTTGACAAAGTAAGAGACAGCTTAATTAAATTTCAAAAAACAAACAGGAAATTATTATAATCCAGTTTGTCTGGGTACTACTAGTGAAGGGGAAAAGAATTTGAGACTCACATCTACGTTACCACAAGATGTATCTACAACTTCATTATGCATCATTATCCAGTCACACCTCAATATCTCCTCACCAGCTATATATACTGTTCAACATGCAATTCCTCAGGGGAAGCTGTTATTCCCTGTGGACATTAGGGCCTTAGGATGTGTCCCAAGGTCCCTCATGTCTTATTAACTGGAAATATTTTGCCATCATGTCTTAATGCATTTTATCTGCAATCTGCTCATATGTATTCCAAATTGAGGTTAAGATGGGAATTAACTGTTTCTCTTTGTGAAGTATAAATGCAAAAAGGATGTTTTCTGAAACTTAAAATGATGCCTTAAGCTTCATTACCTGAACTGTAGAAGCTATCAAGGCTTGAAGTGTTACGTTTACAGCAACTGTATTAAGCATGGGGAAATCATAAAAGATTTTATAACAGCGTCGTATAATGGAATGTGATTAGCAACCATTGTGGGACAAGTATAAAAGAGTAGTAGCATCTGAACCTCATACAATTTCCATATGAAGAAAACCCTTTCCTACATTTTTTCAGTAGCTTGCCACACAAAGGTGATGGTTATAGTTCAGAAATAGGCTTCAAAGCCTTCTTAAACCTCTTTGGGGTTGATTGTCATTAAACTGTGGCCTAATGTTACATAGACTGCTCGCAATTCATTTGAATATTGTATTGATGGAAGTCTGAAATGATCAATGCTGTGGCTCATACTCACTCAAAATATTGATCGACATAAACAGTAAAGTTGAAATAACAGTTGGTTTTCCAGCACAGTCTTTCCAAGCTATCTAGTAACAAATACCACTTATTTGCACATGCTCTGCACATTAGAGTAAATGAGTGAATGACAAGTTCAAAAGGTGTCACACCATTCTTTTAAGATTTGTGACTGACCAGAATCAGTGTTATCAAAAAAGTTCCATATAGAAAAAATAGGCATCATAGTGGCAATGAAATTTAGCAGCTGTGTATTTCAAGCAGAGGCCTCATTCTTCTCTGAAGAGATGTCTTATGCAATTGTTGGCATACAGCTAAGTCTTTAAAATATTACTAATTCAAGAGATCTCAAGTCAGAACCATGACCAAAGTATCCAAACCTCAGGTGTCAGCAAAAAAGGGAACTCATTTGGTGAATCGGCAGCACACCAACAAGCAGACAGCATTGCCTAGCAATACAGAAGGCAGGACTGTTTTTTCATGAAATTTAAAACCTTCTTTTTTTCTTAAAATAAAGTAATAGCAGTGGAAATAAAAATTCCGTAGTCATAAAAATATTATTTGGAAAGCAAACCTACAGCGTCCAGTCCAAACTCCTGCTCAATGTTTGAGTATTAACAATGCAGGTCAGATGGCGCATTATCTAGCAAAGTCTCAACTCAAAGACTGAGATATAACTACCTGTTCAACTGAAGCACTACTCTATTAGTATGTTCTCTCTTAATGTCCAAAATGAACTTTCCAAGGTGCAACTGGAGGCTCTTCTCTTTTGCTTATCATCTGCCACTGAATAGTGGCCATCACTTTTGTCACACCTTCAAGTAACTGTAGGCCACCCTTCTAGGCTCAAGCCCACTTTACTCAACCACTCCTCATGGGGCATACATAACCCAAATCATTGTTGTAGCTCTCTACTGGGCTATTCAACATTATTCTTGAAATGGGCAGCCAAACCCAGAAACAGTAACCCATGTGTACCTTCACCAGTGCCAAGTAGAGAAGAGTAACTTCCTTCAAATCTACTTGCCATGTTCACCCTCAGGAACTCCAGTGTGTGGTTTGCTTTCTTTAATATGAGACTACATTGCTGATTCATATTTCCCATGGCACCTGCTAGGATACTAAAGTCTTCTTGAGCAGTACTTTTTCTCAGGCAGTCAGTTCAGAGCCTGTAATGCATGGATTATTCTACCCCTGCTACAGCCCCTTGGATTCCATCTGTGCTGATATTTATTGGCTTCTGTTGGCACAATCCTCAAGTTTCCCAGGGTCTTTCAGGATTGAAGTTTGACTGGTATGTTAGTCATATCACCTATTTGCTGTCACCCATGGATCTGAAAAAGGTTCAGTATATCTCATGATTCAAGCCAGTGATGAAGACATTCAAAAACCTCAGTATTGACCCCTGCAGCACTCCTTATCAGCAACCAAATAGATGTTCATCCATTGATTGCTACATTTTAAGCATGGTCATCCAGTCGATGTTCAGTCCACTTAATTATCTGTATTTCCAGTCCATATTTCATGAGCTTCCAAGTGAAAATACTGTGGCAGATGGTGCAAAAATTCTAACTAAAATTAACGTATATTGCATGCACCACACTTTCTGCTTCCCCTTCCTCATTGCATTGTAGAAAGCAATTAAGTCAAGCATGATTTAGCTTCCATAAATCCATGCTGACTATTCCTGACTGTCTGTTTGCCCAGACAGCCAAAATTTAGACAGATATTAACAGGATGTGAAACTATTTCTTGNTACCCCTGCTACAGCCCCTTGGATTCCATCTGTGCTGAAATTTATTGGCTTCTGTTGGCACAATCCTCAAGTTTCCCAGGGTCTTTCAGGATTGAAGTTTGACTGGTATGTTAGTCATATCACCTATTTGCTGTCACCCATGGATCTGAAAAAGGTTCAGTATATCTCATGATTCAAGCCAGTGATGAAGACATTCAAAAACTCGGGCCTCAGTATTGACCCCTGTAGCACTCCTTACCAGCAACCAAATAGATGTTCTAACATTGATTGCTACATTTTAAGCATGGTCATCCAGTCGATGTTCAGTCCACTTAATTATCTGTATTTCCAGTCCATATTTCATGAGCTTCCAAGTGAAAATACTGTGGCAGATGGTGCAAAAATTCTAACTAAAATTAACGTATATTGCATGCACCACACTTTCTGCTTCCCCTTCCTCATTGCATTGTAGAAAGCAATTAAGTCAAGCATGATTTAGCTTCCATAAATCCATGCTGACTATTCCTGACTGTCTGTTTGCCCAGACAGCCAAAATTTAGACAGATATTAACAGGATGTGAAACTATTTCTTGCAGAAACTTACTAAAACCAAGATGAATTTTCCACTCACAGCCAAAGAATGGACAGTCCAGACAGGTCCTAAACAGCAAGCAGAGATAATTAAAGAATGAAATCTGTAAGGTACTTGTGGGATGTGGCTATTAATATAGGATTGTTAAAATCTATAGCACCTGAGAGAATATTTTAATGCTAATTAAGTTTTATAGCACACCATAATTCTAATGACTCATGGCTCAGTTATAACAAGGAAGAGCATTTGCTAACACAGGCACTTACTCATGCAAACTCCATCCCTCAGCTTGCAGTCAGAAATCATTTACTACTACAATTAATTATAAGCTCAATACTACTTTTTCACCCTAAAACTTTCTTTTAAATCCTGGTTTCACACATATGGCTTTACGGAAGAAAAGTTTTTCCAGAGAAACAACCTAGCTGCAATCCCCAGATCAAGGTATGCCATATGATTACATGCATATACTTGTGCATGAGAAGCTATTTTTGTCTTCAGCCAGGTGGTCTACCCTATGCGGCTACCATTTGTCCTATAACAGTGAAGTTAATGAGCAACAATTAGAAAGCAGGTGTTCAAGTACAGCTTTACTAAGCCTCCTGAATTTGAACACAGAAAGTTGCTAGCTTATGCTGCTCCAAGGACTGTTCCAGAGATTTTGCTCTGATTTCACAGTACAGGTCCTGGAACATCTTCATTTTTAGCACTGCTCCACAGTGAATATGGACAGAATTACATCATAGGACAAGGTGATCTCCCTGGTAACTGCAGATATTGAGTCCTCTTCTGAACAGCTTAGCTATTACTCTGATTATGCACATACTTCTCTACAGCCCATCAATATAACTCTTTGGTAGCTCACAAAGGAGCTAGCATTTTGTGGTTTGGCAGACCTAGATAAAACCGAGGGATGGCAACTTTCGAATAAGGGTGACAGCTATCAGAACAGAAACATAAAACAAGATGAGAAAGAATAGAACAAAAGACAGCAGTGCAGGAGAGCTACATTCATACAAAAAATACATTCTTTTTTCTAAGGCAAAACAAAACTATTGAAATTAAATCTGTATTTTTCTTAATACAGAATAGCAGCAGAGATACAACGTATTGTAAGTAGATGATGAAAAGAATAAGCACGCATCAAATCTTCAGCACAGAATTAAAATCTCTTAGTCTTCAGGTATGAGAAAAACAGGTTTAACTGATTACATGGCAGGGTCACCCAGGTCAGAATACACACTGCAAAAGAAACAGCATTTGAACAGAGTACTGTGTTGCAGAAGGATAACATTAAGATAACAAAGGGCCTTCCAGCAGAAGCTTTGTGTTGATAATTTTTTCCTAAATCATTTTAAGAATTTCAGGCCTTTTTCTTGGGTGACAGAGGAAAGAAACCTCAGGAATGTTGACCAGAGCAAACACTAACAGAAAGCTTTATAGACTGAATTCTGTGAGCTCAGGGAAACAGGAAGACATTGTATTTCAGAAGCATTTGTGCATTTGATCTTCTAGGATGTATCAAACTAAACCACCAGATTTTCATTTTTTTAATGATTTACAAGGAAAGTTTTGCATGTCAGAATATGATAGTTTCTAAAATAATGCAGAAGTTCATTCATTTTTGTACTCATCTTCTCTAAGGACTTATATATATGATTTCACTAAGCAAAACTTAAGAATATCATTTGCAGCAAAGTTACAAGATGTTCCTGTGAACAGGTTGCCAGAAAATAAAAAAAATAAAAAGGAAAATACAAAGATAAAAAGCAGTGTAAAAGGAGAAGAGGGATGAAGAGTGACAAATAAAATTAAAGTAAAAGATGTGATGAAAATGTTCAATGCAGAAAATAATCCAGAGTAGGTAAACGTCTTTGAAAACAACACAAATATTTGAAAGACAAGGAAATGAAAACCCAACTGAAAAAGTGAAGGCTAAGTAAGAATGTTCCACTCTTTGTAGATAGAGAGAAGCAGTCTCAAGCAAAGAGCTATATGCCACGTCATTCTGAACGAGTTGAACACACAACTATTTATATTCTGTCATCAGATTAAAATAGTGATGACCCAAGCATGAAACACTACATCAATTGTTCGTCTGACAATTGTTAGTTATACATTTAGATTTATATTTGGTACCCTCAGCAAAGACTCCAAATTAAACTGGGAAATCAGAAAGATAACAGAAGTTACCATTAAAAATTCAACTGTGATGGTTAAATGTTGGTAAATTTAGACTGCAATAATGCAATCAATAGCTTTACAGATGCTAGCACAGACGCGTTTGATATAATTGCCACCATTCACGTGACTCATCAGCATTAGTCTACTAAATTTTCTAACAATCAAGTAATAAAAAGGCACTGTTCAAATAAGTATTTCCATTTCAAATTTTCAGGCAAAGGGGGACATAGATAGCTAGTCTGAATCAGATTCTCAAATTGACCGTATGCTTTTGGGTATTGTTTTCTTGAAATGATTGAGACAAGAACCCCCTCCCTCATTTCAATCTCTTCTCTCCTCTCTCATGACTGTCTCCAAAAAATAAGGAAATCGATGGGAAAAACTTAATGAGCAAAAACATACAGTTTTCCTTCAGAGTTTCCTGTATAACTTCTAACAGAAGAAGTATATTCCAATATAAGAGATCTTGGAAATGGGGCTTACCCTGGGTTTTGTGGAAGAGAGAAGATCATTACTTCCTAGATGCCACCACGTCAATTACCATCCCTTCCACCACATTGTTCTACTCTGCGCGCCCACAACTTACATGCAACCATGACACATAAGAACATCTTTTTATCACCTCCTTTTTGATTACATCTGAACAATTTCCTACAGTAATACCTCTCAAGTACACTACAGCAGAAATTCACTTAACTGGTAATTGAGAAGAATTGTTGCTATTACACAGACACTTTTCCAGAGTGACTGCAAGGTCTTCCTGCACAGGTCTGTGGTTTCCATATCAGAAATATGTGCTCTATTCAGACTAGCCCTTTTTTNAGATGTTTTAGACACTCAGAACTAAAACAGATGTTTTAGACACAGGAACAGTGTTTTGAACAGCATTTTTGTTTGTATTTTAACACGAATATGTTTTGTTAACATATTAGTCTTTTCACTAAAGACACTTAAAGATGGTTTTCCAATATAAGAAAACCTTTTCAAAACTTATGTAGAAGATTAAAAGAAAGCTACAGATGAAGATTATGAATGGCTTTTACATAATTTTTCATACCTCTTACTGTTTGTAAGCTCCCAGCTGGAGTATTGTGCCCAGTTCTGTGAATCATATGGAAAAATATGGGCACATTGTAAACTTATATAAACATTATATAAAGTAAATATATTCTATACTCAATGAAACAAGGTGTATCAAGATTAAAGGTCAATTTTGGGGGATTCTGAGTAAATTTATACATACACATTAACAACTGTAAAGAATGTGGGGCACTGAAATAAGTTCCTGGGTTTCAGATAACACCGTTTCCAAATACTAAAGCTTTTAAAACATATTTGGTAATATCTAACAGAAGTATTGAGGTAGTTGACACTTTTTTAAAGGTCCTACTGGACAGGGAAGGTTTATTATTAATTTTCTGCTTTGTTCTCTGCATAAAAGAACAAGAAATTTTCTTTAATGTGGTTTTCAATTTCACAGTGTCAATTGATCTCTCAGTTCACCTCAGAGATTAGTTTGTGACTCCAAAGCCGTCTAAATAAATAAATAAATATCTCAAGCATTTCACACAGACAAAAAAGCCCAGTTCTCCAAATTTGACCATTTTAAAGTGTTAGAACATAGCAGAAAGACTATCATCACATTAATCAAATGATCCCTTACTTTAGGAAAGCCAGCTAATTCTCTAAACATGCCTATCCCAAATAGTCTCTTGTGCTTCCAGATGTGTACATCAAAGAATCACCTTCAAAAACTAATCAAACATCATTCTAGGATTTACTATTCCACCTACAGTTATATTCATATCTCTGATTACATAGCGATGAGCTTCCACGTGGTAATACGCACCTTAAGATCTCAACCTTCACTTTTTACACTGAGTTCCATCCTTTCTATTATTCCAATACTTTCTAAAATTTACTTCATCTGTATGAAATTCCAGCTTATTATTATACCTTCCTTTCCTGCCAAGACAGTAAAGCAAGTGATAAAATTATTCCCAGAATAATCACTGACAATTTCAGTAACCACATCTTTCAAGTCTGTTACATCCAGTTTCAACGCAACCTGTCATCTCTATTATGGTCAATTCAGTAGACATTTTATGGTAAATCTAGGGGGTCTATAGTCTAATATCAATTTGGAAGCTTCAAAGTCCAGCTGTGGGACACCAGTAATTTATATCACTCAGCTGAATGTTGAAATAAAACTGTAAAATTTAATTGTTCATAGATATAATTTATCACAAATTTCTTAAATTCGTTCATGCCACGTGCTTATACAGTGTTCTATTAAAAAAAAATTATGGAAGCAAAACTGACGTAACTTGTTTAAAGATCCACACAATATATTTATGATTATCTGAGGAAAATCTAGTTATTCTGCTGATAACTGTGGGTAAACATATCTCAGGTAGTAGCAAGTACCACAAAACCATTCAGCTGTTGGGAAGATGACAAATGAAATAGACAAAATTAAGTCTGAAATAATTTTTTCCAGGTATATTTAGTAAGTTCTACATACACTGCATAAAATGATAATTCATACTTTAGAAAATAATTTTGGTAGTTATAATTCCTACTGAGAAAAAAATCTGTTACACCTTAGGATTAGTTACAAAAGGTCACTTAGGTTGCTATCAGTAGCTCAGTCATTTCACTGCTGGAGAAGATGATTTGATTTTTTTATCATACTAATTTTTTATCCAGTCTCCAGTCATTGTTAAAAGGCCAATATATTCCTTTGCCTTAGATTTCATTTTCTAAAATTACCCATCAGTATTATTAAGGAAACAATACATCATTTTAACATGTATACATAATCATAAAAGCCTCCAAAATAATAGGTTTTGTTGTACATCACATAAAAAGTAGGAATTGGTAATTTCTCACATTTGTATAGTGCTATAAGATACAACTCAGCAAGCCCAGTGTAGTGATGACACTAAGATAGTGACGATTCTCTGGAGTGAGTCCAAAGAAGAGCAACAAAGCTGGTGAAGGGGCTGGAGAACAGGCCTTATGAGGAACGGCTGAGACAACTGGGGTTGTTTAGCCTGGAGAAGAGGAGGTTGAGGGGAGACCTCATTGCTCTCTATAACTACCTGAGAGGAGGTTGTAGAGAGGAGAGAGCTGGCCTCCCAAGTGACAGGGTGCAGGAGAAGAGGGAATGGCCTCAAGCTCCACCAGGGGAGATTTAGGCTAGACATTAAGAAACAGTTTTTCACAGAAAGGGTCATTGGGCACTGGCAGAGGGAGGTGGCTGATTCACCTTCTCTGGAGGTGTTTAAGGCACAGGTGGACGAGGTGCTGAGGGGCATGGTTTAGTGTTTGATAGGAATGGTTGGACTCGATGATCTGGTGGGTCTCTTCCAACCTGGTGATTCTATGACTCCATACTCTATCCGTGCATGTTACTCTCCTCACACAACGAAGGAGGAAGATTGACAGGTGTTTACCTCCAGTCCATTTTGTTAGTAGTGGAAAATCCTTTTGAAGGAGAAGGGGCAATTATTGTATCAAGTATTTCAGCTATGATGTAATGTCCCTGTATTTTCAGAATATGAAGTGGTTTTCTCCTTTATTTTTCTACTCACTGCTAAGTAAATTCACTGATTGACTCATAAGGTTGATTATCATAATATTTTTTCACGTAATCATAGAATAGTTTGGGTTGGAAGGGACCTTAAGCATCATCTAGTTCCAAACCTCCCTGCCATGGACAGGGACATATTCCACTAGATCAGGTTGCCCAAGGTCCCATCCGACCTGGCCTTTCACACCTCCAGGAATGGGATAGCCACAGCCTCCCTGGGCAAAAGAAATCCCTCCTTATGTCTAGTGTAAATTGGCTGCTCTCCAGTTTATACCCATTGCCCCTACTCCTACAACTACAAACCTTTGTTAACAGTTGCTCTCAAGCTTTCCCGTAGCCTCTTCCAGGTACTGGAAGGTCACTATAAGATCTCCTCAGAGCCTTCTCTTCTCCAGGCTGAACAACCCCAACTCTCTCAGCCTGCCCTTGTGAGGAAGGTGCTCTAGCCCTCTGATCATCTTTGTAGCTGTCCTCTGGACCCATTCCAACATTTCCACATCCTTCTTACATTGAAGATTCCAGATCTGGACATAGTACTCCAGATGAGGTCTCATAAGAGAGGAATAGAGGGGCAGAATTGCCTCCCTCAGCCTGCTGGCCACACTTCTTTTGAGGCAGCCCAGGATACAGTTGGTCTTCTAGGCTGCGAGCACACATTGCCAGCTCATGTCAAGCTTCTCATCAACCAGCACCCTCAAGTCCTTCTCTTCAGTGCTGCTCTCAATCATATCATCCCCATCTTGTACTAAAATCGGGGACTGCCCCAACCCAGGTGTAGGGCCTTGCACTTGGAATTGTTGAACCAAATTAAGTTCTCACAGCCCCACTTCTCCAGCCTGTCCAGGTCCCTCTGGATAACATCCCATCTTTCCGATGTGGAAGCTGCACCACTCAGCTTGGTGTCATCTGCATACCTGCTGAGGGTGCACTCAATCTCACTGACAATATCATTGATGAAGATATTAAACAGCACTGGTGCCAGTATGGAACCCCGAGGGACACCACTTGTCACAGATCTCCATCTGGACTTTGAACCACTGACCACTACTCTCTGAATAAAACCATCCAACCAGTTTCTTACCCACTGAACTGTCTACCCATCAAATCCATATCTCTCCAATTTGCAGAGAAGGATGTCGTGGGGCACCATGTCAAAGGATTTACAGAAGTCTAGATAGATCACATTTGCTGGTTTTCGCATGTCCACTGCTGTGGTTACCCCACAACAAAGAGAAATGCCATGCGCTGCCTCTGCTGGCCCCCAGCACTACCAAAACCTTGACATCTGCATCCAATACAACAGCACATGAGTAGTCTGATAGTTATTAATTCTTTCTGGAAGACCATAGAAAACACCTCTCAAGGCACTGACTTGTAGCTCATACCCCCATTCCTGGGCTTTCATTACAATGTGGAATAGACTAATTTAACAACATATTGTCAAAACCAATCCTTATTCACTTTATTTTTAAAGAAGTGATTATCTGTCATCACACAATACAGGCCATAGAGTCCTTTAGTCAGCTTTTCTAATCATAACACCATGTTGTATATGCTTAACTTCTAAGTAATGCATTATATTTCATAATGGTAGATTAGACTTCCAAGGCCCTTTGGTCATAGAATAAAGCATACTCCTTTCATGCATAAACCTTTGTCAACTGAACAAGCACACCTTCACAGACACTCCTATTTAAAATCTGCATAACGTATATTCCACTTCAAACATCAAGCTAAATTTATGATCTTCCGATTTCTCTCTCTTCCTTTAGCAGGTGGTATAAATTCAAATTACCTGAAAGATAAAAATAAATTTTATCTAAACCCTATATATGTTTTTCCATGTGCTTTAAATATCTATGAAAGTAAGGAAAGCATCTAGGCCTGTAGTACTTAAGAGGAGAAGCATCAACAGTCGTTTATCTTCCAATTTTAAATTCAATATAAAGGTGTAGTCAAATACTTAGATGCAAGTGAAGAGAGATTGCTTGAATGCAATAGTAAAAAATCATCATTCAGGGAGACACTATATTTTTCCTAAAGTAGATTAGAAACAGGCATACAGAAATAATTTAAAGTACTGACTACCTAATCGCATTCACATATACAAAACACAGTGCAGCTGAGGCTCTTTTGTCAACTCTCACTTGCATGCCCTCTCGCTTCAGGGCATTGTACTCATTTTATTAAAATCAAAACAAAATAGAAAAGCTATTATGGAAATTCAAACTTACTAATGGGTGACTAGCAAATGATCTTTGATATACTTACATTTGGGAGTCCAGAGTTACTATTCATTATTATTTTAGTCTGACATTTAATTACCGCAGTTTATTATCACTGTTTCATCTAAAACAAACAGTCATCATACTTATTAACATCATTTTACACATACAAGCGTGTCCATATCCACATAGAAAATTAAGCAACAGAAGTCCTCAACTTTTGAAGAACATCAGTTGGACTGTATAATCATATTAGATAAAAATAAACATTTAAATAATCTAGTGTCAGAGTGATAAGGTTCTGCATTTTCTCACTCTTAGCTTCAAAATAATTAAAAAAGCAATATAAAAACCATGAGGGGAAAAAAGATGAATTATTATTTTTCATAACTAAGAATGCTCAGTAAAATCAGATGAGGCTGAAAAGAGTTAATCCTTTTTCTTGCATATTGTCTTCAGCATGCAAATTTTGAGTTGAATTAAACATTAATTTCTTGATCAGTATTAGTGTTTTGGCAATTTCTTGGTAAGATTTTCTTCCCTCACTTGTTTAAAAGATACTTTTGAAAGAAAATTTCTATGTGCATTTTTACTACTGCCTACAATTAAAAAAACAGCCTACATTTTCTTCATGTTCTTTATATTGTGCAACAAGAAATTAAGTCTGATGTAAAGAGAATTACTCAAGTATCACAGATACAGTGAGTGAAATCCCGTAACTTATTTACTATCACAAAAGTTAATATGTGTTCACCCTCTCTCTCTCTGCATATGCNAAAGCAAACTTATGAGCAAGGTCTCTTCAAAAGCATATAGACAAGGTTGGTCAGCAGGCTGCTTCACTTCCTCTGTAAGTTAACGTATCCCACCTGACATAGTTACTTGGGTTTTTTCCCAGTCATTCCTACTCCAAAATAAAGCCTCAAGAGTAGGTGTCAAGGTCTTGTGACTCTCTCCAAGGTAGTTGAGAGAGATAGGGGAGAAAACGAAGGGTGTCTAAAGTCATGTTTCCAGTGTGGTTTCAAGGAACATGTAGCCAAGAGGTGA
>WAAB01010755.1:0-14685 GCA_013389865.1 Piaya cayana
GAAGGGTCTAGAGAACAAATCTTGTGAGATGAGTCTGAGGGAACTTGGATTCTTTAGCCTGGAGAAGAGGAGACAGAACAGAGACCTACCTCTCTACAACTACCTGAAAGAAGGTTGCTGCAAGGTAGGTGCTGGTTTCTTCTACCAAGGAGCAACTGATAGGATGAGAGGAAGTGGCCTCAAGTTGTGCCGGTGGAGGTTTAGAATAGATATTAGAAAAAAAAAATTCTTTACTGAAAGAGTGATGAAGCATTGGAAGGTGCTGTTGAGGGAAGACATAGAGTCATCATACCTGAAGGTGTTCACAAAATGCGTAAACCTGGCACTTTGGGACATGGTTTAGTAACACGATGATGTTGGGCTGATGGTTGGACTTGAGGATCTTGGAGATCTTTTCCAACCCTAATGATTCTTTGACTCTATGCTTCTTGTAATTTGTAGGAGTTTTGACTTTGGCCTTCATTCTTCCTCCAGACTATGCAGTTAAGACAGCGCTGTCAAGGGAAGAGGTAAAGCAAATCTACTTGAGATCCATCCTGAGCAGGAAGAGATTTTTCTTTATTTTTCCTTATGATCTTATACCACTGGAAGATCAGTATGAGAGGATTCACTGTAGCCAAATGTTTTGCCTTTTGAGTGTCCCACCTTTGGTATGACAACAGGCAGAAGGAGACCTCTATTATCCTCCATCTAGTTTAAACAGAAGTAGGAGATAAGAACCAGTATCAGGGTTACATCTGAAACCAGGAATTACCTTTTGCAATTTAAAATCACACCCATGAGCTGTTGCAGATGGTTTTAGCCTCATGGCCAAGTATTATCAGAGGCTGCTAGTGATTACAACTCCAGCCTTGTACAAAAGAGGCTAGTAAGAAAGCTGATTGTAGAAAACCACAGAGGGCAAGAAAACACGCAAAAGTTAGGGGATGATATTAGAGATGTGGAGTAAGCAGACCCTATTCAGATAGATGAGATCCCTGTTGCCTAATAAAACTTGAGCAATTGTTCCATTATTAGTGGAGTCTGAGATCTTAAATGAAAAAGAGCGCAGAGAAAAAAAGCAGAAAGAAGAATTTGGGAATGCTACAGCTCCGTGAGGAATCTTAGAAAAGAAAAATGTTTCACTTCCCTCTAACATCATTATAAGTCTATATTCTTTTAATATTCTTTTCATCATCCAGACAAACTAATCTGAAGTATTTTCAGAGTACTATCCGTTTGCATGATAATTTCCCCCAAATTCTTATAAGGATTGTAGTAATCCCTTCATGTTAACTTTTCTTATTTGATTTCCAGCTTCCTCATCTCTGAAGCAACAGCATGAGGGAATACATGTATTAACAAATAGCATCTCTCAGCAACTGCTACTGAAAATAATCATTAAAAAAACAGTATAATTTCAACTACCTCATCAGGACAAGAGTATTCACATAGGTATGTCCCTATAAGCCTGCACTGGAGTCATGAGAACAATGAAACTGGTTCAGACCAAGAACGGTAACTTCTCTCCAACATCAGTCAAATCTGGATGTCTCGGAAACAGTAGGAACAGAGTAGACAGAGATGAACTGAATCAATTTTCTTCCACCATCCAACAATTTCCATGCCAGAGCCTGTTGTGGCTTGTCTATTTATTAATCTGCAACAGGAACCTTTTCTGACTGTTTGTGTAGCCTCAAAGCGTGGCCTTTACCTATACTTCCATCTTGCAGGCCAGACACCCCTTGGAGAAGTTTTTAAGATATATAGCTGTACTTCTTTGGGGAGGGATAGAGTTAATTTTCTTCATTAGTAGCTTGCTTTGTGCTGAATTTTTTATTTGTGGTGAAACAGTGTTTGTATCTCACTGATGTTTTAATAACTGCTGTGCAGGACTTACACAGCATCAAGGCCTTTTTTGCTTCTCACACTGCCCTGTCAGCAAGTAGGCTGAGGGTAACACGCGAAGATTGGATGGGATACATCTGGGTTAGTTGACCCCAAATGTCCAGTGGGATTTTCCATGCTGTACATCAGGCTCAGCAACAAAATCTGGAACAAGGAGGAAGGAGGGATGTTCAAATTGATGGCATTTGTCTTCCCAAGTAACTGTGTTTAATGATCGAGACCTGCTTTCCTGGTAATTGATAAATGCCTATTTGCTGATGGGAAGCAGCAAATAACCTTCATTTGCTTTACTTGTGTGTGCATGCTTTTGCTTTAACTATTAAACTGTCTTTATTTCAAGTCAAGAATTTTCACGCTTCTACTCTTCTGATTCTCTTTTCCATCCCACTGAGAGGGTTTGAGCAAGTGGCTATGTGGGGCTGAGTTGCTTGCAGGGGTTAAACCGCATCAACATCTTGCTTTAAGCATCATTTTCTTTTCTTTATTTTGAATCTGGCTTCCATTCATTGTCTTTATTAACCTAGTTGTAGCAGAAGAGTTGGTAATCAGTTAACCTTCATCAACTTCTCTGAACATTCATGATCTTACAGCTGCAAAAAGAGGGACACACATCTCTCATGGAAAAGACTAGAAAGACAAGATACCTGCAGCTGAAGAGTATAAAGGTTGTCACACACAGTACTCAGAATGGTTCAAGCAAGCTACACCATACATACATCATGTAATATCCCACCTGAATGAGGAGGACATCTGGAGTTTATATACCCAAGACGGTACTTTGCAGTGTAAACCTTCTGTTCTTTCACCCAGAAGGTGGTGGAGCACCAAACAGCTCCCCAGGGAAGCAGTCAATGGTGCCAAATCTGAGAATATTCAAGAAGCATTTGGATGATGCACTCAGACACATGGATCCCTTCACAGAATCACAGAATCACAGAATCACCGGGTTGGAAGAGACCCGCTGGATCATCGAGTCCAACCACTCCCACAAAAAACTAAACCATGTCCCTCAGGACCTCATCTACTCAGGACATTCATGAGTCATTCAGACTCAGGGCATTCTATGATTCCATGATTCTACGATTCTATGAATATGTGCTTCCATGATTCTTATTACCTGCTTCCCATAGCCTTCAAATAAACTCAAATCAAATGAACTATTTATCTCTCCTGCGTAAATGAGGATAATCCTAAATATATGTCAAACCTGAGCTAAGATAAACAAAATGTACCCATTGAACATTATTACAGCATTTACCTCTGTCACACATGGAATAAAGAACATGTGCCCTATGCGCTACCTTGCTGGACACCAAACTCCCTGTAATATGAATGTTTCCACACTCTGATAACTGTACCTATGAAGTTCACTTTCTAATATTGGTTAAAATATTATATGAAGACTTTGCCTTTCAGATTACTTTTTGCTATATATTATAAATTTGCCAGCTCGGCAGAAGAGCAGAACAAGGACTTTGTTCTTTTATTCTAACTGCAAGACAATGTCAATAGATAACTGCGTGTTAAAACTTCAAGATCATATTATTTAGACTTAATCCAATTAAACTTTTTTTGTGCTTTTGTTGGCAGTTTTCTATTAAGGTCATTCAGCTTAACTCATACTTAAGAAGAAATAGCTAGATGGAGTCTTGCTACTTAATATATAGGAGTGCTTCAATTGCCAAAGTCCAAGGTCAGTCAAAGGAAATGACTGCTCAGGTAGATAGGAGGACATGCCAGAAAACCACCAATCTCAGCCAAGTTATTTCTGCCAACCCCAAACAAAGACTCTTCTGTTAGATGATTATTTTATCTATATTATTTCTTTAGTGGTATTCTGGCTACTTGCAGAGAAGGGTGAAAATCCACTGATTTCAAGGAATATCAGCAATGTAGCGAGGTCCCAAGAGCACCGAGAATTTTCCCAGAGACAAAATTCATCTTTTACGAACAGCAAACACATTTTTGAATCAATGTCAAAACCCCCATAATGCACCATGGGAGGAAGGGACCATTGAAGGACATCTAGTCCAACTAGTCCCCTGCAAGGAGCCGGTACATCTCCAAACAGATCAGGTTGCTCAGAGTAACATTCAAACTGACCTTGAATGTTTCCAGGGATGGTGCATCTAACCGCCTCTCTAGGCAACCTGTGCCAATGTTTCATCACCCTCATCATAAAACACCAAAATAATCTTCCTTTTTTCCTAGTCTTAATCTCCTCTATTTTAGTTTAAAATCATTATCTCTTGTCCTATCACAATAGACCTTGTTAAAACAGTTGTCCCCATCTTTCTTGAAGCCCCCTTTAGGAGCTGAAAATCTTGTACAACATCCAATACATGCCCCCCTCCGAGCCTACCTTCTCATCCCATCTGAGAAGGCTAATGAGCTTTGAGCTTTGTATTTCTGATGTGATGTACCACCTGGAAGACACCACCTGGTCAAAAGAAGCCAGCAAGATGAAGGCATCAAATGTGCCTGAGGCCTAAACAGATTTTGAAACAAACTGTAGTCACCTAGGACTCCAGCCTCAGTTTTCTGAACAGAAAAAAAAATAAACAAGCAGAAGTGGTTTGTACAGCTCCATCCAAGAATGAATCTTTCTAACAGAGAATGCCAGCACCTTCTAATAGCCGTGTGGGCAGCCATCTCCATCTGAACTTGCACAGGCGTTGTGGAAGATGGAACTGTCATGGATGAGCCTCCCAGACCTATTATTGGCACAATTTCTACCACATTAAAAAGCGAAAGAAATGCCATGTTATTTGTGTGGCCAGTGAAGATCATGGCACACAGGCGAACATTTAAATTTAGGTGATGACATAGAGGAGCATCTGTGCAATATTATAGACAGTGGGTCCACGCGCTGGGGCTTAAAAAATCACTGAGGCAAGGAATACAGCTACTACAGCAGGGAAAATGTTTCAATACACCATCAGCAAAAACAGGAATCCTTGGCTGTAAGCCCAGGTATATTAACACCGTTGCCAAGTGCTGACCTGTCTGTAACAAAGACCTCGGAGTCTGCCAAAAAGCGTAGTTAATTGGATGGAAAGATCTCCATTGATTTCAGCGGGATCTGCATTAGGACTCTCAATGTGAAGGAGGGGCCACCTCTGCACTGACTGATCAGAGCCAAACATATGCCATAATCTTTGCTTTCATTTGTTTCAGGTCTGAAACTTGAGCAAGCAATAAATATCTCCATACATATCTTCAAATGCTAGTGAAAGTCTTCACTTCAGTGAATTTACAATGTTTCTGCTGACAGACATTTGTGGTGGCTTCGTTGATGTCTCTGCAAAAGTATTTCCTGTTTACTTGTGCATTTTTCTATTCCTAAAAAGATTATCTGTGATGTTATCTGAAGAGTCGTGTCTACAAGTGTGCCAGAGACCACATTTTGCAGACTTCAGCACTGAGACACTAAGATGTTTTAGCCATCTCCAGGTTCTACACCCTTATTCACAATATGCTATTGTTTTTTTCCTGATTTTTCTTGAAAAGAAGTCAATCTATGACTGCTGCTCCCTCAGCAAGTTTGCGGATGACCCCAAACTGGGCAAGAGTATTAATCTGCTTAAAGGCAGGAAGGCTCTGTAGAGGTATCAGGACAGATCAACAGGCTAAAGTCAATTCCATGAGGTTTAACAAATCTAAGTGCCAGTCCCTGCACTTGGGTCACAACAACCACATGAAACACTACACACTTAGAGAAGAGTGTCTGGAACGATGCCCATCAGAAAAAGATCTGGGGTTGCTGGTTGACAGCAGCTGATCATGAGCCTGCAGTGTACCCAGGTGACCAAAGAGGCCAAGAGCATCCAGGCTTGTATCAGAAACAGTGTCACCAGCAGGAGCAGGGAAGGGAGCGTCTCACCCCCGTCCTTGGTGCTGGTGAGGCCACAGCTTGAATTCTGTGTTCAGTTTTGGGCCCCTCCATACCAAAAGGACATTGAGTGGCTGGAGTGTGTCCAGAGAAGGGCAACATTGCTGGGAAAGGTTCTGGAGCACAAGTGTTAAGAGGACTGGCTGGGGGAACTGGGATAGTTTTGTCTGGAGAAGTGGAGTTTAAGGGAAGACAAACAACTCTCTACAGCTTTCTGAAAGGAGGTTATAGGGAGGTGGGTTCTGGTCTCTCTTCCCATGTAACAAGTGATATGATAGGAGGAAATGGTCTTAAGTTGCACTTGGGGAGTTTAAGACTGGATATCAGGAAAAATTTCTTTACTGAAAGAGTGATGAAGCACTGGAAGAGGCTGCCCTGGAAGTGATTGAGTCATCATCCTTTGAAAAGTCAAAAAATGTAGAGATGGTGCTTTATAGGCTTGTTGGTGACAACAGATCCCAGAGATCTTTTTGTATTGTCATGGTTCTATGTGATTCTACAAAAGAAAAGCAGAAACTATTACCTAACCAGTAGCCAGTTGTGGACAAGTAAAGCTCATGAATAAGCACACAGTCTGGGCTGGGTTTGCTGGCAATGGATGTGTTGTAGGTAACACTGAGATCTCAGTATATTAAAGTACTTCCTGTGCATACATGCACCATCACACTGCTGCCCCTTCTAGTTTTATTTGAGTCTTGCTTAATCGCAAGAAGTAAAAAATGATCAGAAAATATATTAAAATTGATGAAGAGATGCTGTTGATACCAGAAAGAGACATTTCAGTGTGGGTAAGAGGAGACAAATTAAAAAGTCGTAGAACAGTTTGGGTTGAAAGGGACTTCAAAGATCATCCAGTTATAGCCCCTTGCCATGGGTAAGGACACCTTCCACAGAATGCCTGTTGCTTCTAGGATGCAATCTAGAGGCAGATAGTGAATAATAGAATCATAGAAACATAGAATGCTTTGGGTTGCAAGGGACCTTTACAGATTACTAAATCCACCTCCCCTGCAGAGACATCGTTAACTAGTTCAGGTTGCTCAGAGCCTCATCCAATCTGACTTTGAATGTTTCCAGGGCCTCCATCACCCATTTCCTTGGTCAACATGTTCCACTGTTTCACCACCTTCATTGTAAAACAATTTGTTCCTTTTATCCAGTTTAGCTCTACCCTCCCTTAGTTTAAAAATATTACTCCTTGTTCTGTCACCACAGGGCTTCCAAAAAATTTGTTCCCTACCTTTCCTGTAGGTGCCCCTTTAGTACTGGAATGTTGCTGTAAGGTCTCGGGGGGACTCTTCTCTTCTGTGGGTTGAACAAACCCATTTCTCTCAGCCTGGCATAATATGCGAGGTGTTCAGCTCTCAGATCATTCTTGTGACCCTCCTCTGGACACATGCTAACAACTTCACATTGTTCTGGTACTAGGGGTCCAGAGCTAGATGTAGTACTCCAAGTGAGTACTTTTCCATGGCTGGACTTCCTCGGCAAAGGAACTATTACCTTTTTGCCAAATCTGAGGCCTCTAGTGAAACAAAAAAAATAAAAACAAGAAAACCCACAAAAATAAAACTCCCAAAAAACCAACAAGCAAACCCAAAGGTGGGATCTAGTGCTTAGATCACCACACAGGGACATAGGTTTTCCCTCTAGGTCTCTAGCATGACCTTCAGCAAGTCATACCAACTTTCTTTTGAAGCAAAGATGAAGGCAGAACGCTATATTGAAAAGAGATTGTTTTATGTGTTTCTCTACAAAAATACATGCTATATCCTTCTCTAAGGTTATTATTCTAATTCAGGGACATGAAGACCAGAGTTCTGATTCAATATGGCAACGCTTACCTTAGTTTGAGAGTGAATATATTTTCTGGTTGGGGTTTTTTGGGGGTTTTTGTTGGGTTGTTTTTTTTCCCTCATGGAGAGGAGCAGGGTGCACTCACTAATATTCTGTATGATGGAATTTGACAGCAATTCTATCAATGGAATTCCAGTAGTCATGGTGTGGCCAATGAGTATGAAAGTGATGGAAGATCCACCATGCCAATAAGGACTTTGTCAATACACTGATCTGCAGAAATACCAGCTCCTTGAATGTAAATCATTTCTGCTCTTTGAAATTCAGAAATGAAAAGATTGTCTTTCCAAATACAAGTCACACAAGGCAGGACCATCCAGCAACATGCCAAGGACTTTCCCATTGTACATAAACTGGAATTTATCAAAGAATGAAATGATAAACTAATTGAAAACACATATAAAGAACAGACAAAAAACCAAACAAGCACTAAAAAAAACCCCAATAAACCAATCAGAAAGGGAAATTGAGGTGTTTCTTCTTTTGAGAATGTTTGCAAGCAGGGCATTTTTTACCGTCTGTGGCTAGATTTGATCAGCAAGGACTGAAAGAAGAGATTAGGTTGATTTTGGAGATGGATTAACATAGTGAATCGATTATTGAGGAATCTCTTATAATGGTTGAGAGTGCTTTTTCCATCCTTAGATTTCAAACCTGCTCAGTGTACGTAAGAAAATACAGCATTTTAAAAAAGCTCACAATGGGTTTTTAAACTGTAGTGCCCTGGACCTGTCACTTGATCTTGCAGTTCACATCCCTGTGGCATATCTCCATCATATCCTTGAATAACTTCTACTAATAAGAAAATATTCCTGTTATATTCTGTGATTCAGTTTTTATCCCTGAAATGAGCATCAAGGAACCATGTTTCTCCTTGTTCTGAACTGCTTTTAACCACATTTCAAAGTCAGATCAGGTACAGATATCCTATGATCTTTCCCTGTTTCCAGAGTAACTTCATCTTATATTTCAATCTATGTTTAGCAATGTATCACAGATGAAATTGGAAATGTAAAAATAATGCCCTTATACTATAATTATTGTTCTTTTAACATTTTTTGAGTAGGAGCAATCAAGATGCTAAACTGGCAAGCAGATCCAATACAGACCTCGGTCAAAAAACACGTTCATTAAAAGCAACTCATTTCTCATAACACGCATGTTAAAGGCTGATAATGCCTAAAATTTACAGAAGATTCAGGACCTGATATTTATGGATCATCCAACTACACTAAGTTTTTACTAGTCTGGTGATAATGGCAAAAGTGTGTTAAACAATCAATTTAGAGAGAAATAATCAAATTTAAAACTTCTACAAAATATCATTGACGTATTCTGCGGTAGAAACATGAATTCCTACTTTACATATTCCAGACCCAGGAGGACCATATAGCTGCATGTCTTGCTTTTTCTGGGAAGTTATCTTATTATCCCTATTTTATGATAAGTTTTATTGCCTTGCATATGTTCCTTGATATTTACCTGATCTGCTTCATTATAAATCAATGCCATTCATGGCAATGTTCTTGGGAAAATCTTTCATTCTGATTAAATGAGAGGAGACCTCATTGTTCTCTACAACTACCTGAAAGGAGGTTGTAGAGAGGAGGGAGCTGGCCTCTTCTCTCAAGTGACAGGGGACAGGACAAGAGGGAATGGCCTCAAGATCCACCAGGGGAGTTTTGGTTGGGCATAAGGAAAGAATTTTTCACACAAAGGGTCATTGGGCATTGGAACAGTCTACGCAGGGAGGTGGTTGATTCACCTTCCCTGGAGGTGTTTAAGGCATGGGTGGACAAGGTGTTGAGGGACATGGTTTAGTGTTTGATAGGAATGGTTGGACTCGATGATCTGATGGGTCTCTTCCAACCTAGTGATTCTATGATTCTAAATTCTTTTTCTCCTCATTTACTTTCCTTTAAAGAAGGAGATTCCATGATAGTCCTCAGTTTAGTAGTATTTGTTGTCCAAATAAGCACGTAATTTGACCATCCTGCACAGATGCTGGCAAGTGTATTTCTCAGAGTCTGTCCTGTACGTGACTGGCACTCATCATACAATCATATCTGACAGGCTGAGAGACTTGGGCTTGTTTAGCCTAGGGAAGAGAAGGTTCTGGGGAGAGTTTGTAGGAGCTTTCCAGTACTGAAAAGGGCTCACAGGAAAGATGGAGAGGGGCCCTTTGTCAAGGAATGCAGGGACAGCCTGAAGGGGAATGGTTTTAAGATGAAAGAAGGGAGATTGAGATTTAGATTAGATTAGATTAGGAAGAATTTTTTTTCTGTGTGGGTGGTGAGGCGTTGGCACAGGTTGCCCAGAGAAGTCATGGATGCCCCATCCCTGGAGATAATGAAGGCCAGGGTGGATTAGGCTTAGAGTAACCTGATCGAGCTGGAGGTGTCCCCAACCATGGCAGGGGTGTTGGAAATAAATTATCTTTAAGGACCCTTCCAACTCAAACCTTTCTATGATTCTATAAATGAGATCTAGACACCAGCAGACCTGCCAGATCTTTAACATTTTGCATTCATTGGCTTCTCTTAGGTATTTTTAATCTCATCTCATTTCTAACTGATGAAAAAAAAAATAGTCTGTCATGTCATTCAGGGAAAGTTATTGACCCTGCATCAGACCACTCAGCTTTGCACATGCTGTACACACCAGGAACATTTGAATGGCAGCTGGCTGAGGAAAACATATTACTATTCACCATGAGGGATGTACCTCTAATTCAGAAATGGAATCCTAAGGCAATATAGACAAGCTGAGGCTTCATAGTCGTGTCTCGTGTGCTTGCAAATCTTTGATAGGGAAAGTTAAAAATCAGAGTGGCTTAGTTTAAAATTTACTAGAGAAAAGCATGATGAGCTCTTGCTGCTTGGTTGGCAGAGCAAAGGCTCAGTTGTAGAACAGACAAAGTCAGTGAGGTGAGACGCCCTTTGATTACACTTGCAAGTCAAGTCATGTATATGAGTCGTCACACTGTTGCCATGTTTAAAGCCAGTATTGTAAATCCCACTTCTTATAATTGCTTTGCAATATAGCAAGTCAATTATTTCCTTTCTCAGCTGAAATATTTCCAGCATCTCTTACTTCTCTCAGTTTCTTCAAGCAATCATGTGAATTTAATAGATTTGGCTGCAGCTCGGAGGCCATTTTGTAAGGCCAGAAACTATAAAGTAAATGTTTCAGACTTGGTAGATACACTACAAACCTTACTATACTTTTTTGAGTCTTCAAGAATAGGAAGACTAGAATGGTTTGGCTGGGAAGAAGAGGAATGAAAGAAAGAGAAGTGTAGAAATATAAGTAAGATATGATTAATTATTGAATCCTTTAGGCCGGAAAAATCTTAGAAACATTAAAGATCATCCAGATCCAACCTTCCTGTTATGGGCAGGGACACCCTCCACAGGATCAGATTGCTCACAGCCTCATTCAGCTTGGCCTTAAATACCTCCAGGGATGGGGCATCCATAACTTCCCTGAGAAACCTGCTCCAGTGCCTCACCACCCCCAGAGCAAAGAATTTCCTCCTAATCTAACCCTTCTGCTCCTTCTAATCTAAATCTTCCCTCTTCCACCTTACAAACATCACCCTTCTTCCTATCCCTGTGCTCCCTGATAAAGACCCCCTCCCCAGCTTTCCAATAGACCTACTTTAAATACTGGGAACCTGCTTTATGTTCTTCCCAGAGCCTTCTCTTCTCTAGGCTGAACAAGCCAAACACTCTCACTCTGTCCTTGTATAGGAGGAGCTCCAGCCCTCTGATCATCTCTGGGGCCTCCTCTGGACTCACTTTAACAGATCCATCCCCTTCCTGTGCCGAGGACTCCAAAACTGAATGCTGTACTCCAGATGAGGTAATTAATCCCTGATAAAGAGCCCTCCCCAGTTTTCTTGTAATTCCCTAAGTGAAAGAAAAAGAGGTGCAGAAATCAAGGTAGGACATAGTTATAGAACCATTTGGGTTGGAAAAGATTCTTAAGATCATCAAATCCAATTATTGCCCCTGGTAAATAGTCATAGACCATAGAAAGCCGTTCTTCATGAAAATGCAAATGTCTTGCTCTGTTTGATCTGAAGGGAAAGCAATAAAAAATACACCCAAGCAATTGCCAAAGTTGACAGGAGGACTATTTAGAATCATAGAATCATAGAATCACCAGGTTGGAAGAGACCCATCGGATCATCGAGTCCAACCATGCCTATCAAACACTAAACCATGTCCCTCACGACCTCGTCCACTCGTGCCTTAAACACCTCCAGGGAAGGCGAATCAACCACCTCCCTGGGCAGCATATTCCAATGCCTAATAACCCTTTCCATAAAAAACTTCCTCCTAATCTCTAGCCTAAATCTCCCCTGGCAGAGCTTGAGGCCATTCCCCCTTGTCCTGTCCCCTGTCACTTGGGAGAAGAGGCCAGCTCCCTCCTCTCCACAACCTCCTTTCAGGTAGTTATAGAGAGCAATGAGGTCCCCTCTCAGCATCCTCAGCCTTTAAGTAGATGATCACATTGCTTATGACCGTTTTAAACAAAGACTGTGATTTTTATATTAACTCAACTGTTATGTGAGGAAGAGAGTTACTTTAATGGGGAGAGGGTAAGGAGATGTTAGTTGAAGGGAAGGGGAAGTAGTCTTATTGCTTAAAGTTAGTATTGTTGCTATAAAAAAAGAAGGGATATAGCAACTCTCTCACAAGGTATGTGATGTTGAACCTACCTGAGGGACACCCCAAACTCATGACAGTCAAAGACATAATTTCTCAGAGAAGATACGCCAAAACTTATTCATCATGTGCATATCTGCTTTCAAACATGAATATGTCTCCTGTAGGAAGGAAGGGAATTTGGAGACATCTGTCTGAAGGCCCACTTTTCACACAGACAAGGAAAATATCTCAAGAGGACATTCAAGGATAGTAAGGTAAGAATTATTACCCAAATTGTAATTAGGAATTAATCTTTGAATTTCATTGCTGCCACACCTTCTCAAAGTAAGTAAATCATTCAGGTTAAGCTCATCACTTCGCAGAGAGGCAGCCACAAATCCTGGCCAACATGCAAGTATATTTGGGGGGTTTGCTGAGACCTCTAACCACAGACGCTTGTCAGCATTAGGGAATATAAATAGTATTGACGTGGTTATGCTGGTTGACAGCTGACTGAACACAAGCTGGTAGTGTGGCCAACTCAACTGTGTTGAGTTTTGAGCCCCTCGCTAAAAGAAGGACATTAGGGTAATGGAACGTGTCTGGAGAAGGGGAACAGAGGTGGTGAAAGTTCTGGAGCACAAGTGTTATGAGGAGTAGCAGAGGGAACTAGGGTTATTCAGCCTAGAGGAAAGAAGTCTGAGGTGAAACTTTATCACTCTGTACAACTACCTGAAAGGAGATTGTAGTGAGGAGGGTGTTAGTCTGTTCTTCCAAGTAACAAATCATAGGATGAGAAGAAATGGCCTCAAGTTGTGCAAAGAAAGGTCCAGATTAGATGTCAGGCAAAATTTCTTCACAAAAAGGCTGGAACAAGCTGTCCAGAGGAGCGGCTGAGTCACCATTCTTGAGTCACCATGAGTTGCTCAGAGATGTAGGTTAGTAGTGGGCAGGTATGGTTAGACTCGATGATCTCAAGGGTCTTTTCCAGCCAAACAATTCTATGATTCTATTATTATCACTTTCACATATTCAAATCAAATTCTAAGAGCTACAAATATCCACTCTTCATACTCAAGTCCTATCAGCCTTCACAAATTGTGTGTTCAGCTGTTTTACAACTGTGATATTTTTTGGCTGCAGGACATAAAGACATGACACCTCACAGCAGAGGGAACCACCAGTCTTAGTGACATCCAAGGCTCTCAGATACTCCCACAAGTATCTGATTTTAGACTTAAGAGTTACCAACCTCACATCCAAATGAGAAAAAGGAGTTGTGGATCATAGAATCACAGAATCATTCGGGTTGGAAGGGTCTTTACAGATCATCCAGTTCCAACTCCCCTGCCATGGGCAGGGACATCCCACTGGATCAGGCTGCCCAAGGCCCCATCCAACCTGGTCTTGAACACCTCTAGGGATGGTGCATCAACAGTCTCCCTGGGCAACCTGTTTCAGTGTCTCACCACTCTCATGGTGAAGAAATTCTTCCAGATAACAAGCCTAAATCTGCCCTCCTCCAGTTTATTCCTGTTCCCCTTAGTCCTGTCTCCACAGGACCGTATGAACAGTCCCTCTCGCTTTCTTGTAGGCTCCTTTCAGGTACTGGAAGGTCACTAAATGTTCTCTTCATAAGAAAGGTAGATTCTTTCCACACTCTGTGGATGGATTGGGTTAGGTTGCCGTCCTGAGCTGGGTTCTTCTAGGCAGTTTTACAGTCAGTCCTTCGGTTTCAGTAGAATTCACATGGTAAATCCAGAGCTACATTTTATTTCTTCTCTGTCAGAAAGATGCATTAGGTATTACAACAGGTCTACTCTTTCATTTCCTTCAGAGAAACCCTGCAGGCCTATTTTGGGCAGCGTAAGTGGAGCAAAAAGCTCCATAAACTCATTCATGATTGACTTGGCACTGAACGAGCCTGTCAGGAGACATAGTTTACGGTAATCAATACTTTCTGATAGACTGCTGTGCTTTTCTCAAAATGATTTGAACTCCTCTAGTATTGCCCATTTAGTGGCCTGGATGAGATAAGCAGCGCCTTTTGATGCATTTGTGTGTTCCCTGAGTAAAACCACACACCAAATGAGCATACTGAACTCTAGTTTTTTTCCTAGCCATGTCTCCAATAAGGCATCAGCACTTGCAGATTGCCTTAACACAAGCATTTGTGCTGTGATTTTGCTGTTCTGGTCTCCAGCTGTTTCATTCTGTAGGGTGAGAGGAGGCAAGAGCAGAACTGCTCAGTCTCTGTACGCATTTTACTGACTGACTGGCCTTTTCTTTCCTAAAATGTAGGTTCTTGCACTGGTTTATTCCCATACTCTACTTTCAATTTCATTAGCCTCTTGGGACATCTTGGTACGCACATTGGCTGGCCGGGCCCAGAGA